>OY720344.1:37850417-38472576 GCA_963082975.1 Labia minor | reverse complement strand
GTTCAACACAGAAACGGAAAGAATCAGATGATGAGGCATCAACAGCAAACTCTACCAAGAAACGCAAAACTAGAAAATATTCGGATGATTATTTATCATTTGGATTTACTTATATTTGCAACAATGATGTGGAAAGACCAGTCTGCGTTCTATGTCAGGAAAGTTTATCCAATGAAAGTATGAAACCTGCTAATCTCAGACGTCATTTACAAACAAAGCACAGCGAGCATGTTAGTAAGTCTATCGAATTTTTTAAAATGAAAAAAGAAGAACTTAATTCAAGTCAGAAATTGATGGTAAAGACGGGATCTGGTGGTATGAGTAAGAAAGCAGTAATGGCATCATATGAAGTAGCTCTACTTATTGCTAAAGCAGGAAAGCCGCATAATATAGCAGAGCAATTAATTCTTCCTGCTACAAAAGTAATTACAAATATAATGTTAGGAACTAAAGCAGCAAACGATATAAATTTGATTTCATTATCAAATGATACGGTTAAGAATAGGATTGAAGACATGTCATGTAATATAAAAGAAGAATTAATATCGAGAGTGCGCAAAAGTCACTATTACTCATTACAATTGGATGAAAGTACTGATGTCACTAATAATGCCAATTTGTTAGCTTTCATTAGAATATGAGTTTGAAAATCAAATACAAGAAGATGTAATTGTTTTGTGATTCACTACCTTCACGAACGACAGCTAATGACATATTTAACAGTTTGAATAATTTTATAACCGAAAATGAAATAGAGTGGCCAAAATGTGTTGGAATTTGCACTGATGGTGCTCGTGCAATGTCAGGTACAAGAACTGGATTGATTGCTCTTATTAAAAATGTTGCGCCTCAGGTTGTTTGGAATCATTGCTGCATTCACAGAGAATCATTAGCAGCCAAAAATATGTCACCAGATTTGAAAAGAACATTAGACGAAGTAGTTAAAATTGTCAATTTCATTAAGGCTCGTCCACTTAATTCCAGAGTTTTTAAAATTTTGTGTGAGGAAATGGGTAGTCAACATACACATTTATTATTACATACAGATGTACGTTGGTTGTCCCGCGGGAAAGTACTCATTCGCCTTTTTGAGCTTCGAGATGAAATACGATTGTTTTTAATAGATGCGCATTTTGAACTGACCGAATGTTTCAATGATTTTATCTGGTTAGCTAAGGTGGCTTACTTGACTGATATTTTTACAAAATTGAACGAACTTAATTTGAGCCTGCAAGGTACTGTTGTAAATATATTTAAAGTTGAAGATAAAATAGAAGCAATGATTAAAAAAATCGACTTGTGGTCGAAACGCATCCAGAACGGTGTATATGAGTCTTTTCCAACTCTCAATGATTTCATAGAAAGCTCCAGTGAAAAATTGCTTAATCAAACGCGTCAATTATTTGTTGAACATTTAATTACTTTGAAAAGCAACTTCAGGAAGTATTTTTCTACTCCTGATCCTTGCAATAACTGGATCAGAGATCCATTTAATATGGAAATTACAAATGCTAAACATTTATCTGCACCTGAACAAGATATTCTCGTGGAATTATCATGTGATACAACTTATAAACTAAAATTTAACAAAACTGAATTGAGCAACTTTTGGTTACTTCTCAGGTCAGATTATCCTGCGCTTGCAAATAAAGCACTTCAACACTTGATTCCATTCTGCACAACATATTTATGCGAACAAGCTTTTTCGGTACTATTTTATATTAAGTCTAAATATAGAAACAAATTAAATGTAGAGCCGGATCTTAGATTAAAAGTTTCCAATATTAAGCCAGATATTGAGATTCTTGTTTCAAGAAAACAACTGCATACATCTCATTAAATATGTAAGTTATATTTAATGAGATAGATGCAGTTATTTTTTAAAATATTTCTTATTTAATATTTTCTGAAAAAAATTATAAAATATTTATATGAATTTAATGTAAGTACCCATTATAATTTGTGAGATTTGTTGCTATGACAATGTTTGTATTTTCTTTCTTCAATATTATAATTTCTAATAAAATGTGTTCTACAATATGCAAAAAAATCGTTATTCACCAATCACTGTTAGAAATATTCATCATATATCCTTGTCCTTATGAGATCGTAAGCCAGAAATTAATTAATAAAATGACGTAAAGTACCTAAAGTTGTGATGGGGGTCCGTCAAAAAAAATTTTTTCAAGTGGGGGTCCGTGGAGTACATAAGTTTAAGAACCTATGCACTAGTCCGTCTCTTATTTTCTAGCTATACTATACTTTTAATTTAAATTTTAAATAATAGAATATTATTGAACCTTGGTGTATATTAAATTGTACTATAATTTTTAAAGCGTGGGTGAAAAATAACAACGTTATAATAATACTGGCCATGAATATTGCTTAACGTGTAATTAGATATGAAATTATAGAATACCATTTTCAACAAATTTAAGATTATCAATTTGATTTTGATTATATATAATAATAGGCAATTGTGGTAGAATAAAATAAAATATATTTACCGACCGACGATAGTAAGGGAGGTATTGTTTTCACACCAAATTTCACATGTGGAGATTTTTACATATCTCCACGAATCATGCATTTTCTTAACAGAAAAAAGTATTTTTAGCATGATGTCTATCCATCCGTCCGTCCGTATAGATGTGTACAGCTTGAACGGCTCAACGGATTTTGATGAAATTTGGTATATTTACTTAATGCATCAGTAGGATGAATTGATCAACTTTTGGTGCAAATCCGGAAACCGGAAGTGGGAGTATTAGCGATCGACAATAGGAAGGGAAAGGTTATTTTCACACCAAATTTCACATGAGGAGATTTTTTACAAATTATGACGAATCATTCACTTTGCATTGGTTTTATCCTCGAGAAAAATCATCTTTATTAGTTTTTTCTTAATTTAAAATTATATGACGTCATCCAGCCACTCATGACGTCACAGGCTGGTCTTATATATTATAAATAAAATAAAATTAAAAATATTTATGTTATATCCATAACTGTTTTTTATTACATTAATAGATATATTTACTTCAAACAATCGGTCGGTTCGGATCTGTATATATATAAATAATATTTATTATTATTATTTAATTATAAGATAAAAATACCAGAAGAGAGTATAATCATAATAAATCAATATACTCAATCAATTTACTAATTCAAATTTATGAATATTATTAAAATTAATTAATATTATTAAAACAGTTAGTAAAGTATACATTTTTAATCTTCTGAGCGGCTGCTGGATAATCCAGGTACTTTAAATATGCAAATTTTAAATTTGGAAAGTAGCGCAGCCGGTTGCCTAAATGCCAGGGGCTCTTCCTAGCCAGCTGCTCGAGTGTAGTCAGTCTATCGGTGTTGGTGTGTGAGTGCGCACGCATAGCCAGGGCGCTCGGCGAGCGGCGCTGTTCCTGTCAAAATTCAACCTCGGGGTGAGGTTTATTATTATTTATTATAACTTGATAACTAATTACAACCCTCTCAACTCCTCCACACAATTATCATTGTAAAATTATCACAAAATAATTTTTCACATTCTTTTCATTTAATTATATACGTATAATATAACTTCCATATGTATTTATTCTATTTAATATTAATTTAAAATATTTTTTTAATTTAAATAATAACAAAAAAATAAAATTATATAGTTCTATATAAACTTATAAAAATCATTTTTCAATATATTACATGAGAATAAATTTTTTTTATTTATCTTTTATATTTTATACTGGGATAATATAAATAATAATATAATGTATTTTTATATTTATTCGAGATTATTCTGATGCATGACACTTTTCAAGGGTTTTTATATAATTTGAATAAACCACACATAAATTAATGTGTTCATTATAAAACATAAGAATTCACATCTGATGTCTATTTCAATTCGAAGTCACTGTTCATGTTTTATCAATTGGCTGGATTATTAAAATATTTAATTTATTATAAGTTTTTAATTAATTAAATATCATTTAAAATATTTAAATCATACTAAAAATAATTATATTAATTTATTTTATAAATTAGGTCAAACTTATTTAATATTTTATTAGAAATTAAGATTTAATGTTTTTTAATTTAATATCAATTTAAAAAAATGAAAATTGTTTTTAAGAGATTATTATATATAAAAAAATATATGGTATGCTATAAATATATATTCCAAAATTTAATAATTAAGTCACCCTGAAATAAATATTTTGATTTTAATATTTCTAAATACTATTTATTAATTTATCTTAATTAATAAAAAATACATAGATTGAATTTCCTCATGAGACTTAAACAGTTTGATTCGCCTTTCAAAGTCATGTGGATATTTTTCAAGTTCAAAAACATATATTAGTATATACCGAATATAATATATATATATATAGAAAATTATTATATGATTTTATATCATATAATAAATTGGAATAAATTTCCTAAATAGTTTCTATAAGTATTCATTTTAAATGTATTAAAATTTAATTAAAATTAAAAACAATGATAAATCATTCAAATTAATAAATTAAATCCCTACTAAATTATCATTGAGAAAGCAATTAAAAATAAGTTTTTCCACATTTTTTTTAAATTAAATCTAAATAATATAATTACGAATTTTCTTAATTGAAAAAAATGGTAAATTTTATGCGCAATTTATTCTAAAATGCGGATGTCCAGACCCTTATGATTGTCAATATCGAAGAGAGGAAGAAATTCTATATACAAATTCAAATCAGTTATTTTGTTTAAATAGTTTCATTTGTGAAATATAAAGAAGTAATAAAAATAACAAAAATATAAAACAAAAAAGATATAATTAAATTCAATTGAGCCAAATGTTAATATAGTATTAATTTATTTTATATAAGGTAAATGTACCAGTGGTGGACCATGTTAAAAGAAATTTTCATTAAAAAACACTATTATTCTGTAATAAAAGCGAGAATAACAACAAAACAAGTGCTAACACATATTGTACAACTATTTTTAATTATCACTACAACACAAACATTCAGTTAATTTATATTTAAATATTTTTTTTTAATTTTTTTCAAAACGTATTTTTACTTTCCCGCATACTTCGTATAAGGGAAGTATTGGAATCGTCAAAAATTTCGACTTCGAGATTTCGATAGATCTTGACGTTTTAGACCTCCCTGAGTCGGAAAATACCATTTTCTATGACCCTGGGAGATTTTAGTAGATTCAGAGTATTCTTTCCAGCATTTATTGGCCAAAGAAAGATGAGGTCACCGGGGAATGGCGGAGACTGCATATCGAGGAATTGCATGACCTCTATGCATCTTCAGAAATAGTTAGGGTTATAAAAGCGAAAAAGCTGCGATAGGCAGGGGACGTGGCTAGAATGGGAGAGGAAAAAGATATTGGATTGGAAAACGTCCGCTTGGAAGACCAAGGACGTGTAGGAAGGGACGTAAGAGAGATGGGACAAGGGCTCAGGATAGGGACACTTGGAGATATGTGGTTACTGCGGCCAAGAACTTTCGAGTTCCTTAGAGTCACAGAGATAGATAGATATAACATATACAATAATAATATATATAATTAATTTAGTGATTAAATTAAAATATATTTTAAATAAGAACACAAAAAGAAATGAATGTTTTATGTAATATACTGATTGAAACAAAATGGATGAAAACCTTTAACTACTTTCAACCAAATACTATCTACCACTCGGAGGTACAGGGGGCGGAGTTATATATGATTATAGTTATTATTAATATGCGTTTATGCAATACACAGTTATTTAAATATATATTTTATTTTATTTAAGTGATATAATAAATATAGTATGATAGTATGATTTATATTCATAATCTATCTTTAATTAATTAATTTAAATTAATAGATAACATTTAATCTTAATATTAAATAATTATAAATTAAAAGAAGAAAAGGTTAAAAAAAATCTATATTATTAATTTTTATTACATCGCACACATATTTATATATTTGCAACGACTTAAAAACATTAATTTCAATGATAAAAATCGATAAATTTTCTATTATTGAAAAATATAATACATACCCTAGTTATTAGGGTTTCTCTCTTTGTGGATGGTTGAATTATATTTTTCTCTTTTCAATTGTATTTCAGTTCTCTTGTAATTAAACTCTTTAACAAATCAAAAATATCATTTAAATTTAAAAGTTGTGATTATAATTTATTTTCTTATTATGTTTTTCTCTTTTATTTATACTTCTTGAATTGTTTCAATAATTTTCTAAGATTGTTTGATATTGATTATCCCCTGTTATTAACTTTTATTAAGAAAAAAAATATTGAAAATGGATTTCCTTAAATATCACTTTTTAAAAAATTCGTAGATATATTTTTAAGAAATATTTAAAAAAATGTGTTCATAATATAAAAATATTTCAATATGCAGAAAATATTTCAATGTATGTGAGAAAATTAAACAGTATTGTTTTATGATGGTTCGATTTCTTTTAATTACTCTACAGTTTATAACATTATTATATGAATATAAACGTATATATCTATTAAAAAAGTGAATACCAACTATCAATTCCAGAATCCGGCTCAGTTGAAAAAAAATATCGAAATCTTTCTGGATCAATTGTACCAAGTATCGATTAAAAAGTAGAGAATATTATATTTTTCAACGAAAATCCTGATATTCAGGTGTTGAGAATTCAAAGGTAGTTTCAGATAAAGAGCTGGAGAGGGATCTATTCAATTCCCCAAATGAGAGAGAGAGAGAGAAAATGCAAAATGTGGAGGTTGTAGAATAGAGGATAGTCCCAGGTGTCACAACCCAAGAGGATCCTCCCGGGGGCATGCACAATGCTCGTATGTATTCTATATCTACAACCCTTGAACGTCATTAAAATATTGTGAGTGAGAGTACATTATTTATTAATCAACACCTATTATGAAAAAATACTAATAATTATGTCAAAGTATTATAATTGATATGAAAGAATTACTATACGGTTCAAACATTTCACATTTATTAAAAAAAAATTAAGTTAATAATTTTCCCTTCAATTCTTTATAAATAAAATTGGATTTTTTTTAAAGTTGATTGCTAAAGAAATTCATATTTATTAAAAAAAAAAATAAATAAATCCTACTTTTTTTTCTATTTAAGATTTTTTTCCATTACCTAGTTCGAAATATGCATCTCTCAGTCTAATATCTAATGAATCCGACCTTCGACCTTTTAACCTTTTATCCCTTTCAATTTATGCAAAGATAGATAGATAGAAAAAAAGCGGATGAAAAATATGACACTCTCACTGATCAAAAAAGAAAAAAAAGTCAGAAGAAATATTTTTTATCATGTGAATTTCACTTAATAGAAGTACCATATTTACATATGCACTCTATGGAAATGTCGATGATAAATTACTAGGCAGATATTTTTAAGATTATAATAATATCTGACGATTATTAATTATTTTAACAAACATAATTATCTCTATTTTTAAAAAAAAAAGTTATGTAAATAATATTAATTTATTTATTCATCAATCATATAAAAATAATATAAAATAAGTTGACCTGTGGCCAGGTCCGAACCGACCGACGGTTTGAAGTAAATTAATTTCCAGCTATAGAAACACTTTCAAATAATTTTAATATATCTATTAATGTAATAAAAAACAGATATGGATATAACATAAATTTTTTTAATTTTATTTTATTTATAATATATATAAGAGCCGGCTGTGACGTCATGAATGGCTGGATGACGTCATATAATTTTAAATTAAGAAAAAACTAATAAAGATGATTTTTCTCGAGGATAAAACCAATACAAAGTGCTTGATTCGTGGAGATATGTAAAAATCTCCACATGTGAAATTTGGTGTGAAAACAATACCTCCCTTACTATCGTCGGTCGGTAAAAATTATAAAAAATATTAATAAAACCAATCCTTAGTGCAATTTAATCCATTTGTTTATTTTAAACCCATTTTAGGTTGTTTATCCATTACTGGATCAAAAAGTGGCCCACTACTTAAATTTTCGATTTTCATTTGACCCACTACTAGAACAAAAAATAAGCGGGAGTGTCCTCCCCTAGACTTTCCCGCATATAAATAGGTATAAAGAGTTATGAATGAATATTTAGAATGTGTAAACTTTGTATTGATAAAGAGCCAGTTCGTATTAGTTTATTGGTTTCAAATTTGATATTTGGTAACATTTATATATATATATATATATATATATAGAATAAAGTGCTACTTCCGGTTAACTGATATTTTAAATGTAAAAAAAACAGATATGGATATAATATAAATATTTTTAATTTTATTTTATTTATAATATATAAGGGCTGGCTGTAACGTCATGAAGTGCTGGGTGACGTCATATAATTTTAAATTAAGAAAAAACTAATGAAGATGATTTTTCTCGAGGATAAAACCAATACAAAGTGCATAACACGTGGAGATATGTCCTCACGTGAAATTTGATATGAAAATAACCCTTCACTTCCTCTCTTCGATCGGCAATACTAGCACTTCCAGTTTCCGGATTTGCACCAAAAGTTGATCAATTCATCCTACTGATGTATTAAGTAAATATACCAAATTTCATCAAAATCCGTTGGTCCGTTCAGGCTGTACACATCTATACGGACGGTCGGACAGACGGACGGACGGACTGACAGACATCATTTTAAAAATACTTTTTTCTGTTAAGAAAATGCATGATTCGTGGAGATATGTACCTAAAAATATCCATAGGTGAAATTTGGTGTGAATCGTCGGTCGGTAAAAAGGAAACGCTACTTGTATAGGTAAAATGTCACTTCCGGTAGTCAGATCATGATGAAATTTGGTATCTCAATTTTTTTCATATTTTTAAATCTATATACAAAATATGAATCAAATATCTCGAAGCAAACTGGTACTTTACTTGAAAGGTAAACGCAACCAGTGTAGGTAAAGTACCACTTCCGGTTAACCGATTTTGACGAAATTTTGATAGAAATCTACAAACTGTGAATAATATCGGTGTACCAAATTTCGAAGTCCTAGCTTGATTAGTTTTTGAGTAAATTTGTTTACAGACATTACATACATACATACATACATACACACACACAGACAATTCGAAAAATGGTATTTTCCGACTCAGGGAGGTCTAAAACGTCAAGATCTATCGAAATCTCGAAGTCGAAATTTTTGACGATTCCAATACTTCCCTTATACGAAGTATGCGGGAAAGTAAAAAAGGGAAAAAATTTAATTAATAAAAAAAATATAGAAATTAAATTTTTTAAAGAAAATAATTGTTTGGTTGAATTTAATTTGAATCATTAATGTGTTGAGAAAAGAATTTAAAATGTTAATTATTAATGAAAAGATTGTACTTGTGATGAAAGGAAACAACTGATCAGGATGTAAACTAAAGGTAGATAGGAGAGAGTAAGTAGGGAGTGGAGGGAGAAGTGTGTAATGGTGATGCGGGGACTTAGGTGCGCACTGACCCTCGTTTGTGTGATTGAAGAGGGGAAAGAGGGGAGTAAGAGAGGGATGGAGAATCAATTAAAATAGAGGTTTTGGTCCATGGTGTAAGGTAGCAATCAGATAACTAAGATCCAACGTGGAATGAGAGATAGAGAAAGCTGTAGGAATAACACAATTAATAGATACAAAAGAGAAGAATAAAAATTAAGTTTAGATTAGCGTAGATTTGGTTCCAATTGAGTTCCAATTCGTTATAAAGACCAAGACTTTGGGGGCTTTTAGACAAGGTTTCTTCCAATTTTTAAGAGAATTATTAAATTTTCCTCACTCCAACACATTATAATGTCTTTTATTTTAGTATAAATTATCAAACTACAAAACCAATTATGATTTAATACAATTTATAATAATTTTTAATTGCTTGCATCTCTATAGAAGATCTAATTACTAATTATTAAATTTAAAAAAATATTAATTTGTGCAAAAATAAAGAATACCAATAAGAGAGAAAGAGACAAAAAAAAAACAAAAAACAAAATGACCCACAAATTGCATTTTAAAGGAAATATCATTTCAATATATATATATATATATATATATATATAGAATTTAAGCTTGATTGAATAGCTGAAAGTACAGGAATTAATTTTTTGAATTTTGACTTAATGAAGGTAAAGGTTTTATATTTAAATTTAATATATGATAATTAATATATTTATTTGAATAACAATATTATACAGTAAATCTTTATCCAATTCAATTATACTTAATTTATAATTTAATTAATTAAATTTAAATTAAATATAATATATGTTAATTAAACCAATTCAAATTTGCGAGATTGTCGAGTGGAGACACTCTTGATTTTTATATTTTATATTCATTAATAATAGTTATTCGTTTTATATACTTTTATAATATTTAAGACTAAATGAATGATTTTTTTAGCTATTTAATTATTATTAAATATAATTGATCAAATCTTAAATGTAATTTACTTTATAGTGTCCCTTTTATATTTTTATAATTTTATAGTAATATAATATTATATTATATATTATACTATATTATTATTATAGTATTATTTTTCTTTTTAATGGTGTTGGAAATTTGCTTCAAACATTTTTTTCTATCTATTTAAAAAATTCACTTATAATCTAGGAGAAACATATAAAATTGAGAAAAATACAAAATATTTGAAGTCTCAGATATATAATATAAATAAGGGCTTCCCTTCATAATTATAATGTATCCTAACTCCTCAAGAGAATATAAATTCAAATTTTAATTATGAAATTTTCTGATCATTTCTTGAATTTGTTTGCATTTTATTGAAATCTTAAAATAATTTGATATTTCCTTTTTCAACAATTCGATTATAATTAAATATACACATGAATATTTTTAGATTTATGTACGAATTATGAATTAAAATTAATTACTTAATATTGATTTCTAAAATTTCTAAAATTGAACTAATTTCTTTACCAAAATTTTAATTGTTTTTTAGAATTTAATAAAAGAAAAATAAATATGAATGAAATGTTAAATTAAATAATAAATAAAATTACTCCTGCCCCTGGATTATATTCAATTTGCTTAATATGTAGAATAATTAACTTTTCATATAATATTTTGACATATATGCATTTTATTGTTCTATAGTCAATTAAAAATATTGAATCATTTGTTTTTTATTTTTATTTGTTTTAAATATTATTTTTATTATTTTTATATTAATAAAGCATCACTTGCATGATGATAATAATCAAACAAACACCCCCCATCATTATAATCAGCCTTCTCTATAAATACCCTCTTCATAAACCCTTATTAAACACATTTATACATTTCAATTATTATATATATTTAATAACTCTTTTGTCATACAATTCGCACTTGTTTAATTTTATTACACATTTAATGAATATTCATATTCTATTTATTTAAATATTATAGAAAATCAAAAGATTATTAAAACTTTCTTTAAGAAAAATAAAATAACATATCATTTATAGTGTATAAATTTTTATAATTCTTCTTCTTCATTTATTCCTATTTTTTTAATATTTAATTTAATATTAAAAAAAAGATTATACCACTTCAGCGTCTGTTGTTCATTATGGTATTAATATATCTTTTTAAATATTTTTAATTTTATTTTTAGCAGCTCTTGATGTTATTTTCCCAGGACCAAAGCTACTTTCTTATTTTCTATATTTCTATATAAAAATTTATTTTTCCTTTATCATTTTTAGTCTCCTGTTTTAGCAAGAAATAATAAAAATAACAAAAGAAACATTTATCTTATCTTATTATACTAGTAACAATTGTATATATATTTAAATTTTTGAAATATTAAACCGCTCTGAGGAATTTTTTGAAATTCATGAAAATTTTTATAAAGAGAAATCGATCTGTATTGGTTTCAACCTCAGGAAAAATCATCTTTGTTAGTTTTTTTCTTAATTCAATATAGTAAATTTAAATGACGACAGTAACTAATTCAGCTCCACAACTTCCAAATTAATCATATTACGAAATATAAACTATGTTATAGTATCCACAGGCCATACTTTTCTGTCTTTTAATGCATTAATACGTATGCTTAAGGGCTGTATGTTTTATGACTATTTTTTTTTTAATTTATTTTCTTTTAAATTATACGGCTTGGTAGTTTAAAATTTATATATTAATCTAAAATTTATCTTATTAGTCTTGCAAACATGTAAATATATATTATCTTTCTGTCTTTCTATCTTGAAAATTGTTAACATATTATTGATATTTTAAAAACAATTTCTTTCTTAAATTAATATTCATTTAAAATGATAATTAAAGAATATCTTATTCCAAATAAATCTGATCTAATAATATTAAATTATTTTAATTAAAGTAACAACTTTTACAATAAACTATATTAAATAATTTAAATGATATTTGATTATTATAAATAAAAAGAAAAACTATTATATATGAATAATTTTGTTTGTCAATTGCTAGAATTCATATTAATAATTTTGTATCTATTATGTTGAATATGTATGAATAAATAGTCCCAAATGAACAGCCAGTGGCGTACCTAGAACTTTTGCCGCCCGGGGCGATCTCCAGTTTGCCGCCCTTTCTATTATAAGTCAATCAAATAGTGGTTTTTATAAATTAATACACATAAATAAATTATTAAGTTATTTAATCAATATTAATTAATACACAGAGTAAATTTTTTTACACATATTTGTATGCACTCGTAAACATATGTATTTATATAATATTTACTCTTCTAGCTTTCATACTAGAAAAATCGTGTATAATGCTCTCAAAATTTATATTATTTGAAATTTCTTGTTCTATTGACAATATTGCAAGATTTTGTAGTCTTATAATTGACTCATTGTAGAACGAAGACAATTTTGCCGAACAAAATTTTAAAGATGCGTTTACGAATTCAACGAATTTTAATGAATACAATCAAATAAAATTATTATCCTGTTCTTGGAATTAGAATTCAAAATTTACACTAAAATGCATTTATATACACCGAGGAATAATATTCGAAATCATATAGTTGATCATAATTTATATAAATCAAATAGTAAACTTATAATAATCATAATAATCATTTATTATTCAAGAAAGAAAAAAAATAAATATGAAATGAATAAGTTGCTTTTTACAACTATAACTAAATATAAAAAATGCCGCCCCAAGATAAGTGCCGGCCGGTGCGGACCGCACCCACCGCCCCCCCCCCCCCCCTTATGTACGCCACTGTGAACAGCGCACAGCTTTTAATAAATTCTTCTAAAATGTTTTATACATAAATTAAAACAAAGAAATTGATTGATAGTTTCTATATATAAATAGAGACAAAAGTGAGATTATAAGATAATAATAGTAGAAAAGAGGTTTATCATTATATAAACGACCCAACGAATTTATTAATATTACCAGCCAAACCCGATAATAAGGAATAATTTTTTTAAAGTACCGAGCGGCGGCTCGGTGAACCAGCTACTAAATATAAATACGAATACTCTACTCGTATTTTATTACTATTGTAGATCAGTTAAATGTGAACAAAAATAGGGGTTTGTTTATATGATTAATAAAAAATAAAAGTCCGAGTAAATAATAAATTACAGTAGGACACCCAATATCCGTTACTCCATTATCCGAGATTCCAATTAACCGGGACAATTTTTATTTATATTTCTTCTTTAAATATGTATTAATGGTATATACATATGCAAGAGATTGCCAGTTAAGGAAAATTATCTTGTTACAAGCAATAAGAACGGATATTAGAAAAGAATTATTAAAAAATCAACGAAAAATTACTGACTTTTTCCTCAAAATAAATAATAATTTGAACTTGAGTTTATTTTTCCACTTATACAATTTGTTAATAAATTAATAAAATATTTTCATAGACATTTCTTAATGCAAATAAAAAGGTTGGTATGACATCTTTTACACAGTTTTTCTTAATAACCTTCTAACCCAACACATTTAGTTAATAAAATATTATTTTGATTATTCAGGTTTTTTAATTATCCGTGAACTCACCTTCCCGTTATTACTCAGGATAATGGGAATCCTCCTGTATGCCATATTAATGTCATATCTGTAAATCGCATATATTTAAAATTTTAAATATAATAATATTTATAATAAAATATATACTTAATAAATTTATATAATTATTTATAAGGACTTTACAACTTGTAAATTTTTTAGAAACCCTTTTTATATATTTTTGTAATTTCTTTCTAAGATAATATATTATTTTTTAACAGGCTATAAAAATTAACAAAAAATCGTAAAAAATATATCAAAAGAATTATATAGAAGAAAATCAATACAAACAAAATCTATTCTCGATAATTACTTAATTTAATTATTTATTAGGAAAAATAGTGAAAAATGCATAAATGATTAATGATGATTAATGTAGAAAAAGTGTTTATTTCTATTAATTTTCATCCCCCTTTCTTATTCTTTATTAATATCTACTTCAATTGATGTTTGTTTGGATTGGATTAAACTTGCTTAGAAAGAAAAAAAAAATACTGGATCATGATGATACAAATATTTATTATTCATAGAATGAATGTGAGTGAGTTGGGAAAAAACTTTTTTTCTAAGGGTGGAGGAGGGAATGAGAGAGAAGGGAGTGAGAATGTTAAAGAGAAGAGGAGGGCTGTTTGGAAAATGTACGATATCTTTTAATTAAATCGAAGGATTCTCACCCATGTCCTTCTCTCTCTTCTCAGCGTATGTGTTTTGTCGAGTTGAAAAATGAATGTTTAGAATGGAATTAGTCCAATGTTATTTTTTTATTTTTTATTTTTTTTTTTTTTTACTTTTAAAGAGTGATATTCTTTTTGGTACATTAGAGTTTGGGATTAACGAAAACTTTTCATCACCCTCTTTGCTTGAAATCCACATACAACTCGACGAAAAAAAAATTTCACGCTTGATTCTTTTTTCAGGGAGATGCATAAATTTCTAGTCCAAACTCGTAAATTAGCATTTAACAATATCTACATTTATAATATAATTAGGAATAATCTACAAGCAGTTAGATAGACAATTATTTTACAAAACAGTGAACGCTTTATTTAAGCAACTCATTTGAACCAATTTCAATAAAAAATGTTTCTTATTGGGAAAAGTTGCTTATAGGGAAATACTCAATTTAAAGCACAATAATATTAATTAATTAATTAACAGAAAATAACATAACTTTTAGTAACTATTCTAATTAACAGAAATTAACTTCAATACTGGCAGCACAAAAAACAAACATATTCCAATAACATAATTTTTTACAATTTGAGGTTATGTTGTTGTGAACAGTTGTCAACCCAAATTTTTAGCTCTAAAAAATAAGTTGCTTATACAGAACAGTTAAACTAAAAATAGTGGCTTATATAGAGCATTCACTGTATATCTGTAAGATAAATAATATACCTACTATATTATATATATTTATATGGATATTATGTAATTGGACTATAATCCCAAAAATTATCTTTATTGAAAAGTTATTAAAAACAAATTAATCCCCTCAAACATCAATACTCGAGTGAATATGAATTTTCCATTGTTGTTCTGCACAAATTTTTTCTATAAGCCTCCCTTTTTTTTCCTTCATCTTCTCTACATACTGATAAATAATCCTCGATTTCGTCACATGTGAGGATTTCTTCTATCAGTTTAGGATCTTGTATGTTAGTCATTTTTGGTATCATTTTTGAACATTTGTAAATGTTTCTTATTGTATTATATTTATATTATGTATTTATTTTTATTTATTTTGTAATATGCAGATTCTAACTATAAAAACTATTAAAATACATAGAAATTAAATTAAATATAAGAAAACAAAAAATCCAATAAAGATATTAGTTGAGGTAAAATGATCTTCAACTACGTAGTTTGAATAATCTTCAACTAATACATATTTGTTAGATAGAACTAAAACTTATTCTACAAATTATATGATTTTACATGCTTCTCTTCTATACCGACAACCAGATCAATTACAGGAAATGACCATCTATCTTTGCTGATGTATACATCATGTATACTATAAACTATACACACATTATATATAAACATATAAATGAAATTAAACGATAAAGGGAACAGTTTGTTAGTTTAATTAGTATGTGATGGGTTTGATAATTAAAGGCAGATAGATAGACAGTGTTTAACTTGCACTGAATACTAATAACAGTCAAAGATGGCGTTTTAGTTGACCAGAATCATTGACCACTATCTCTCTCTTTTTGATATTAACGAACAAGTCTAATTATAGACAGTCATATAGGTAATTATCGCCATCCTGAATGGATACTAGCTTAATTGGTCTAGTTACATACCTTTATAAGACAATACAAAATAAAAAGACAAAATCCATAAATTTAAAACATTTTGAATCATGGCTAACATTATTTTTTAAAAATTATTCCTTTATATATATATATATCCCTAAAATATATTATTTCTTTCTATTAAAATCCAAGTATATTTCTTAGAATTTTTAGTGATATTTATTCTTTTTAAGTATTTTTTTAATTGAATATTATAATTTATTTCAATTTAATTTTTTTCTATTTACTCCCTTAATAATTAAAATATAGAGATATCAAAATATATAAGTATAGGTAAGCCAAATATTATATCTTTATATTTTATAACGTTTTTCTAAACTCCACTTGGCGTCTGTCTCTCTGTCTCTGTGTCTGTCTATTCGGTCTTTTGAAAAATTGAAATCGATTTTTCATCGACTTTTTATTGAGATAGACTTTTGAAAATTTTTATAGATATTTCAATGGATCCCTAGAAGGTATAGAAGAAATATAATTAAATTATAATTAATTAATTGTAATTAATTAGCGATTAATTACTTTTAGTAACTAACTCCATTTGTATTGCTCCGATTAATTTTTTTTCAACGCATTCTGAAACATAAATATTGATTTGAGGATAGATTTTCATTTTTAACGTATTTAAAAATTTTTATAGCATTAAAATTAATGATGAATTCTTATTAATCAGTTGTATCGCCAAATCCCCCTCAAATGGCATAGAGAAAAGATCCTTTTTTTATATATGTCCCCAATTGAAAAAAAACAAAGCATTGACCTTTTTGACGATATGAGCATATAATATATATAGATAAATGTATATCCTATATACATTAATACAATTTTATATTAATAAAAAGTATTTATTTATAAATATAATATAATAATTATTATTCAATAATAACATTTAATTAACATAAATGCATAAAATCAATTTTGGAAGATGAATAATTTTTTTTGTTTTATTCAATTTGTATATTTTCGTATAACTTCATCTTTTCTATTTCTCTTATTATATTAAATAAATTTATCATATTAAAATTGCACTAAAAAGAATAAAATAATCTAAATATAAAAAAGTTTTATAAAATAACGTTTTTCCAATGGACTAAAAGAATAAAATAATTTTTCTATAAGCCTGACAAAGTTTAAGGATGAATTGCTTCATATTCAACTAAAAAGTAATAAATAAATATCAATATTTTTTAAAGGGTCGAGCGAGAGCTCGGTGTCCCAGGTATTAATATTACCAGCCAAACCCAATAATAATGAATCCTTTTAGTTTAACTTAATAACCGAGCCGAGGCTCGGGGTCCCGGTACTTAAACTAAATGCGTCCAACGTTTTTTGTTGAATATGAAGCAATTCATCCATAAACTTTGTCAGGCTTATAGAAAAATTATTTTATTCTTTTTAGTCCATTGGAAAAACGTTATTTTATAAATTTTTTTTATATTTATATCATTAATTAATAAGATCATAATCCAAAATCACAAACCTTATTTTTAAATTAAAAGAGTATAATTAATATATTAGCTGATAAATAAAACTAAAAATGACATTTAAAAAAAAATATTTTTATCTGCTATAATCTTGTGAATGACATTCGATATTCTCTCTTAATGACTAAAATGTCATTTTAACATTTTCTTTATTATTATTAATATTTAATTATTTCACAAATTATATTATATAATAGAACATTCATTTCAAAAAAAAGAATATAATATGAATTCATATTCCATTAAATGAAATGTCATAAAAATAATACATGATCCAAAAAAAGGAATGACTTATAGCTTTTGAATATTCTACATACAAACATTATAATAATAATTTCATTTACAATCCACTCTTTATGTTTTATTCTGTTTTTAATAGATAATATTTTGTTACTTATGATTTTTTTATATTTTATCGGAAATAAAATTATTATTACTATTTTATTTTTACTATCTTGTTTAAATTAATATATCACTATAATCATATTTAATTAGACATCTGCCCTATAAACCTTCATCATTCTATCTATCTATATCTGTGGCTCTACGGAATTCGAGAGTTCTTGGCCGAAGCAACCACATTTCTCCAAATGTCCCTATCCTGAGCCACAACCATCCAATCCCTACCCACTCCCATCTCTCCTTTACGTTCCATCCTACATTGTCCACCCACCTCGTCCTTGGTCTTCCGTTTCCCAATCGTTCTCCCTACCAATATATTTTTCGTCATTCTTTCCTCTCTCATTCTAGCCACCTGTCCTGCCCATCGCAGCCTTCCTTCATCATTCTTCCAGTATAAAAAAACACTCTAAACAACATAATTATTAATTATTAAATTAAAATTTTCTATCATTGTATTTAGAAAAAGATTTTTTTGAATAATATTTTAAACAAAACGTTTTACAACGAATCGAACACATGGCTACTGTCCAAATTTGAAATATTACTATCCAGAATCCCATTAGAAAAAGAACAGAGCTAATGGCCTTTTTTTTGGAAGGGTGAATGTGACCTAAAAAAAAGTAATCATTATACTAGTTAAATTCATCCCTTTCCTTACTGCATCCTTTTGTTCTTTGTATTTGCTTCGACATCTAAAACAAATGACTAATACTTACACCATTTAATTGTATTTCGATTCGTTAATTTTTCACATTCATCCTCCATTGAATTTCTATTGGTCTTTTTCGTTAAATGGCCTATCATTAATATCTTTTCTCTATACATTATTTTTTTAATGATATTTTCTGTAATTTAAACTTTATATATTATATATAATATTTTGAGTATAATGTGGTATACGAGATATATATATATATATATATATATTTATATATTACTAAACATTTTCTAATTACTTCTAACGTAGAAATGAATGGATTTTTCTTACCATAATGATGGTAAAGGAGAAGCTGAAAAGTCATTAAGAAGGTTATATTCTTGTCATTTGATTTATTATTATCAGCCTCCTCTGTTCTCAATTAACATTAATAAGCCTTTGACAATATATTATTGTATATAAGCTATTTATTTATATCAATGTCAACTGATAAAAGATTACTTTCAATGAAAATGCACGTCGACATATTTTTCACTTTATTGCGAACATCAAAATTTTTTTTGTTTAATGAAATTAGAATTTATATAACATTTACCACTTCATTGTCAATATAGTTTGATAAATTTATTGAACAAAAGACTAAAGTAACAGGAGAGTTGGATCTAACAGTAACTAAGCCAATATTTCGTTAAAATGCCAAAGTGAGATGACAACATGTCTTTTTACTTAGGAGAAAAAGCCTCTAAATACATAAATACATTAGTAAATGTTATAAGATGATGAGAAAAGACTCTGCTATGGTCTTTCTTTCTCTATCCCAATTTATCACTATAAACATAAAAAAACTTTCTGTCAGGATCATTTCACATTTTTTCTCACTATTTTTGCTATCACTTTTCTCTTTTTCCAACTATATATTGGTTGTATGACTAAAAATCAATACTTTTTCTATTTATGAATTGACGTGAAGAAGGTCCAAGGTGCATCTCGAAAAATGTTCTTTTTTTGATCCTTTTAAGATATCAAAATGTACCCTGAAGACCAGGACATCAATTCATATAAACACCAACCTCCTCTTCATTGACGTCATAAAAATACCCACCAACATAATTGGCATTTGATATTTCATTGACCCCCCCCCCCACTCTTGTATATATCATATAGCCCTTTAGGTGCGACTTAAATTTAACTAACTAAATTGATATTTCCTGTAAATAATATTACCTCTATAATAATAATAAACTCACTTTAACTTGATTAAAATTCTCCTTCACCTGGCCGAACATGAACATTACATTCAAACGTCACAACATGTTAGAAAGTACCAAAGTAGAGTACTTCTAATTTAAATTTAAACTAGTTTGAAACCTTTAACATCAAAGGATAAAATTTAAATTCATTAAGATGAAATTTAACTAGATAGATGAGCAAATGATTTAAAATAAATTATTTTTGATTTTTTTTATAAAAGTATAAAAGTATTTCTCTCATTTGATATGTTAATTAATTCACTAGCAACATATTAAAAGGTAGACATAGATTCAGAGAGAGAGAGAGTAATCTTTCACATTTAAATTCAATTTGAATTATTTATTTATATATAAATAAATATATATATATATATGGAAGAATAGTTTGCTAAATAATTATTCATTTAATTGAATAAAATTAATTTAAATCTTTGAATGATATTTTTATTGGATAGAAGAATTAACTTATTTACATTTACTTTGATATTTTGTTAAATAAAACACCTCAAATAAAATATAAAAGAAGAAATACAGTGATAGATTGATTATTATGTATCTCTGTGCCTATACGGAACTCGAGAGTTCTTGACCGCACCAACAACATTTCTCCAAGTGCCCCTATCCTGAGTCACAATCATCGAACCCCAGCCCTTTCTCTTTCTCTTACGTCCCATCCTACGTTGTCCACCCACGTCCTTAAACTTCCAAGCGGGCGTTTCCCAATCGGGCTTCCCACTATTATATTTTTCGCAATTCTTTCTTTTCCCATTCTAGCCACGTGCCCTGCCCATCTCAGCCTTCTTGATTTTATAACCCCAACCCTAAATGTCTGCATAGAAGCCTTGCAATTCCTCGTTATGCAGTCTCCGCCATACCTCATCTTTCTTTGGCCCATAAATGCTGCGAAGAATCCTATTCGCAAATACTCTAAATATACTCTCGTCCCCCAGGGTCATAGACAATACCTCACAGATATATAATACAACCAGCAAAATAATTGTTTTATATATTTTAATTTTGATCCCCTTTGATAATAATTTCTAAGCGATAAGCCCCTTTACTGCATGATAACGGGCGTTACCCGATTGCAATTTGGATTTAAATTCTTCTCAAATATTATTATCCTTCGTGATTATAGAACCTAAGTATTTAAATTTTTCTACGTTTTCAAATTCTACGTTTTGTATTTTAAGTTTGTGTGTTAATACTGTTCCTCTCTGTTACTATATATTTTTTCTTATCACTATTAATTTCAAGCCCGACTTCTTTTTCTGCTTCGATTAATTATTATTTAAATTAACTATACTTGTTTAAAAAAATCAATTTCACTGACGATGGTTCGTAAAAAATTACTATTTTTGTTTATATTATATTATACATTTTGCGTTAATAATATTTAACATTACAATATATCACTATATTTGTTAATCTTCAAATACACAGGCCATTATAATTTGGAATTAGAGATGGATGATGATATGAATGTGGGGATGTTTTAATATGATGAAAACACATCAATTGTTTACTTTTTCACTTGGATAGCAAGTATAGCACAAGTTACACTCACAGGTTAGCTATAAGTGTTCCGAACTAAGCTCATGATCGCTGTTGTTTGTTTTGGATTGACTCCTATATATTTAAACATTTAGGAAATGTTTCACTTCTGTTATGATGGTTACTCGTCAATTATGCTGTTATCTACTGGCGTGTTTGTTTATTGATAATAAAATACATTATTTGTTTGTACATTTATGTTGTGTTATATTTTGTTTATTGGTTTTGGTTAACTTGTTTTGTTGATAAAAAATGATGTGTGTTGTGTTTTGATTGATTTGGTGTCATCTGGTGTCGCGCTGATATACTTAGTCTAAAACCACAATAAAATATATATATATATATATATAAACAAGAATGGGATTTAGTTTGATTTCAAGAGTTGGAATTTGAAGAAGAATCGGTAGTTAACTGTAAGTTATTAAAAATTTAATCACAAAGGATAACCAATAACAAGAACAAAGTTTCCAAACGAACGTAAATAAGGATTTTATATACTCTTTAAAAGAAACATCTGAAATCAAAAGGGAATTAAATCTTGATGAACCACCTAGGAAAATTAAACGTCTCATTAATGATAAACCTAAAGATAGTAAAAAAAACATGAACTTTCCCTTTAGCACAAATCAAGAAGATTGATATGACATTTAGTCGTTTTAGGTAACTAACTAAAGTTCTTAAAACAATATTTTAAATATAAATAAAATACGAAATCTAAACTCGAAAATGGAAATAACGAAATTGGCAGAAATACTGACATACACTCTGAAATGAATCATATCACTGTGAGATTGTTGCAATTGCAAGTCTAGCAAGAACGTAGATCTCAATTTTGTGCAATAAGGAAGCATGGTTTGATAAATAATTATATTTTTAAAAAAATATATATTAATTAAAAATAAATCTAAGAAAAGAGTATTATGTACAGTTGTACAGAAAAAATATTGAGCAACATTTTCCTTCAAAACATAAAAAGAAATTGAAATGAAGTTGTTTATCTGAGATTTCAATTAATTAAATATTAATTTTATTATTAATTATTTTCCCAATATAAAAGTTATTACATTATTTACCTCCTAAAGTATGTCGTTATTAAAAATCCGCTGTCTAAAACATTTACAAAATTTAAATTTAGTTAATTTTTATCTACAATCTAATAGGTTGCTTACGCCTTTTATAAACAATGATAATATTAAAAAATATTAAAATTCTTTAATTAAAATAAATAATAAATAACTTTATAATTTTACCCAAAATAGTTTTAAAAATTATTATACAAATTAAAATATACCTAAATAAATTAAGATAAAAATTTAAGAGAATGGAAATATTATCTTAAGAATATATAATTTTTTTATATATATAACATTAATATTTACCGACCGACGATAGTAAGGGAGGTATTGTTTTCACACCAAATTTCACATGTGGAGATTTTTACATATCTCCACGAATCATGCATTTTCTAAACAGAAAAAAGTATTTTTAGCATGATGCCTGTCCGTCCGTCTGTCCGTCTGTCCGTCTGTCCGTCCGTCCGTCCGTATAGATGTGTACAGCCTGAACGGCTCAACCGATTTTGATGAAATTTGGTATATTTACTTAATGCATCAGTGGGATGAATTGATCAACTTTTGGTGCAATTCCGGAAACCGGAAGTGGTAGTATTAGCAATCGACGATAGGAAGGAAAGGGTTATTTTCACACCAAAGGAGATTTTTTTATATATCACCACGAATCATGCACTTTGTATTGGTTTTATCCTCGAGAAAAATCATATTTATTAGTTTTTTTTTGATTTAAAATTATATGACGTCATCCAGCCATTCATGACGTCACAGCCTGGTCTTGCATATATATTATAAATAAAATAAAAATGTTTAAATTTATTATTTATGTATCCATATCTGATTTTTATTACATTAATAGATATATTAAAATTATTTGAAATTGTTTCTGTAGCTGCTAATTAATTTATTTCAAACAGTCGGTCGGTTCGGACCTGGCCACAGGTCAACTTATTTTAATTATAAAGACACATAAATTGACCAACACCAATTTTATCTTATTAATTTCTATTTTTGTTTTTTTTTTTTGAAAATCTTATCTTTGTTTTTAATATTTTCTTTGTAAGTTCCAAAAAACTACTTTGGAATATTAAATTATAAATCTAAGTCCCTTAAGACAATAGAATAGATTTTAAAGATAACGAAACAAAATAAAAAAAAACTTGACATTATGGCTCAAAGGATATAATTTCTCACCTGAGAAGCTTAAAACTGACATTCATTTACACTCTTTTTCTTCCTTCTCACCGATTCAATTCCTTTTACTGCTACTCTTTTACTTTTACTTACCTTTGTGTAGAGAACAACAGACATTTTCTCTCTTTTCTCTTTCTTATTGCAAACCTTTAATTCCAGTTTTCCCTCTCGTAATACACTTTACACCAAGTGGTTTGAAACTATTCCGCGATGTTTAAAGAGAACAAGTAACACGGTCGAAGAGCCCAGAGAAATTCTGTGATAGTCAAAGGAGGTGGTCGTGTGGTCATAAAGTAAAATAGAAGTTGAGAAGAAGAAAAAGCTTATCTGAAGACTGAAAACGTTTTCTTAAACATCTTGATAGAATTTCATTAAACAATCTCATATTTCGTTGTTAACCTGTTAAAGTGGGAATCTATTCTATATAGACGGAACATTTATTAACATAGAAGTGGATGAAATTTCCAAAATCCAGTGATATCTTCTAATTTAAAATTATACTTTCTTTAAATGAGAATTACCGACATATTTTTCTATAAATATAACAATAAGGCAATAACAAATAATATTCAATTTAAATATATTTATATATAAAAGAAACAATAACAGTGAATATATATTTTAAAGTAATCCTTAAAATAACACTAAAAAAAAACTAATAGTGAATATTTACAAATAAGATATGTAAAACTCACTGCAATACCAACTAACCAGGTATAATGAACTGATCGTTTTGTAAAATTTATAGATGCGTACTACTACCCTAATGTTAAATTTGATAAATTTTCAACAGAAATAGTTTTCTAATTTTTATAAATTAATTATTATAACCTTCCATAATATTGTAGAAATCATACACCCTCACTCACCCTTAACATAACAATAAAATATATGACGTATTCTTCTCTTTTTAGTAAATAAGAGCTTTTTGCTTAACTATCTATATGCAGTCTATATTTAATAATTTAGGAAATATATATACTTCAGATGTAAAATGACCTCCAAGTAAAGATACGTTCATACTGGGACTTTACTTATATTCATACACTTGTTCACTTATTGAATATTCAGAAAAAATACGAGGGTAGGTCAATGTCTTTATGAATTTCCATTCTCTTAAATGAAAAGGCAACACAGCTTCTCTCTGCAGGCAACTAACAGCCCACTCCTGTCGAAATTTGAACAATCTGGGATTTTCAGTTTTTGGATGGCATCCATTAATAGTAGACTACCGCCTGAGAAAAAAATGGAAAAAAGAAAATTTCCATGAGTTGGGATACGAATTGCTCCCTATTCTTTGGATTTAGCCCCGAGTGACTATTTCTTGTTTCCAAACCTGAAGAGATTTAACTCCAACGATGAAATCATCTCACAAACAATTCTATTTGATGTCCCCGACAAATTTTTTTTTCTGGAAGGGATAAAAAAATTGGAGAAACGTAGGATTTAGTATAAAGACTTCAAAGGAGATTACTATAATTTTTTATCCATAAACCTGGGTTTCATTCAAAAAGTCACAGACTTATTGACCTGGCCTCGTATGTATTATAGCACGGATTTTTGATTATGCAAAAGTGCCTATTTTTTCATATTTAGATGTACAATTTGTATAAGGCCTATTTGGAATTTTTTTTACAAATTGCTAGTTCATCCTTTCTTAATTAAAAATATATATGTATAATAAAAGATCTCCTCCTATATACAGTACAGGTAACTTGTCCGACTTTTAATGTTAGAGCTTGTTAAGAAACTAAAATAAAAAAGTAATATAAATATATACATATATTTAGTTCTTGGGGTACCTTTAAGTAGAACAATAAAATTTTATGTCCATAAAGTTTTAAAGATGATTAATCGAGAATAAAAGACGTAAAATCTTAAAACAGGGAGTTAATCGACAATAATGGACACCATCTGGCTGATATCAACTTTAATATTTTTTAATTATAAAATTTAAATATTATTTGATGATGTTCAAAGAATTAAATACAAGTATAATATCTTAATAACTTTTTTTATTTCTAAGTAAACAATTTACTCACCCTGTACTTTTTCAGCTATTAATGTGAAAATAATAATATTTTAATCATATGTCCATAAAGCAATCAAATTATATTATTATACAATAAAAATATTGTCCTGGAATCTTAAAATTTCATATTAATAAATAAATTAATCTTTGAGAAATTTTATATAAGATAGAATATTCCTAGGAAAACATTTTGAAAAATAATAAAATGTATAGTCATCAAACTGAAATTACTCTTTCTTAATATATATAATTTTAATATTAACTAAGTACTCTTTTACTAACTAATCATTAATTTTTTTTTAAACTTTCAAAATTAATTAGTCATCGTGTTTTTTTTTTCTTTAATGATGTTTTTTCTTTTTGTTTTTGTATTCATCTCGTTAAATTATTCCTTTTTTTAAAACCCTTAAATTTATACATCGAAGAATATTTAAGTATATTGTATAAAAAAAAACTCGATAACAAAAATAAATTCCCAATCTTGAAGCCCTCTCTTCTCAAACCCTTTTTCATTTCTTTCTAAAAATAATAAAAAAAATATATTAATTATATAATTTAGATTATTATTAATTACAGACTTTGAATTAAAACAAAAAATAAAGAAAAGAATCAAACGAAGAGAAGAAAGGGGAATTAAGAAAAAGAGAGAGGGGCTGCTTATCCGTAAAATCACCCTCAATCTATTCACAATACCCCACCCTAATTTTAGTCTTTTTTTAATCTCTCTTTCTCTCACCCGTTTTCGTTCTTTGTCTTAATTTGCGGCCCTAATGAATTCTTTCATTAAAATAATTATAAGGGAGAAAGGGTAGCTCAACCGAGTAGAGTCAGGAGGCGGATGAAAGGGATAAGCTAAGGGGAAGAGTAAGAGAGTGAGCTTTAAATTATATATTTTTAAGAAGTGAATAATTTGTTCATATTACTTTACGTTATTTATAATTAAGAGTAAACCTGCCTACATATGATAAAACACTAAACAATCAATTAAGAATCTATTAGATTGATTTCTAATTAAGCAAAGTCAGTCTTATTTATTATTAATTTTCATTTCATTAACAAATAGAAAATAATTTACAAATAGCAAATAATAAAGAAAAAAAAATTAAGCCAATAGAATAACACAGGTTAACAATGTTTGATAATTTCAAACTAATAATATTTATTTTGAAAAATTCAAATTTGTTTTAATATCAAGAATATAGTGTCCAAAATGTTTTTGTCTCCTTTATTATTAAATCTACTTATATATATGGGTGTGAGCCATGGTCTCTGACTCTGGTAGACGAGAGTAGATTTAGAGTATTTGAGCATTTATGGGTCAAAGAAAGATGAAGTAATCGGAGAATGGCGGAGGCTGCATAACGAGAAAATATTCTGAATTATCGTCAAAACGAATTTCTTAATCAAATTTGCATGTTAAAATTATTTAGATGCGCTTTTAATTGATTTTTTAATTAATTATTTTTAAAGACTTTTATTTAGCTACCAATGTAAGTTATCGATACGTTTACGAAAATGCTTTGTTTATTCTAACAGATTTACTGGTAAATTTATCACTTTTAATGTATACCTAATTTATTTAAAAAAAAAAATACTTTTTAAAAATTCATAAAGTTTTTTATTTTAATTTAGGAATATATATTTAATGTATATCCTTTTGATCTACAAATATCTTATGAAATTGTAACTTTATTTAATTAGTCAGTTAAGCATGGAGTAAACTAGTTTCAAACACTTGAATATCCACTTAAGATCATTAATTAAATTAAAATAAATTGAATGTTTTTTTTAATCCCCACTCAATACAACTTAAATAAACAAGTCTCAATATTTATTTAACTTTTTTCTATCATCAACATATTATCAACTTTTACGCACAAAAATCAATTTTATATCTTTCACTTTTAACTTTCTATAATTTTCATTCAATTAAGAAAAAGAAACAAGATTTTGTTTAATCAATTTTCTTTTCTCTCTCTCTCTCTCTCTCTCTCTCTATTCCTCCTCTTTTTTTCTTTTTTAAATAATTTATTTTTTTCTTTGAAGATATATAATTTTCATTAGTTTAAGTTATTTTCTTTTAATTAAATATTTAAAATAATATATTATTACAGAAATGAACCCTTGAGATTCGCGCAAATTTTTAACAATTTTCCATTCCTTTCTTAACCATGACTCTTCCAAGTTTGAATTCGATTTTTCTTCGTTGATCTTTTTAAAATTCCCAGACATGTTTGTTCAGGGTAACTTTTTGATTCCCTCTCTGGTAGATCCATTGCTTCATTCTTTAAGTATTTAATAGATTATAGCTTCCCACTCTTGTGCACTGTTCTTTCCTGAACCTCTGATTGTCAGATCCATGAGTAGGAGAATTTTAATACTATAATAATATAATCTATAGATCTATACAGTTCAAATATGATATACTTTTTTATTTTTCAATATTTTTTCAAGTTTTATAATATTATAGATTGTCTCATAAATGTATATTTGATTATTTTTTATTACTTTTATAAATTCAAATTTTTTTTATTTTATAATTTTAAATTTAGGTATTCAACATAAAAATCACAAATTTTCATGATTTTTTCATTTTATTATTTAAGAATATGCTATATTTACTAGACATTCAATATTATTCCAATTATTTAATTGTGTTTGAAGGTTTATTCAAATAGAAAATGTATGTTTTGTTTTTGTATTCGTATCTTGTTAAAGTAACATTTCTGAGGTTAATTAAGACACCCCTCACAGAGTTCTGGTTTAATTGGAATAACTGGATGATGGATAGAATGTCTCCTCTCTCCTTACACCTAAATAACATGGCTTAAATAACAATATAATATATTATATTAATAGTATATTGTCCTTGAAAATTAATGAATTTCTAGAGCCGTTAATTTTCATATAATTTCGTTAAATGAGCATTTCATACATATTATACACTAATTTAATAAGTTAATTTTAATTAATGATTTAAACTATTTAATAATAATCAATAAATAAATGATTAAATTTGAAAGAAATACTTTAATAATCATAACCCTTTTCATAAATAGATTGATAATAAATATTTATTTTATAGTCATGAATAGTAATTTTACAATTAAGTATATTCTCTTACTTTTTAAAGAAAGAACAAACATAAACAATTATTTTATACAATTTAATAAAAACTATTTTTCAAATTGAAAGGAATTTAACTGAAACCATGCATTTTTTGGTAAGTGGTTCTTGAATGAAATCTTCAATATCTCGATTAGATTATCTCTCTCAAGACATAGAGGTACATCTTTAAGTCAGTACCCGCTATCTCTGCTGCCACACATCATGATTATTTTCTTCCTAAAATATATTTTTTTAATTTTAAATACAGGAACCTATTAAACGTGGTCTTGTATTGAGTCTATTTTTAACAACGTAATCTAAAATCCAAATTTGTTTCTTTATTTCTTATTTTAAACTTAGTTATCATAATATTTAGTTTCAAGTTTATATTTCTAAATTTTTTAAATTGAGATTTTAATTGGTAACATATTAGACTATGATATTTATTTGTATTTGAATTAATTTGTAAATTTATTTTATAATGTGTACTTTTTCTTGTTTAGTAAAACTATTGTTATATCATTAAATTCAATACTTTATAATACGAGGGTAGGTCAATGACATAGGTCCGTGACATGATTATTTTTTTATTATACATATATATTTTTAATTAGGAATGGATGAACTAGTAATTTGTAAAAAAAATTCCAAATACGCTTTATAGCTTTATCTATTATCTATTATCTATATATATAAAAGGCAATGTCTGTGTGTCTGTCTGTGTGTCTGTGTGTCTGTCAAATACTCAAAAACTACCCGTCCGATTACGGTGAAACTTTCAGGGATTGTTGTGGGCATCCCAGGGAAGGTTTTAATCTATATATATAAAAGGCAATGTCTGTGTGTCTGTCTGTGTTATTGTTTTGTGTTTTGTACATATATATGTAAGATAAAGAACAAACAGAAATAAGAAAATACATTTTAATTAATATAATTTATAAAAAAAAATAATGTTCATAAACTTAGAATATTAATTATTTAATTAATTAAAATCTACTTAAATAAATGCAAAGAGCCACAAATATATTAGTAAATATATAAATAATAATATGAAATAGTCAATAAATCTTACTTATTATACTAGGAAAATTTGTTGTTGATTAAATTAAAATATATTTTCCAAGAAAACAAATATATGTCTTATCTACTTATACTGATTGAAACAAAATGGAGGAAAACCTTTTACATACAGACTTTCAACCAAATACCATGTATCACTCGGGGGTACAGGGGGCGGAGCCCCCGTCTAGGTGTGAAGAGCGCCTGGAAGGCGCTCGGAGCAGCTAGTATAAATAAGAAAAAATAGGCACTTTTGCATAATCAAAAATCCGTCCTATAATACATACGAGGCCAGGTCAATAAGTCTGTGACTTTTTGAATGAAACACAGGTTTTTGGATAAAGAATTATAGTAATCTCCTTTCAAATTCAAAACTCTATATACTAAATCATACGTTTCTCCAATTTTTGAAGTGAAAACTTCTTTAGCGGCGTTGAGCACTTTTGCGGATGGGGAAAAAATATAGATTTCGCGTGAGATTCCAAAACGACACCGACCCGACTGAACACCGACCCGACTGAACACCGACCCGACTGACCGACCGATATACGCATGCGCAATACGCCAGAATGTTAGACACTAAACTTCTGATACATTCTTTACGAAATTTTACATATTTGCCATATTAAATATTATTATTTATATTTACATTAATAATCAGTATTACTAAATTATGTATATATAAAATAAAATATTTTAATATATTATTATGTGTTAAATTATATTAAATTAATTTCTAATATATTTATATAATTTAAAATTAATTTCAGAATATATATATATATATATATATTAAATTATATACTATATATAATATATTATATAATATATATTTTAATAAATTAATTTTTAAATATGTGTGTGTGTGTGTGTGTGTGACCGTAAAAATAAAGATATATGTTTGATAATTTTTCACATGATTAATAATTGTATAAAACTGCTATATATAGAATTTCAGCCTGATAGAATCGCTGAAAGTACCAGAATTAATCTTTTTACACTGGAAATCTCACGCGCCAACACGTGACGTGGTGCCATCAACAAAGAGCCAAACACTCCACTATCCACTCGACTATCTTGCAAATTTGAATTTGATTAAATAATATTTATTAATTTAAATTAAATTAAATTAATTAAATTATAATTTAATAAATATTATTTATAACATCAAAAACATCAAAATCTCAACATCGAAAATTGAATTGCTGAAAGTACCAGAATTAATTTTTTAACACTGGAAATCTCACGCGCCAACACGTGACGTGGTGCCATCAAAAGAGAGCCAAACTTTCGCTGGTTTAATAAATATTATTTATTAATTTTAATTTATAATTGAATTAATTTAATTTAATTTAAATTAATATATGTTATTTAATCCAATTCAAATTTGCGAGATATGCTGAATATGCTTTTAAATAAAAAAAATTTTCAAGAAAGTAATTGGAATTATTAATATTAAGAATCAATAAATAAATTTATTAAATATACATTTAAACATGTAAATTAATCTATATATAAATTTAATAAATATTCAAACAATAATTGAAACAATATAAATAAAACGATTCAATATTTTACTTACATTGTGATTTATATTTTTATTTTTATTACAACTATTATTATGGGTATGTTATTTTTGGCAGTTTAAAAAAAATTAAAAATATTAATAAAATTTATCAAAATAATAATTTGAAAAGATTTCCAATTATTTTTATTTATTTATTGTAAATTTTTCAATGTAACCATGGTAACCATAAATAGACTTTTACCAAAATATTACTATTTAAATTAATTTTGGATAAATTAATTTTGGATTTAACTACACTAAAACCTTCCCTGGGACGCCCACAACAATCCCTGAAAGTTTCATCGCAATCGGACGGGTAGTTTTTGAGTATTTGACAGACACACACACACACACAGACAGACAGACAGACATATATATATATATTCATACACATCGTATTTTTAATATTTTTGTAATAATAATCAGTTTGCTGAAAAAAATAATTATGAATTTTATATATATATATATACGTATATAAATTTCATTTTTCTCGTGAAGCTGGTGCGCATTCCGTCTGCTTTCAAATTTCTTACGCACAAGTTTTCACTTCTGTCGGCCAGTCCCACGACTGCCAATTCGACTTTTTTTTATCCCTTCCAGAAAAAAATTTGTCGGTGACATCAAAATAGGTATTTGTTTATGAAATGATTTCATCGTTGTAGTCAAGCCCAGTTATTTCTTCAGGTTTGGAAGCAGTCAGTCGGGATTAAATCCGAAGAATTAGGAGGATGAGGGAGCAATTCGTATCCCAATTCATGGATTTTCTTGGAAATTTACTTTTTTCCATTTTTTTCTCAAATAGTCTGCTATTAATGGAAGTCAAACAAAAACTCCAATACTCAGCTGGTTCAAATTTCGACAAAAGTCTGCTGATAGTTGCCTGTTGACAAGAGCAGTGTTGCCTTTTCATTTAATAGACGGAAAATTCAAAAAGTCACGGACTCATTGACCTGCCCTCGTATTATTATTACATCGTTTTTGTTTTACATAAGCGATGGAACGAATCCTTGGCGTTATACGAGGTTTACCATTACTTGCTATTCTAAATTTAAACTTTAATAAATAAAATTACCATATGTATCATTAATTAAAAAGAATATATATAATATATATAACACTCCCTCTAAGCTTTATTAACTTGTATCCCGTTATCATTATCTTTTTCCATTGGATTTATTCATAAGGTTGATCCCTTTTGTCTCTTGAAAGTCTTTGAATCTCATTTCTAATTAAAATATAATCAATTGCTATTCAAAAGAGACTGAGATAGAAAGAAAAGAAAATCATCCACCTGAAACACGACCCTCATTACTAAGTTGTATATTCCCACTCAAATTCAAAGAAAATTGCAAAAGCCACCACCTTCACCTCAAATATTAGGTTGGATTATACATTGTTATATAAATATATTTATTGTTATATATTATAGGAGTATAATTAATAAAGAATAGAAGAAGAGGGATATGCCAATAAAATGAAATTAAGATGTTTCATCTACAATTTATTCTGAAATAAAAGTGTCTCTCCAGTACAGGGGTTTGTTAAAAACGTTAATTTTTAAGATGGTAAGATATTGCCTTTTTCTCTTAAAAGTGCCGGCCGTATATATTATGTCAATTCTATTTGACTGATTGTTGAAGTTTCGATATAATAAATATTGACTTTTTCTTATATTTAACAAAAAAACTTAAGTATAGAAATAAATAATTGTTCAATTGATCCTTTTGATCCGGTCATCTATTCATCTTAAATGAAATTCTTTATTAACTCATAAATCACTTAAAGAACCTCGGTTTAAGAATTTTTTTTTTGTTCAAAATCTATTTTTATATTACATTTATAAAAGTGGCCACAACCAACCACTCGTGGTTGGTGTCTTCTAAATCCGATATTTATTAGCCATAGATAGTCCTTGTTTTACAGAAAGTTGTTTGTGTGTGTATGTTTGTAGTATAAAAGTGGTTCCCCTTTGAGGGGAAGGGGATAAATGGGCTTTGGAATAAAATTTACGGTCCTTTCGAGTGGTGCACATTACCAGAATGTCTATAAATAATAATATTAATAATAATTAAATTTTTGTGCACGAATATAATTCAATCCCTTCACTTTAAAAGTTTTCCACTTTGGGAGTGGTGGAAGAGGACTGGTAAAAGGGGACACAAGTATGTGGCTATCAATTTAGAAACTCCTCCAAGCTCCAAATGAATAGAACCCAAGGTAAGGGTTAATTGTTCGTATAGGGGATTTTGAAGAGGTGTGAGTTGGTGAGCGGATGGGTGATATGGATAGTGAAACCCATTCGCTGTCAAACTCACAAATGGTGGAGGGATTAAGAGAAGAGGGAATGCAGCAAGCAAGCCAAGATACCCGTATCGACGTCCTAACACTAAGACACACGACAAGATTTTCCACCTCTACCTCCGTCCCCAACCCACCATCTACATTTAACCCCACTTTACAACCCAAACGAACATATTACATTAACCATTGATTTTTTTGGGGGAGAAGTTTAAACCTTACAACGCTGGTCAATTTGATTTAACAGAAAGTGCTATGCACTATCAATGAATAGAAAGAATCTATTGATTCACAACCTCATGAAAAGAAACTCATCAATTTAATAATTTTATTCAACTTTCATTGTAATTTATAATTAAATTTATTATGGGAAATGATAAGATTGATATATTCAGGACCGTGTTCCGACCCGGAGGTGCGGGGCATCCGGCAGGCAAGTCTATAAATATATCCAGGACCTATAGTACTTATTCATTTTATGTTTTCAATATGGTTTTAAAAAAAAGGTCAAATGATTTTGCGATCAGGATCTTAAATACTTGCGATTTTTTTCACTTTTTAAAAAACTAAATTAACATAAATTTAATTTATCTTTTTTATTTGTAAATTTTTAACAACTTTGGGGGGGAGGGGCGGCATATACCCTAGGAACGCGCGGTCCTGGATATATTTATATATAAATGAATACGATTCACTTACTGAAGGTATGCTCATGCTCATTTCATCTTAAATGGTAACATATAAAGATATTATATTTACATTCTACGACTTATCTATATATTTAAAAGACAGTTCTATCACATACTCCTCCTAAACGACTTATGCCAGAGGTTCTTAAACCTTTGTACTCCGCGGACCCCCACTTGAAAAAAAAATTTTTGACGGACCCCATCCCAACTTTAGGTACTTTACGTCATTTTATTAGTTAATTTCTGGCTTACGATCTCATAAGAACAAGGATATATGATGGATATTTCTAACAGTGATTGGTGAATAACGATTTTTTTGCATATAGTAGAACACATTTTATTAGAAATTATAATATTGAAGAAAGAAAATTCAGCTAAATATGAAGATGGAAACGGTAGCAATAGTTTTCTTGCACATTTCGTTGAATTTGGGTATTTGATCTCTGTTTCCTCACAAAGCCATGCCATCGCCTCTTTTATATTAATTAAAGTTTTAACTGACTCATCATTTTCTCGTGCACCTGTACGATGGCTTTGCGTACCTCCAGTAAAGGCTTCGCGGACCTCCAGGGGTCCGCGGACCACAGTTTAAGAACCTCTGACTTATGCGATTTGGGCCATTCCAATGCCATTTGATAGCCCTCGGGCTAATCTATTAATAGCGTGAAATTCATTGGAAAACAATAAATACTTTTTGAGAAAAGTGAAAAAATAATTTTTTTCTTACTTTTTATTATTTTTTAGATATGACGTCACAGCCAGTTTTTTATTGCATTAATAGATACATTTCAATCTTCTGCGTTTCAATTTCTTTGCGTGTGAGGGCTCTCACACTGGTCCGCTAATATATAATTAATTTACTGATTAAATTAAAATATATTTCAAATAAGAATACAAAAAGAATTGAATGTTTTATGTAATATACTAATTGAAACCAAATGGATGAAAACCTATTACTACTTTCAACCAAATACTATCTACCACTCGGAGGTACAGGGGGCGGAGTTATATATGATTATAGTTATTATTTATGCAATACAGTTATTTAAATATATATTTTATTTTATTTAAGTGATATAATAAATATAAGTATATTAAGTATACTTAGAATACTTTTTGTATTTGTTATAAAATGCTATAGTCTATTAATTTGTAAATTCTTCTATTAAACATAATCCAGGTATACTAATAATCGGAGTCGGTACTGGCCATCTCATTAGAATAAGAATGAAAATGCTGAAATATTGAAATTAAAATATTATATTTTATTTATTATTATTATTATTATTATTATTATTTATATATTCATTTAAAATTAGAATCATTTTTAAATTTAAATTTAATTTTCAAAAAATGACAACTATTTCTTGTTTTTTTTCCAATTTTATTTGAATCTGTTCTATTTTGGGCAACAATAAATTGTTGTTCACTCTACATAATTTATACAACATATAGAATAGCAATAACAATAGCATTTGATTTACACGTTTCAGCTATTTGGCTGAGAATGAGTTGGATAGGAAAATGAAATGGAGTATGATGAAGCCTATCTATGTACAGTGTTAAAGTTTAGGAGTAAAGGAATTTGAAGGTTAGAGTCTAGATTCAACATTTTGTTGAAAACGTATAAAATGGTTAGGGATAACACAAACATGAGCTCAGTTGTTATAATAAGTGATTTGGACTGAGTCGTCGGAATCCTCTTTCCTGATCAAATGTCTGGTCTTTGCGTTTGGGTCTCCAATTAGTTTACCTCGGTACCTTACACTTGTGGATGTGATCACTTCCTCTATTGTGAGTAGTTTAAGGTCTCTATGTAATAGACTAACTGGTACTTACAGAGGTGCGTTAGTTATTATACGCAAAATATCGTTTTGGGTCCGTTGTAATTTATTTAAATTGGATGCTCTTGCGGAACCCCATAACTGAAGACCATAAGTCCAAATTGGTTTAATTATTGAGTTGTAAATTTATTGTCTAATGTTATTTGTGAGTATCGTCCAATAAGCCTGTATATTTGTCTAATTTTACAGTCAATTTGTTTTTTTTAGATTTTATGTGAATGTTAATCGTCTGTCTAGGAAAAAACCCACTTTATTTTATTTTGTCATGTTGAGGAATGGGGTTGTGAAGTATTATTGGTGGACAAGTACATGGCAAGATTTGTCTTCAATAACTACCATTCTCCATTTGTCCAACCAAGGTTTTAGTTTATCAAGGTATTTTAATTTCCTTTATAATATTGTTCTTTATTACAAGGATTTTTTGCTTGGTTTTCTGTATGGTTCAAATTTAGTAACTCATTTTTAACACAGTTACAGTTGACCAATCGAACTAAAACTTTGCACACTTTTCAGATTTAGATGACAATACATGAATATGAAGTAAAGTTTTCATTTAATTAATTAATGTTGACCAAATGAACTAAAACTTTGCACACTCTTCAGATTTGGATGGCAAAACATGAATATGAAATAAAGATTTCATTTTCTTAATTAATTAATTAATTAATAAATTTTAGCCCATCATTAAATATAATTTATAATCTTCAAATAAAACTTATATTATAAATGCACTAAAAACTAGAAAATTATTTTTCTCTTAGCCTCAATAAGTATATTCTTCTTCATGATGGGGTTGTACAATGGACCGCCTACTTAGCACTTCAACAACAATGGTCTAGATACTTTGATTAAAGAGCCTAATTAAAATGAATTAGTTAATTAATTTTCTAGGGATCTCTCAAATAAAACGCTTGCATTTAATTTTTAATTTTGTCACTATTTTTAATTTAAATGCAAGCGTTTTATTTAAGAGATCCCTAGAAAATTAATTATGAAAGTATGAATGTTCAATTTTTTTTTTAAGTAAGTAAAATTATCTATTTTATCATAAATTTTAATTCCTTATAATAAAAATAAATCAGAAAAATTATGGATATCAGTTCACATTAAATTTTATTGTCCCACAACATTTATATCCAAAGATAAAATGTTGATTAAACAGATCTTAAAACTGAATTAGTAAATACATATTTTATTATTAAGTTAATGCACAGATTTATATTTAAATAAAGAATTTGAGATTTTCTCTTGTTTGGTAAATTTACCAATTGGAAAGCTTCTGTGTCTAACGAGCGTGGTTTGCCGTGATTGTGACATAAAAGAATCCAATTTTATTCTCATTAGAGAAATAAGAGAGATAAAAAATAAAAGAAATGGTATAGGCGACATTTTTGATATTATAATTTCATTGAAAGAATGGAAAAAAGAAGAAAGGGATAAAAATGATAACAAGTATGATTCTTAGTGATGTTGCAATATGAGTGATTTTTTTATTATTTTTCTCTTTCTTCCTTTACCTTTCTACCCTTGAATACTGTTCGTTTTGTTTGAAATAGGATGCACAGGTGTTTTAGACTCGTCGTAAATTTGCTTGGATGCTTTCGAGATGGTTTCTCATCTGGGCAACATCCCAATCGCAATGATTTTCCAAGTTTCATAGAGGGTAGAGAAAATGGTTGAAGAATGAGGAAAAGGGGTGGTTGTTTTCACTCCCATCAAGGGAATCTTATTTGGTATTCCTAACCATTAAATTCATTCACTACGATTAATAAATTTATAAATTGCATCGACAGCCACTAATTAACCCTCTCTCTTTCTCTCTCTCTCTCTCTCTCTAGTTTATTTAAACAGAAGAATTATTTTTCAATCAAATGAAATGAAAATAATTCAGTAAACAGTTTTAATCGAAAACAAATTAGCAAAATTACAAAACAATAATAAATTTGGAAATCTTAAAATAGATCAAAAATTAGAAATTTCTAAAAATTCAATAAAATTTTATAAATTATTTAAACAATGTAAGTAGGAAAGCCTTTTTCTTGAATCCACTCGACATTTATAGATGATATAATCTTTTATGTTAATTTCTCAACTTGTTTGAAAGTCTTTTGTTTGTATTTCAGATAGCAGTGAATTTGAAAATATTTATTATTCTTATTATTTCTTTAAATTTATTTCTTTAAACTTTTAATTAATATTGAAGAATATATTTAAATATCTGTATAGGCTGGCCCAACAGAAGGCGCCACAGGGTAGGAGGTAATATCGTTGGCTCACGTTCTGGTGGTCCCGAGTATAAGGGACCTGGCAAGAAAATTTCTCTAGTCAACCCAGCCTCCGGGATCAAAATTCCGAAACTACGTGATAAAAATTTGGGACTACGATCAAGAAAATCAAGGTAAAGGTTGATAGGATCCGTTCTACTGATCATAGGATACCTAATTAATATGACTGACTTGCTAGGCGTTGTTCTTCCGTAGGGTCTTCAAAGGTCAGAGGGATTTTTTAGGCTGGCCCAATGAACAAAATCGCAAAGGTCATATATTTAAATATAATATCCTTAATTATCCATAATTACTAATTATAATGATTATGATATATATATATTCTCTTAAGACAGATATTAAGTGATATTATAATAGTAATATTAATAATTATATATATAATCTGAATAGATTAATATTCAGAGAAAAAAATAAGTAAGAAAGATTAATATAAATTTATTGTTCAGAAATGAAAATGATTTAAAATATGAATTATTCAATTGAAGATCGGAATTAATGAGATTATGTCAGAAAGAGGATGGAGATGATATAAATATAATATTATTATTCACTGTACTAATACCATTTGCTTGTAATAAAAATAATTAGATTCTATTCAGAAGTGATTTATTATTTTTGATGAATATTCGTAATCAAAGTTATAAAATTAATCACTTAAAATTTTCCATTCAATTAATTATAAAATCATACACAAAAGGCATTTGGGTTTTTATATTCGTTTTAAAGACGATGCTACGTTTTATAAAAACAGTTGAATTTTTTATTTTATTTAAAAGACGAAAAGAATAAACATAAGTATATTAATTTTAGGATATAGCTAAATGGTAAAAATTTTTTGGAAAAATTAATTCTTTCAAAGTATAGGAAAAATTTTTATTTATATTTAAATCTGATATTTTGTAAGAAAAACTGCAAGATGCTGCTAAAATAAGGAGAGATAAAGAATTTTCTCAATATATATATATATATATATAAATGACCCTGGGATATATTTTTAAGTGAAAATGTCTTTTAATTCAAAAAAAGCTCAAATTTTGTAAGGGATAAATAAGTTTTCACTATCATAACTTCAAAATTTTTAACCCCTTGCTTGTTTCTAATTTACCAGTGTCGCGATGGTTTCTCTTATTATATTTTTACTCGTATATTCAAAAATGAAAGGAATGACGCCCATTTCAAATGTGGTCACTTGATCTATGCCACCTTATCTAACATAATATTAATTTACATTCCATTCCATTTGCATTCCAATGAAGGGGAAAACTAAATCTATAAGTCATTAGAACTCATGATTTCTCTCTCCTCTTTACTCAAATCATTTCTTCAAACTTCATAATCTTTATAATTTTTATACACTTTTACTTAACTCACTCTGTACGGTTGTACAATTGTACGTTGTCCACTGAATTATTTATCTATTAGTGGTAATTAATTAACTAAACTTTCATATGCGGAATATGGAATAGTTCACTATTTCAATCATAGATGGCGATAGCAGTTCTAGAGGTGTTCAAGCCGTTTTAAACTAAAAGTTTTTGCAACACACATTATATTTACAAATGTCAAAACATCTCTAATTAACCACGTAATATTTCTTCTTCTGGCCGATTATAAGTTCCAGGAATCGGTTGTCTTCTTATATATATAAAAAATAAACATACACATACATATTATATATATATTATCAGAAATAAAAAGTTAGTAGTTAGTCTTGATTCTAACTTGATAGTGTCGTGATATTGCGATTCTAACTTTAGTGTCGTGATAGTGTGATTCTAACTTTCCAGTGTCTTGATAGTGTTTATTGTTGTGTATGTATTAAGCTTAAAAAACCTAAAAAATGAAAACCGAGCAGTTCTAGAGGCGCTGAACACGACTAAAAAGTATAAAATAAATTTAAATAAAAAGAAATCTTTTTAAAAAATACACTTTACTTAAATTTGCACTAAAAAGTAAAAAATAAAATCACTGTAAAGTGTGTGCGCTCAAATTATAATAACGCCAAATGGAAGCAAATGTTTTACGGTGTTATTATAATTTTAAGTAAAGTGTATTTTTTAAAAAGATTTCTTTTTATTTAAATTTTTCTAATTTTATTTGTTTTTGTATTCATTTTCCTATTTTATGCTATCTTCGCTTTTATTTTCAATTAATTATTATATCTTAAATCTGAATGAACTTGCTAATGTTAAGTTTGATACGCCAAGACTACTAAGAACCTCATAATTCACAAGTATAAAAAATAAGTTGACCTGTGGCCAGGTCCGAACAGACCGACGGTTTGAAGTAAATTAATTAGCAGCTACAGAAACAATTTCAAATAATTTTAATATATCTATTAATGTAATAAAAAACAGATATGGATACATAAATAATAAATATAAACATTTTTAATTTTATTTTATTTATAATGTATATGCAAGACCAGGCTGTGACGTCATGAATGGCTGGATGACGTCATATAATTTTAAATCAAGAAAAAACTAATAAATATGATTTTCCCGATGATAAAACCAATACAAAGTGCATGATTCGTGGTGATATATAAAAAAATCTCCTCATGTGAAATTTGGTGTGAAAATAACCCTTCCCTTCCTATCGTCGATCGCTAATACTACCACTTCCGGTTTCCGGATTTGCACCAAAAGTTGATCAATTCATCCCACTGATGCATTAAGTAAATATACCAAATTTCATCAAAATCCGTTAAGCCGTTCAGGCTGTACACATCTATACGGACGGCAGACGGAAGGACAGACGGACAGACGGACAGACGGACGGACGGACGGACTGACATCATGCTAAAAATACTTTTTTCTGTTAAGAAAATGCATGATTCGTGGAGATATGTAAAAATCTCCACATGTGAAATTTAGTGTGAAAACAATACCTCCCTTACTATCGTCGGTCGGTAAAAATACAGTAAAAGTTTAAGATCATTGATTGTTTAATTTAACTTTCTACAAATATATAATTGATATAACAATTAATCAATTGTAAGTTGTAAAATGTTAATATCTAATATAAATTTAACTTTGCAACTTTAAATAGGTGGGAAAATAAATTTTGATTAGATTCTTTCTAATTTTTTCTTTCTAAGGTTGTGTATGTTTATTTGCAAAACATATGTCAATGAATCGATGTATATTTGCCAAGCGACTCGAAAACGATTGAATGATGTTCTGGTAGCTAATCTTATTTATCAAGTAGGATATATTGAAAAAGAGGAAAAGAAAAAATTTAATAAAGACTGATTACTTGAAAAACTTCAAACTTCGTTATTTTATTTTATATATAAATAGTATAAAAAACACAATAACAAATATGCTTGAATATGACATTTATGATTTATGAAAAAAAGAAAAAATTTGATAGAGTGTTCCCTGGCGATGTGTTTTTAACTATACATAAATTTATATATTATATAATAATATTTATCCCTCTCATTGGTTAGCATTCATTTTGGAAATTTTAATATTAATTTAATATAAAGATATAATTTATTTGTAGCTTTGGCCCCAAGAACAATGTTTGATCTTCCCGATTGCGTTTATCTGCCAGAGACTCCAGTAAATATATATATATATATATATATATATATATATACATGTATATAATACTTTGATAAAGTTATAATTCTTATTAAAAAGTAGTGAGACTTTCGATTTAAAACTGAGGGGTTTAACCAAATGCATATTTTTTTTCCTTATGTTAGTTACTACTTACATCTATGTCAAATTTAAGGACAATTTAATGAGCTATGCTTACTGCGTTTGCCTTTAAAAGTTCATTCTTTTTCAAAAAGAGAGAACGAATAACGATGAGCGCTTTGCTCCTCCGAATTCTACGAACTACGACAAAGAAATCAAGGATTTAGTGTTGCAGAATCATCATCGGTTGTCAATTAGAGACTTTGTAGGTATCACCAAAATTAAATTTTGCTTTTTTTCAATTCTTTTTATCAAACGGCTTTAGTTTTTGGCAACTTTTTCACTTCAAATTCCACTCATATCGTTCAGAAACCGCCTTATCAACCTCTCCCGTCTGACTTCCTCAAACTCAAAAAGCGAATTAGTGGACAACGTTTTGGCTCGATTAAGGAGATAAAAGCGACATCAAAGACATCCCTAAATTCTATTATAACACACACATATATATATATCGGTGATTGGAATGAGGGTTGGTCTTGGTGTCGATGAAAATTTTTTGAAGAAATCTCCCATCAATGAGATTTTGCTGTATATATATATATAGTACCTGGTTCACCGAGCCACTGCTCGGTTCTTTAAAAAAATTATTCCTTATGAATTTTGAATATTTAAGATTAAGATTATTATTTAAAATAAATACACGACAAAATATATTAAACAAATATAAATTTCAAATAATTTAAAAGAATATAAATTAAAAAAAATTAGTCATAAAACATACAGCCCTTAAACGTACGTATTAATGCACTGAAAGACAGAAAAGTATGGCCTATGGATATAACATAATATATATTTCGTAATTTGATTACAAAATATTATCAAATTAAATATTTTTAATTTTATTTTATTTTTAATATTTTGTATTTAAGGAAGCGCTGTCCTGCGATGCCCGACGACATTTTTTTATGATTAAAATTCCTATTTTTACTTAAAAAAAACTAACAAAGATGATTTTTCCCGAGGTTGAAAACAATACCGATCGATTTTTCTTTATAAATATCTATTGTGTAAATTCCAAAAAATCTCAAAAATATCCAAATATACAATTTTTGCTAGTATAATAAGATAAAATAAGATATATTTACTTTATATGCACCAAGTTACATATAATATTAATTAAATTATATTAATAGTTAAACAACTTGAAGGAGACTACGGAGTTGGAAGGTAGAGAAAGGGGAGAATGAAAAATGAATAAAAGTTCATATAAACTAAATTATTGCATTTTTAAGTGTGAAAATATACCCCAAAAGATACATTTATTTTATTTATATTATAATAATTAACTCCGCTAAGAGAGTTTCTATATTTAAACACTTTTGTTTCTAATTTTTTTGTTGTTTTTGTATATAAATACTAGATGGTATAGGATTGTGTCGTTGTTTCCTTCATTTGTCTTAACAATACATAATCCTCTCTCGTCCTCCTACCTTCCAAATAAATTACGCTTGTAAATTTAATCACCAAGAAGAGCAAAACAAGTCACATATAATATTAATTAAATTATATTAATAGTTAAACAACAACTTGAAGGAGAGTACGGAGTTGGAAGGAAGTGAAAGGGGAGAATGAAAAATGAGTAAAAGATAAATCATTATCATCCACTTGGTGTTTAAGGCATTGAAAGTTTTTTTACTTCAAAACTAAAATAAGAACAATGGAATTCTTTTAAATTTTTTACATTAATTAAACTGAATTTAAATTAGTGCGTCTTTAAACCTTGGCGTTTATTATTTTATAAATCACCCACGTAATTCTATATTTATAAAATATATATCTGATATATGATATTTTAAAATTTGTGTGAGGGCTCTATTTCTATTTCTTAATTAAAAGAGAATATTGAAAAGGACATTAGGAAAAAACTCAACAACCTCATTTATTCCATACTTTAAATTATTGATTTTATACAAATTCTTACATACATATGCTTAGAGAAGTGTGATTGCTGCGTCCGAGAACTTTCGAATTTCGTAGAGCCACAGAGATAGATATAGTAGTTATATCAAAGAAGTATCAAAATAACCTTCCTCTTTACTACTAATTTTTAATTGGAGATATTTACTAAAAATACTACTTAGGATAATTACCATTTCCTCTCGATTTAGTTTTTAAATTTTATTTTTAATCAAATTGTATTATAATATTTAAATTGAAAACGATATTATTATACTTACTTAGTTACTTAAACGATCCGCTCCTCTTATTAATATATATCAATAAATAATTAGATTATTTCACAAATTTTATAATTAATTGAGGTAATTGAATTGATTCTAGCAATATTTTCAATGTAAATTTTTAATAAGTAATAATAATTTTTTTTTTGTTTTATATTAATGTCAAAAAAAAAATTGCAATACATATTTAAGAATAAACAATTGAAAATATAATTCATAATAGGTTGTTATTTAATTTTGATTTTTCATTTATTTAATAAAAGATGCTTTAAATATTCTAATAAGATTTTTTATTTAAAAAAGGGACACAAAATATTATTAGCCTCTTGAGTGACATTGTCATTTCTGCTTCTTATGTTAGTCTCAAATTATTATTATTAAATTATTATCAAATTATATCTGCTTCTCAAATTATTTATATATGGTACTAGCTGATCAGAGCGCCTTCCAGGCGCTCTTCACATCTAGACGGGGGCTCCGCCCCCTGTACCCCCGAGTGTAGTATTTGGTTGAAAGTCTATATGTAAAAGGTTTTCATCCATTTTGTTTCAATCAGTATAAGTAGATAAGACATATATTTGTTTTCTTAGAAAATATATATTTTAATTTAATCAGTAAATTAATTATATATTATTATTGCATATGTTATATTTATCTAACTCTGTGTCTATACAGTTTTCGAAAGTTCTTAGCCGCAGAATCCACTTTTCTCTAAGAGTCCCTATCCTGAGCTACAACCAAATCCTACCCTGTCCCATATTATTAATTTCGTAATTTGATTCTAAAATATTATTAAAATAAATATTTTTTATTCATAAAACTAACTTATACTTACATCTCAAAAACAGCCTTTCTGGGAAATTGCAAAATGTGTTTTTTTTTTTTTATAAATAATGATCGTGCAAATTACACTAAAAATTAAAAAAATTATTAGCTATAATAAACTATTATTGGCTATAAATTAATTATAATTAATTAAATTAATAAAAATAATTTAAAGATACAACTCGTTGAGAAATGAACTTATAATTAACATTAATAAAAATAATTTAAAGTTACAACTCGTTGAGAAATGAACTTATAATTAACATTTCCTTTAAAACTGTTTAAAACCCCAGAGTGGACGCTGACAATTTGGGTTTTTCCTGGTAAGACTGTCCCCCCCCTGGTTTTTCCCAATAACAAAGTGAAAGAAAATTCCCTTATGTTGCCTCCCCTTCCGACCCCCTAAGAGGGGTTATTTTAAAGGAACAATCGGAAAATAATTTTAAATGAATGAATAAATGAAAATTCAAATTTTATATATAGTTTTTTATATATGTTTATTTATTCACAAAAAATTAATTAAATTGTAATTTAAATTCTTATAGTTTTATTAAATAAATCATTTTTAGTTATAATTTTATATAAGCATTTTTTAATTGAACCTATTCAATCTTGTCATTCCCTAATCAGCATACGCGGTTTCAATAACCCTTTTAATTATTCTAAATTCAATCTTTAATTAAATCTAATTTAACACACAACAATTCCGTCTCATTATTGTAATACAAAGTTAGAAATATTAAGTTAATATAATTAATATTATTTATTTATTAATACCAATTAATAATATTAATTACTTATAAATAATTCATAATAATAATAAATTGTGATACCAACTTATAGGAATATTAAAATAATATAATTATTATTTTACATATATATGAATATAATATAAATATTTTTAATTTTATTTTAAGAATAGATATATATCTAAAAGGCGGTAACTGTGAGGTCACATATATACATTTAAATATAAAAAAACTAATGAAGATGATTTTTTCCAGATATGTGATCAATAAAACTAAATAACTTAAGAGTATAACTAATGGTTTTCAATTTATAAAATCTAATTTAAAACACAACAATTCCGTCTCATTATTGTATTGTAATACAAAGTTAGAAATATTAAGTTTAAAAAAAATTAAAAATATTTGAATTTGGAAAATTATATGTAGCGCCATCTGTCGATAGTTTTGTGACACTACAGATTTTTAGCAATATATTACTAATTAAATTAATTTTGGATAAATTAATTTTGGATTTAACTACACTAAAACCTTCCTTGGTATGCCCACAACAATTCCTGAAAGTTTCATCGTAATCGGACGGGTAGTTTTTGAGTCTATAGACAGACAGACAGACAGACACACAGACATTGCCTTTTATATATATAGATATATATATAATGTATATACATTTTTTAATTAAAGGGTTGAACGGATAGAACGAAGGAGATGTGACATTTTTTTCATTTTTGTCCCTTTACTAATCATTTTCGAACAATATGGGCTCCGTTTGGTGTTTTTTCTAATCAGATTTCCATATATTTTCTCCCCGTTTAAATTTTTGCAAATTTAGTAAACGTTTCAGCATTCCTCCCATCGAGCCTTTGCCAATGCCACTAAAATTACTTACCCTTTCCAATGCATTTCACCCTCACTTCTCCAACAAAAGTTCCTTTACAGTAATCGATTTAATAACTTTCCAACTTTTTTTGAGTTTTTTTTAAATAATTTATTCGGAATTTTTCAATAAAAGATAATATCAGTTAAGAAAGTAGATAAAAAATATTCAACTTTTTTTTTAAATGAGTTAAAATACGATTTAGCCTATGTTAGAGAGGTTAGAGAGAGAAGAGGAGAGCGGTTTCTCCAAGCCGTTTCATAATCTACAGTTTATACGCTCATTCAATGTTGCCTGAATCAAAATCTTGGTGAGTTTAATAGTTTTTGTTTTATTATTACGTTTTTGTTTTATTTATACGTATATATTTAATATGAAAGAACCAATATTTATAACTATTTTTTAACGGAGGGCGTATGATAAGCCCGTGACTTTTGGAATGAAATACAAGTTTTTCAATAAAATATTACTTTATTTTACAACGTAGTTTCCCAGAGCTCTATACAATTCGTCCACAGTTTTTCCAATTTTTTTTATCATACGATTTGTAGATGACATCAAATTAGGTATTTGTTTGTGAGGTGATTTCATCGTTGGAGTCAAATCTGTTTCAGCCAAGCCATTTCTTCAGGTTTGGAAAAAATAAATAGTCACTGGGGGCTAAATCCGGAGAATAGGCGGATGAGGGAGCAATGTGTATTCAAATTCATGGATTTTAATGAAAATTTACTTATTTCCATTTTCTTCTCAAGTTACGATGTACGCGGCTATTAATGAATGTCAAACAAAAATTAAAAGACCCAGCTGGTTTAAATTTCAACAGGAGTCAGCTGATATCATAAATAATATTATGATAATATTAATAATAATATTGATAATAAAAGTGATTATAAATATATCATGGTGGTAATAATGTTATTGTTGTTCGTTGAATAAATTTTTACACTAGTTAATAGCAGATGTCACTCTTCCAAGATCATAGAAGAAAGTATTAGCTATTTATACCTATTTATCTATAGGTATATTTCTTAACATTATGGTTAAAAAACATTTTTGGGAAGATGCAAAAGACGCCAAACCAGAAGAAGCAAATTCATTGTTTTACTTTATAAGTTAAATAATGAATTTAATTCTCCTGTGTATCCATAAGGAAAATATCCAACGAGTTTAATCAGAACGCAATGTCTAAAACAACTTACAAATATAGATAAATCTGCCAACATCGAATAAAGTTGCTCGCAAGAAGATTTCACCTTGAATTTGGAATGATTCAACACCCTCCATATTTTCCTGTGCTCGCATATTGAGATTTTTATTAATTTCGATCACATTCAAATTTTGTTAAGGAAGAATTGACAAAAAAGACAAATTCTTAAATTCAAAAGCATAACTCATGTTATAAAATAATACAATTTTAGAGAGATAAGGTACGGCATGAAAACCTTAAGAACTTATATATTATATAATATTATGTATTCTATATATTTTACCATAAACTATTCAAATATAATATTAAAATTTTATTAAATACATATATTTCCTAAAGAAATAAATATTCATTTAGTATTTTGCTTGCATTAAAAAAATTATACATTAAAATGAAATATCTATATTTATTACAATTTTAAATAAACAACACTTTTATAAATCTTTACTTAAAAGAATATTTTTTTTTGTCAAGTAATAAATCTCATATCTTTTTTTTATTCATAGTAATAATTGAAATTGGCAGGATAGCCATTTTTCTTATTCCCAAAGGTCTTTATTTAAAAAAAAATAATTATATATATATAAAAATATATATGGAATTTTTGACCATTTTAAAATTTATTTAACTTTGAAATCTTAAATAAGTATTTTAAAATTTTCACAAATTAAATGTGACAGTCTTTTACATTTAATTAAATTAAAATTTTCTTCTTCATCTGCTTCTTCTTTATCTACTTTAAAATTTCTTATTCATTTTCACTTTCACTGTCATTCATGGAGAATATATAATTAAAATATGACATCTTTCCACCTCCTCCTTCATCCTATATTCTCTTTACAATTTCTTAGGGTTGATTTGATTTATGTTCATTAAATTAAATCATAATATAAGCACTTTTTTGTTTATTTAATTTAATTACTTCAAATAATAAATAAATTAATATCAAGGAAAAATAAATATATTCAATTATTTAATTATTAATAATATAGTAATAAATTTATACCAAAATTATAATATTACTATATTTATAAAAAAAGAAAACGAAAATTTATTCATAGAGATTTTTTTTTGTGAAATCTACTTTACGTTATTCGTTGTCCATTGTAGGTTATGTACCTCCTTGTGTAATATCTTTTAATAAAATAGATAATATAAATAATATACTAATATTATATAATAATAAAATCGAATGCTTGAAAACTACCTACTTAGTGGTAAATTAAGATAAATTGTTAAATATATAGGAAAAATAAACAAATTCTATTCTAAAGAGTATTTCTATTAGCTTGTTTAAAATAAAATATTATGTAATAACATAGGGGTTAGAAATAAGAGACGAAATAGTAAAAGTTACCCATATAAAAATTTAATTTCAACGTCAATGTCATTCGTTTTGGGAATATAAAAAATAGTCTATATAAACAAATTGTATCCGCTTGATACATCGACTAGAGGCTTGTAAGGCCAAAAAATAATAGAAAGCTATTGTTCCTGAAATCGAAAGTGGGAGAAAATGGAATGGGATGAATCCTTAATATATATTAATTTCGCTCGAAGGCTAAAAAGAGGAATGAATAATATTGCGTTAGTTACCTCTTCACTTCTATCGCACCTTGAAAATTAAGTGGACTGTATTAAAGGTCGTATGTTTAATATATTAGGGATTTGGGATTGAAAAAAGCTCGCTAAAGAAAAACTATAATCAACTTTATAATCTTTAATTAAATCTATTTGGTTCAATGAACATGAATTAATTATATTTAGGTTCACCTAAATATGTATATATTAACTTAAATCTAAAATTTAAAACTAAAATAAATATAGTTCAGTGTTCATAAGTGCACTTATCTGACCAACGGGAATTGAAATAAAGGGGGGTTCACTGCCTGGATGTCTTCTCTGCTGATTTCGCAATTGATCCAACTATCAATTGGCTTTGGACACTCCTCGAGTCTCCAACGGATTAAATGGACCACCACGGATCCAAAAGTAGAGATGATCCCCCTCAGGAATCACTGGGTTTGCCCCTTCGGAACGAACTCTGGAGCACAGGGCCGGCAGCTGCAGTCTGTGGCCGCGTCGACGATCCCAAAAGCACCGCGTTCGAGTCGTAAATTCGATCGGGTCGAATAAGGCGTCGGTGGGCTAAGGAGTCCCAGTAAGCAGTGGACGAGCAGATAAAAACAACAGGCAGCAGCGACAGACAAAGGCAATAGCACTCGGGCGACAGGACAACAGCAGGGCTTCAGAGAGCTCGGCCTGTCTTTTTATATGTAGATAGTAAGGGAGGGGGGGTGGTCAACCTCATGAATTTATGACAATAACAATTAAATATTTAAAACTATAAATGAAATTAACTTAAAAATATTAAATTACATTATATAATCAATTAACACTAATATTTATAAATATTAACTTAAATACTATTTAAACATAGTCAGAGGGCGGGAATTCAAATTTATTTGAATTCAGGTTCCATGCGGAAACACAAATAAATTAATGTTTTAGTTGTAATATACTTTATAAATAATATACTATATAAATATACTTTAAACTACCTTATACAAAGACTCAAATATTTTTTTATATTATTTTTTATCATTAAAGTGGCCTACGTTCTGATCAATCTAATGAGATAGTCGAGTTATAAAGTTTCTACCTCTCCACTTTTACCAGTATATCGACGGATAGGTTGGCAATAGCAGCTGGAATATTATTCTTTAGTTGAACCATGGCGTTCTCTCGCTATAAACTAGAGATTTCAGATAGCTCCAGAGAAAAAAAATCTAAGCGGTTAAATTAGGCGAATGCGCTGACTGTAAGGGCCAATCAATAATAATTTTCATTCCCTCTGTTTAAAATAAAATGTAAACACACACAATAATGGTATTTGGGATTATGTTTTTAAATTATATTTAACTAACTGTCAATACAAAGCATGAGTCAATAAATCAATTTTTTTAATATAATATTTTCTCTTTGATATTCTGACTCCCTCAGGTTGAGAATCGATGATGTATTGTATACAATAAAATAAGTCACAACTATTTTTTATTTAGAATTAATATTGATATTTTATTTGTATTTCTGGAAAATATGATAAATTTACTTAATAAAAAATTGTATAAATTAAACAAAATAAATATTAAAAAAACAAATTATCCTAAAATAAAAGATTATTTTTTTTACATCATGTAATTAGATAACAATCAGGGCACTAAGAATATTTTTCAAATTTTCTATTTTAGTAAAATAAATCAGATTGTAAGGAAGCGAAATGTGTCAAGATTCAATATTTCAATTCAATTCTGTTGCGAATAAACTTGAACATATGTTTACTTCATGAATGAATAACAATGTTTCAAAATGTGCCCTTCACGGAATTTCACCTCCCACTGTATCAGCACTTGATTATAAATTCAAGCAGATAGTCTGATTAAAGATTGTAATTATATTATATTTAAACATATTTCGAATTTTTGTAAGTAATGATTTTTTTGTACCTTCTATTACCAAAGAGCTTTATGATTAATTATAATTATTAAACAGACCGACGAATCCTAAAATCACCCCTGATCCTTCCCCCACCAAGACCAAGACCTTAAATTCTCCATGTAACCCCTTCACCACGTTAGACCACAGGTTTGCACTTCGTCTAGAAATAATTCAATATCTTAAAGGAACTCACATTAACCCTAATCATCTTCTTAACCAATTCACCTGTAGTAGGATCAATAAATTCACTATCATTTCCAATTTAAATTTAACCCAAACCTTCCGTCACCAAGGTTCATCTCCTTCACATTGATATAATAATTCTTCATACCCTATGGGTGATATATTAATCATAGTATTAATCTAAAACAAAAAGGCATAATTGGAGAAATAAAAAAAGGAGTGTAATTACTTATTAATGAAAATGAATTCTCCTTTAAGAATAATTACACCCCTTCCTCAAAAGGCTCTAATAATCTCTTAAACCTACCTTATTAGGGCCCTTTCGTAATTGAATGTATCCTAAAATTTTTCGTTCTAACAAAGTGAAAAAAGCTACTCCTACTAACAATATCTCAATCTTATCAAAGATTATAAATTGCATTGTTATTTGTAACCAAGGTTACATAATTATGATTATCATCATCTTCTATTATCTATATATATATAAAAAGGTTTTTGTCTGCACATTGCTGTGAATTTAAAATTTTTTGCATATCTTCACGTTTCATAATCTCTAGAATTCAAAAGTGACTAGAATTTTTCATGTCTGTCGTTCGGTCTGTCCGGAAATTCTCACGTTATAGACTTATAATGATTTATTAATGACTTATACTGAAACGATTTCGATGAAATTACATCACAATATTCTTACATACCTCTATTTGTTCATATGCTATAAATTTTATCGATATCTATTCAATAACCCCAGAAATTAATTTTTTAAAATTTCATATGTATATGCTGTCATTTAGCAGCGCAAAGAATACAATACAAAGAATGTTTATAATATTTTTTTTTTATTTTATTTTTCTAACTTGCTGCTCAGACAGACAGATAGTAGTTTACTATTATACTAATTTTTTTATATTTTATTTTTTATTTTTATTGTTTACTTTTTGGGTTTTTTTTAAATAATTGAATAACATTTAAAGTAGCATAAAAAAATTAATCTAGGGAAACGGGAAATTTCGAACCAGTTCTCCTGCGCCACCATGTATATATATAAACATCAAAATATTAAAAAAAATGTTATATACTTAATTATTTATAATATATTTTATTCATATTTTTTTAAAATAAATCATTGATCATTTGACCTATTTTTTCATATAGGAATATAAATCATAATATAAATCCTAAAAATCGCATATATAAAAAAACTTAATTTCAAAAGTTAATGGTAGCTTCTAAATTGGAATCAAATAGTTTTTCATCTTCTCTCACTCCAGAATATAAAAAAAAATCATTAAGTGGTTTGATTTGAATGAAAAAGAATTCAATGACAAGACCCATTATAAATATAGATAATAATTGGAAGGAAAAGGAAAGAAATAAATGAATGGATTCAATCATAGGATGTTATTTTCGTTGGGATGATTTTTAGCTCAAAGGTAGAGAGAGAGAGCTTACTGACTCGATGGTATAAATACAACCCGGATGGACAGATATCTATCAATGCGACCACCAGAGCCAATTATCTGTTTAATTGGAATAGTTGGGGGCGTTAAATGAATAGGATAAGGAGGTAAAAGGTATAGTAAAGAGATGGGTTGGGTGGTAGAAATCCAATTTGGTGTCAATTCCAGGAATCATTTCACTATTACAATACATCGTTTGTCACTTTTATTAAAAATAAATTAGAAAAATTGTATTTTGTTATGTGAGAATAATTGTATTTCTAATATCATCAGACATTCATTCATAGCTGTTCTATTAAATATAATGTTATTGTTATCATACTTTTTTAACATGTTATTTGTTGCTTAATTTACTTTTCATTTGTTTTAATAAATAATCTAGATTAATAAAATGAATAACTTTATCGAATATCATATAAAATAAAATTAAAATCAATAACACATTTTCTATTATCAAAAGCATTAAACATTAAATATTAACTATTTATTAGTAGAAATTAAATTAACTTTAATTATACTTTATATAGAGGCGCCACAGGGCGTTAACTCACATTCTCGTGGTCCCGGGTTCAAGACCCGGGCCTGGCAATGGAATTTCTCTAACTGGGGTCTATGAGACGGTGTCAACTCAGCCTCCGGGGTCAAAATTGGGGAGCTAACTTTAATTAAAAGTAACGCTTTCAATCAAGAAAATCAAGATATAGGTTGATAGGACCCGTAATTTATTTATTCTGATTGATGTTGTCACCTTGCGTAGATTGTACAAAAGTGAGAGATTTCATTTATATTGTATATATTGATAAAAATAACCTAGATTTTAATTAAAATGATTAATTATTTTTATTCTGAATGAATATTAATTTCTATTTTAGATTATAATAATTATTAATAATAATATATTTAAAACTTTTACTATTTCAATTCATATGACTATTTATTTTTGAAATTTGGAAAATGGAGAACTTAATGAAAATTTATTTAAAAATGAAATTTAATTCTCTATGGCTCTCCGGCAACGTTCAATTTCAAGGGATTTATACGAGAAATTTGATTAATTACGTTGTCAGCAATGTGAACGGTTTTTATTACCACCGATCAAATTACACACTCCATGAACGTTGTTTTTAAATGGATATTAGGTTTATATTTATAATACTTGTACCTATATAATTAACATGTTAGAAGTGAATTAGCTTTATATACAATATATATATATATATTTATATAGAGAGAGAGAGAGAATAGTTTGTATTTAATTCATCATTTTCTTTAGGATTTTTATTTAACTTTTTAATTTAAATTTTAAATTAATAATAAACTACAATATATTGTGTATTTTAATAATGAAATTCAATGTTTCTCAAAATTCATTTTATTATACAATTTTTTATTAGAATTGAAAGGATTGAAAGAAAATCTAAAGACAGAGACATTGCGTATATTTTGAAAATTTTAATGTTGATAAAATTATAACTATAAACATTTAATAATCTTCAATTAAATTAATTATTTAGTGGTTATTAATTATAGTTATCTATTATTCTGTTATATTGCACTGAAAGTATGTCTCATAAGCTTGAAAAAAATTCTTTTATAAATTAAATTGATAAGTATAACGAGTTACTATAATAATAAATATAAATAAAAACAAAAAATTATTAGAATTTAGGTTTAGGTATTGTGAAAAAGACCCAAATGACGCTTTCAGATGCAATTGAAAGAAACATATGGGGTTCGAGAGCCTCGAGTTTCTCAGCATACACTTTCAAAATGCTTAAGCACAGTGTTTTGATCTTTTATAGTAAAAAGTATATTTCTTCAGATATTTCATTCATTATCAAATCAATAAAATTTAGCAACGAATTAGAAAAGTATCTTCACGATAAATATAAGCTGAATTGTCACCTTTTAATTACATGTTCATATGAAACAATCTAGTAGTAGTTAGTGTTTCATATACATATATACATATAGGGTGACCCAGACAGTAATTCATATTCTGCCACAAGTTAATCCAATGTACCAAATATTGAGCTATTTTCAGGCGGAAATAGGAATTTTACCGTGACCAATACAAAATATTTTTGTATGAATATTGGTAATTCTATTGTGACCTCATTTCCCGTTGTCTGCCACATTTGACACCGTCTAGATTAACGAAAGTGGATATTTTGTATTAGCATATGTAGATCAGAGCCAAGGCCTCTATGCTTTATGAAAAGAATTGCATAACATATGCTTTATTTGATGGTGAACTACTCTGGCTGACTCCCCTAGATATATATATAGATAGACATCAGCATCATCTAGTAGCAGTGGGCACTTTTTATATGACATATTTGATGATATATTTTAAGTTTTAGATATTTTCATTAACTTTTAGAATCTAGGTCGATTTTAGTCAAAATTCGCATTTAATAGAGTATAATTATTTAATATTAAAACTATAAGTGAGCGTGGCGAGGTTCGATCAGTCGACCTAAACTCAATCATATCTGGTCTTTGAACAGTTTTGATAAATCTATGAATTTTATTCATCAGTGGTTCCCAAGGGGTCCATGGGATCATTTAGGAAAATTAAAATCGATTTGGGGGTCCCTGAAAAACGTCAGGGGGTCCGCGCAAGGTTTAAAAAAAATAGATTGTGACACATTCTTATTAATATGGAAACAAAATAAATAACAATGAATAATTGTTAGCAATTTTTAGGTTCTAAGCAAAATATAAATGTAGATAGGTGCATAAAATACAAGCAGTGGCGTACCTAGAACTTTTGCCTCCCGGGGCGATCTCCAGTTTGCCGCCCTTTCTATTATAAGTCAATCAAATAGTGGTTTTTATAAATTAATACACATAAATAAATTATTAAGTTATTTAATCAATATTAATTAATAGACAGAGTAAATTTTTTTACACATATTTGTATGCACTCGTAAACATATTTATATAATATTTACTCTTCTAGCTTTCATACTAGAAAAATCGTGTATAATGCTCTCAAAATTTATATTATTTGTAATTTCTTGTTCTATTGACAATATTGCAAGATTTTGTAGTCTTAATTGACTCATTGTAGAACGAAGATAATTTTGAAAAACAAAATCTTAAAGATGCGTTTACGAATTCAACGAATTTTAATGAATACAATCAAATAAAATTATTATCCTGTTCTTGGAATTACAATTCAAAATTTACACTAAAATGCATTTATATACACCGAGGAATAATATTCGAAATCATATAGTTGATCATAATTTATATAAATCAAATAGTAATCTTATAATAATCATAATAATCATTTATTATTCAAGAAAAAAAAAAATAAATATGAAATGAATAAGTTGCTTTTTACAACTATAACTAAATCTAAAAATTGCCGCCCCAAGATAAGTGCCGCCCGGTGCGGACCGCACCCACCGCCCCCCTTAGGTACGCCACTGAATACAAGTAATAAGGTAGCGTCCAAAAACCACACTCGAATCGACCTAGTGATCATGGCTTCTCTTTCTTTTCCATGGATCGAATGACTTGAGCATGGTTTTTCATTCAGGGTCCGCGGGAAAGTTTTTATTACTATGAAATGGGGTTCGTGAGCCAAAAGAGTTTGATAAACACTGCTCTAGATTTATTAAATATTATTTATTGTTTTGTGTATTTTTTTTTTTTTTAATCTATGAATAAAAATTTGAAAAAATTTGTTGTACCATTGTTTTAGCTTCTTTTCTTAAATACACAAAAATAAAGAAATGCAACAAAGTACTTATATCATTAAATTATTTATTCTTCATCAAAGGGATGGAAAATAGTTAAAATGATAATATAGATTAGCAGTGAGAGTTAAGAACTTCCAACTACACAAAAGCCCCTTTTTACTTCGCTCTCATTCTCTTCTACTCAATTTATTATACTTTCAACCACAATATACATATTTAAATTGAAGAGTATTTACGCTGACGTAATGGGAAAATGGGTGTGAGAACAACGGATATACAAATTCTCTTCATGATAAAAAAATTAAAAGTAAAGGGAAGTTCTATTATGATAATAAAATATGATTTTCAGAGAATATATGTATAAATACTACTACTATATAATAGATAGAGATGTGTGTGCGTTGACGTAGAAGAGGTTGTTGGTTGGATGAATGAGTGGGGGAAGGTTTTTGGTGATGTTGTTTATAAAATCCCGGAAAAGGGAGAGCAAAATGTTCTATGTGTTTGTGAGAGAAGGGAGGTAGTGGCGCCTGTGAAAGGAAAGAAGGGAGTGAAGAACGGAAGTGAGAATCCAGTAAATTTTCAATCGTTCGATAGAAATACAATTTCGAGAGAGACTTTTCCTCTTCTCTTCTCTTTCTCTCTCTTTCACTTGGAAATTCGTTTGTCATTCATTCACTTCCTAAAAAGCAACATAAATTGTTCATTTATTCAATTTCTAAATTAATATTTGTAAGTAAAAATAAAAAAAAAATTATAAAACTTTTCTTTAAATTGTCCAATTTATTATAAAAGTTCGAAATTTTTCATTTGTATTAATATTTTATATATTTTTTTTTTAACTTTTAAAGTTTCTCTGAGCAGATCCTAAATTCTCCCTGTCTCTAGTTTATTTTATCGTACTTGTAAATTCTATAGCCGCAACAACCTCAATTTGCTTTGAATTTGAAAACTGTGGCCATCATGTACCAGAATGTTTCCATTACTCTTTCGCCCCTCGAATATCGATTAGTGTTTTCTCGTTGCAGACTATATTCCTCTTCTATTCCTCTACATATACATAAAATAATTATCTAAAAATATAAATTTTATATGTATGTTAGATCTGCCATACTATAGTTGAAGTTTATAAAATATAGTATATCAAAATTTAAATAGTTTTAATAAGAAATTAAATAGATAGATTAGAGAATAATTTATAGGTCAATTTAATTCTAGACTATTTAAGTCACTAACACCTCACACTGAACTTCCCTCTCTCTCTCTCTCTCTATATATATATATATATATATATATATATATATATATACTACCTGACAAAACTAAATCAACTGAGTCGCAATGTTTTTCGGTTTTCAACTTTTAAGCGGATTACTTTGTTCATTTAAAATGAATTATAATGATATAGAGATCTTTGAATTCACTAAAGAATTCTTAATAAAAGCACGTACTACTTATAACTTGAATAATTTTTATTTATTTCAAAAAATAAAAATAAAAATTCCTTTCACTGTCGGATCCACATTGCTAAAAAACAAAAGGTAATAGTTATATTTAGTTATAAATCTTAATAAATGTATTTTTTTTTTAATAACCAAATTACATAGAAATCCAACTGTCTTTAGAAATTAAAAGACAGAGTAATACTAATATCTATTTATCATTGGTGACCTCATCTTTCTGCAAAGAATCGTATTTTTAATACTCTAAGGTACTAGACAACTCCTCACACGCATATTCAACTGGCAAAATAATTGTTTTATATATTTTAATTTTGATTTCCTTTGATAATCATTTTATCGAAATAAGCCCCTTTCCTGCAGAAAGCCAACATCTTGACTAAAGAATATAAGAGATTGGACCGGGATCAAGAATGTTCCCTTTGGTATTCGATTGGGAACCATATTCCAAAGTGATTTTCAATGTAAGAGAGACCTGATAAGGCACTCAGAAGAACTTAAATTCCTCTCGAATATTATTATGCTTTGTGCTTATACTACCTAAATATTTAAATTTTCCTACATTTTCAAATTATTATTATTTATATTAAGATTTTGTGTTTATTAGTTTAATCCTTCTCTGATATTAATGGGTTGTCATATAAGTTCGTTCGTATTTTAGCGCGCTGGACAAACAATTTAGGTGGAGGGGATAGTTTCGCAATGTCAATTGTAGTGCACACCTTTAGCTACATTTTATTTAATTGTGCTACTTTGTTTGTGACCTCCTTTCAAGTTCAATGGTATCTTCGTCATATTATGTTGTATTATTTTCGAAAATGGAAAAACCCAACTCAGCAGCGAAAAAAATATGTAATGTTTGCGGAGAATCTGCAGTTACCGATCGCGTCGTAGAAAAGTAGTTTGCCAGAGATTCAGAAGTGGAGAATATTCAGTCTCTTAAAGATTGCGAGCGCTACAGACGGCCTGTAACAACTGACAGAGCCACAATATTGTCTGTGGTTGACGAAAATCCACGCTTTACCCAATGTGAGATACAACACAATTAATTAAGTTAAAAATACAATGACTATTTAGTTATCACTTTTAAGTAAATCAAACAAATATTTCTCCTGTAAAGTAGGCAAACAAATTAACCGAAACTGAATGAACTTATGAGACAACCCAATAAATATTTTATTTTACTACTATTAATTTTAAGCTTCACTTCTTTTCCAGCGTCTATTAATTTTTCGAAAAGAAAGAGTAATACAATATAACCAAATATTTACATGTAGTATAATAATATGTAGTATATAAGGAGAAAACGAAAGTGGTTAAAGAATGGAATAGAAAGAGGGAGGATTTAGATATAGGAGTAAAAGGGAAGAGAACGATTATGTCATAAGTCAAACCGATGTCCCATTTAGTTTTATTTATTCATTTGAAAACTCAAGTCAAATTTTTGTAATGATAAAAATTTTATTAAACACAAACTGACAAATTTTTTTATCATACAATAAAATTGATAGTTTAAGGGCTAAGAAATTAATGTTTTATTATTTTAAACTGTAATATACTTATATCCAAATTTAAAAGAATTTTTATTAAATTTACATAATATCAATCAAATCCAAAATGGTTGATTATATTTGAAGAAATAGTGTTACTTGTTAATTAAGTGTTTTAGTGTGGTATGTATCTTAGAATATATATATATATATATATATATATATATATATGAATTATAGCTCTATAAAGGAAGTTAATTGCATAGAACTAAATGCGCCCAACGTTTTTCATTGAATATGAAGCAATTCATCCATAAACTTTGTCAGGCTTATAAAAAAATTATTTTATTCTTTTTAGTCCATTGGAAAAACGTTATTTTATAAAATTTTTTTATATTTATATTATTTTATTCTTTTTAGTGCAATTTTAAAATGATAAATTTATTTAATATAACAAGAGAAATAGAAAAGATGAAATTATACGAAAATTTACAAATTGAATAAAACAAAAAATATATTAATCTTCCAAAATTTATTTTATGCATCTATGTTAAGTAAATGTTATTATTGAATAATAATTATTATATTATATTTATAAATAAATAATTTTTAATAATATGAGATTTTATAAATGTATATATATATAAATATATACATTAATATATATATAAATGTATATTTTATAAATACATGGAGAGAGGGTTTATTTATATAAATTTATATTTTTATATATTATCTTTTAATTAATTGATATAGTATTATCATCATTTATGTTAACATATTTATATATTAAATTAATACTTATACTATCATTTAAAAAAATGGAGAGAGGGTTTATTTATATAAATTTATATTTTTTTTTCCTGTATTACACTATAAATTGAAGTATTTTATGTTTGTCAGAGTCATATATCGTAATCCCTTTCCAACCAATGAATGAATGTTTGGGTAAAAAATAGAGAATGAAATTGGCAATTTTTTCTTTTCATTAAATAGTAGCCGCGTGATCCTTTATCATTCAACAATACAAGAAAAAGAATTGCAATTTGATTTACAAGTAAATCACATCAATAAACAATTGAATAAAAGAAATAAAAAAGAAATTTTGAGAAAAGCTACAGTCAGAATAAAATAATATATATATATATATATATATATATATATATATATTTGAATTCCCTTGTATTTTTTTAAAAGTAGTAAAATTCACGAGTCACATAATAAGTAGATTCCAATAAGAGATAAAGAAAATAAAACAAAAAAAACTTTTTTTTAGCTATAACAAAACAAGAATAAAAGAAAAAAAATTTTATAGGGTGAAAGGTATTCATTAGCTATTCTAAAAAAGGCATCAATCTTATATGAAAGAAAGTTCAACATTTACGAAAAGGATGGATGGAGGAGGCTAATTTAACGAAAAAAGTTGTAGAGGAGGTTGGTGGACTTAAATTCAAATCATTTTCCCCTTTCTAACAGCACCCGCCTTTCTTCTCTAAAACACCTCTACCATTACTCCCCACCCCTCACCATCATTTCATTTTCACCTCCCCCTTCCCTCTCCCTTTTCCTCCCATTCCATTCTTTCTCTCAATTCAATTCCACTCTCACCTCTATTCACGTCCATGTAGTATTCAGTATAAACCAATTAGTTTTACCTTTTGGCACTCATCCACTCTTTCCACTACCACCTTTACTTCCCTACTCTATTCTTCTCAACACTCTCAAGAAGTAAATTAATTCAAAAAGATATCGCTGGGTTGGTTTGGTTATATTCTACATAAAAAAAAAAATTCAATTATTTCAAAGAAAAAAAAAAAAATTTTTTAAATTTATACATATGTCATGCAATTAATTAAAAGAATAATTTTTTATATATATTTGAAAAAAAATACATTTTTATAATAAATTATAATAATAAGTGTATTTATTATCTGTGCAAATTAGATGAAAATTTTAAAAAATGTGTTAAATTTGTTTTTTATTTCAATTAGTACGTATTTATTTCTATTAAAAGAAAATAGATATAAATTTCTTTAAAATTTCCAATTACGTAATCTAAAATTAACTTATATATAATAAAATTGGTGATAATGTATTCCTTTGTAAAACCATTTTGCAATTCCATCTCTTTGGTGAAACTAGATTTTCTCCCTTAACTTTCTTAAGAGAAATCCGATTCATCTTCATTTACATTCATTAATTTTACTAGTAGTCAAATGATTACAAGAATATTTTCCAATAATTATCTTCAAAATTTAAATTGATCGATTATGCTGTAATTTAAATAAACGATATTAATTTTTAAGAAATCAATTACATAAATATTATGTAACAATAAGAAAAAGAAAATTTCATGAAATTTTTTACAGATCTATAGGATTAAAATTATATTTGAAACTATATGAAAATGTGTATAAAATGTATTTAATTTAAATAATATTTTTTGTACAATATTTTCTTAAATAAATATTATTCTTTATCATAAATAAAATATAAGAAATTGATTTAAATTAAATTAAAATGTCTTTTAGGTAAAAATATCAATTTAATTGTCTTTGTCCTATATCTTTCTTTTATGTATGGGTAATGAAATAGTACCCTAATTATGTTAATTGATCATACTCGTATTTTTAAATTTTTTTAATTTAAAATTCATTAAATAATTTAGAATATAATCAAACACAAAATTTTCAACTTTTTAACTTTTTATTACAAATGAAATTATTTTTTTTTTATAATTCACATAAAAAGAAAATAGAAGTGAATAAAGTGAAAATATTTTTTTTTTCATTTTAGACACTGTATATTCAGAAATTTTCGAATTTCTGTAATGAATTTACACAATTAATAATATGTCATTTGATTTTTTTTTTTTGTTTTTGTAGATATTGGGCGGTAACAAATGTGGATTATATTCATCGACGCACTGGCAGACGGATCGGTGCAATGATAGCTGCTGTTTGGATGGCGGCTGCTCTCGTTTGTGCTGCCCCGGTTTTAGGATGGAAAGACCCTGGTTGGCATGACAGGGTCGTCAACAACAGAGAGTGCCTCGGTAAGAGGATTTTTACTTTTTTATTAAAGTATACCATAACGAACACATAAAATATACAATTTATTTCTTCTGTTTTTATTATTTATTAATTTAATTAAATTTATTTTAAAATATAAAAAAATGCATCTGAATTAATATTTATGAATATTTGATCACTGATAAATTTAGAGGAAGGTGTAGAGGAAGTGATGCGATGAATATAATGGTTATTGTTGGAAGAAGAGGAAAAGGGTATGGGAATTGGATAAAGTACAATCATCAGTCACGGAACAGATATATAACAGATATTAGACGGAAAGGAAGGGAGTGATATAATATATAAGTTATATATAAGAAATATGAATACAAGACGATTGATTATAACATATTAATATTATTATTATAAAGCATAAAAAAACTTGCCTAGTCATTTAAATATATTAACGTAGAGTATTACAAAAGAGCTTGGAAAAATTACATGACTGTAATTTTATTTTGTATAAATAAAACATACACCCAGGAAGAAATTATCCATCATCCTTTGAAATAAATATGAAAAATGATCATGACTCAACCAATTTGAAATTTTCCAAAATAAACCTTTAATTAATTTTTCTGGATTACATGTTATTCTTAAAAGTCAATAATGAATAAAAAAAAAAATTATGATGCTTCTGATCATAAAAAATACTTATAATAAAACAAATAATAATAATATAAAATTTTAAAGTAATATAAAATATATAATTATATAGATAAGATTATTATTTTTTGACATTTAAAAATCGTCAACACTTTCCAGAGCAAGTCAACTTGCACGTATCCAAAAAAAAAGTTGTATAATAATTTTATTATTATTATATACAAATCTATATACATTTATTGGGATTAGGCTCAAGGGGGAGGCGGAGAGGGACTACACCCTGACCCACAACACCCTTATTTCAAATTCTTTATAGCATTAGAACCTTCCTAATAATGTGGCATGTTTGCAGTGAGTTGTAAGTCCATCTGGTAGCCCTAGCACTTTTATGTTTTCTTTAAGTTTTACTGAAGACACTTCTTCCGTCGAAATAATAATAGGGACAATAAACACACTATGAGCGGGGTGGGTATTGTACCCGTTGCGGGGACTGCCACTTATAAGCGGGGCGGGTATTTATACCCGTTGCCACTTATATAATATATATTTTCCCTTGTGTCACTTAAAATTACTTATTTTAAACGATAACTAATATATATCCCTCATATAAGTGGCATGGGTATAAATACCCGCCCCGCTTATAAGTGGCAGTCCCCGCAACGGGTACAAATACCCGCCCCGCTCATAGTGTGTTAACATTAATGAGTTTCCATAGTGACTTGAGTTCCATCGCCAGATTTAAATATTTTTCTATCTTCTCTCCCTCCTTTTAAAGATGTTGTGAGTTAGGGGAACACCAATGTCTATAATCGTGGCCGTCTTTTGCTTTTTGTCTATTAACAGTATGTCCAGGCGATTATGATCAATGGTTTTATCTGTTAATATTGTGCGGTCCCAATATAATACATGAGAATCTCACTCAAGAATCGAAGAATGTGTATATTTGTAATAAGGATCAGGGAGTGTTAATAGATTATATTTAAGAGCAAGCTGAATATGAATGAATTCTCTCTCCGCTAGAGCAGCGCATCCACCTATTATTATTATAATTATTATTGTTGAATACATAATTCTATATTCATATTTATTCTGAATATACGCTATAAATATACTAATATATATATGTAACACCACTATCTGCCGCAAACTATCAAAGTGTCGCCTCTATCATTCAACCTCTCTGATTTATTTAACAATTTATTTACAATACAATACAATACAATACAATACGTCGTCAAGCGGTCATCAGAGAGGTTGAATGATAGAGGCGACACTTTGATAGTTTGCGGCAGATAGTGGTGTTACATATATATATTAGTATATTTATAGCGTATATTCAGAATAAATATGAATATAGAATTATGTATTCAACAATAATAATTATAATAATAATAGGTGGATGCGCTGCTCTACCATCATCAAAATAAAAGATATTTTGATGATTTTTTATTTAACAATTTATTTACAAAACAATACAATACGTCGTCAAGCGGTCATCAGAGAGGTTGAATGATAGAGGCGACACTTTGATAGTTTGCGGCAGATAGTGGTGTTACATATATATATATATATATATATATAAGGAAGAAAGATTCTTTTTTCATTTATTATTATATTACAATCATATTTTCATATTAATACTTTTGAATTTAAATTTTATTTAATACTTCGTTTTCTCTTGTCTCAATTTTCTACCAATTTTATTCTTATTTACAAAAAAAAATATCAACAAAATGATTACATTAAAAATTCCCATTTATTTTTTCACCTGGCGTAGGCATTGGATTTTATTTATTCATAGTCGTTTCTCCATACTAATAGTTTGTATTACATTGAGTATTCATTAAAATTCTTCGATTTAAATTTTTTTTTCTTCCAATATTCATTAAACGAAAATTACTCCTACTATGAATATCGTTGCTATTAAATTTGATTAGAACATTGGAATTGAGTTTGTGTAATTTTAAATATTAAACAAATCTTCCTGTAGAACAACTTTCACTAACGGTGGAATTTATTTTAATTATTATATTTTATTATATCGATGTAATGCTTGATAACTAATTATTTAAAAGTTTCAATAATTAAATCAAATATGCTCATGGATTTTAATATATTCCTTTAAAGATTTAAAAAATATCAAAATTAAATAGGAACTAAAATTTCTATATATATTTTTTTATATTTAAATAACGAATGAATATATATCTCTAAAGAGAAGAGAAGAAAAAATATAAAGAGCACCACACACACAATCTACTTGTAATCAAGATGTTGATTTTTGGTGTGAAGTAAATTCTTTTAAATATAATTGTTTAAAATTTCTCTTAATGGAATTTTAATCTTTCTTTATAATTCACCGGTATTTTAAAAGGAGTTTCTTTTTTAAGATTTCTTACCTGGTTCACCGACCGAGCAAGCTCGGTCAATAAAAAAGATTATTCCTTATTATCGGGTTTGACTGATAATATTAATACCTGGTTCACCGAGCCGCCGTTCAAATAATTTAAAAGAACATAAATTAAAAAAAAAGTCATAAAACATACAGCCTTTAAACTTATTTATTAATGCACTGAAAGACATAAAAGTATGGCCTGTGGATATAACATAATATATTTGATTTTGTTTATATTTTTAATATTTTTTGTATTTAAGGAAGCGCTGTCTGAAGTAGTTACTGACGACATTTAAATTCCCTATTTTAAATTAAGAAAAAACTAATAAAGATGATTTTTCCCAAGGCTGAAACCAATACGGATCGATTTTGCTTTATAAAAATTATCTTTGGTGTGAATTTCAAAAAAATCCTTTCAGTGGTTTAATATTTCAAAAATACAAATATATCCTATATATATACTAGCTGCTCAGAGCGCCTTCGCCAGCTCCGCCCCCTCTACCCCCGAGTGGTACATAGTATTTGGTTGAAAGTAATAAAAGGATTTCATCCATTTTGTTTCAATCAGTATATTACATAAAACATGCATTTCTTTTTGGGTTATTATTGAAAATATATTTTAATTTAATCAGTAAATTAATTATATATTAGCGGACCAGTTTGAGGGCCCTCACACGCAAAGAAATTGAAACGCAAAAGATAGAAAAATATTATAAGATATAAGAGGCACTGGATGTGACTTCACAAATGACGTCAAAAATAATAAAAAGTAAGAAAAAAATTATTTTTTCACTTTTCTAAAAAAGTATTTATTGTTTTCCAGTGAATTTCATGCTATTATTAGATTAGCCCGTCGGCTAACAAGAATGGCCCAAATCGCATAAGTCGTTTAAGAGGAGTATATGATAGAACTGTCTTTTAAATATATAGATACAATTTTTGCTAGTATAATAAAATAAGATATATAATCTCTAAAAATTAATGATTAATTTTTAAATATGAAGTAGAAGTATTAACTGAATATATTTAATATTGATGATAACATCAGTTTTATCAAAATTTATCATTAGCAGCTTTATTATATACACAGATATCAGTGTTTTGTCTAATCAAAAAGTGGAGAGTTAGTAGGAATATTATAAATAGAGTTGGTGTGTGTGAAATAAAGAGAAAGAAGAGATGGATGGATTGAAATTTAGTTATGTAAGGGGAGGGGGTGGGGAAAACAGAGCCCCGACGTTGGGCGTCAATTTGTAAGGGGGGAGGCCCACAGTGGATGCCAACAGGCCCCTTACAAGGAGGAGGGAAGAAGGGGGAGAGAAGGGAGGGAAAATGTGATAGAAGAGAGAAGAGGGGAAATGGGAGAGGGAAAAATGGATCTTATGTGGAGAGGGAAAAAAGAGTTTAAGGTCTCCACAGGTAGGCAGGTGGATATCTTCTTGAAGGGGGAAAATATTACCCGCAGCTGCAGAGAACAAACTACCTTTCCTCCAATGGTCCAGCAGAGATGAGATTACTTGGGCGCCATGCTATACTCAGGGGTAAAGCAGATTTAATGAGACTGGTCAATAAGGATGTAGTTTAAGTTAAATTGAAAAACGGTTGTTTAAAAGAAAATGTATAATTATAAGAAATATTATATTACTTCTCCACCATGGGAGTCAAAGAAAATGTATAATTATAAGAAATATTATATTACTTCTCCACCATGGGAGTCAAAGAAAATGTATAATTATAAGAAATATTATATTACTTCTCCACCATGGGAGTCACAAAGGATCCATCCAACATGGAGGATCATCAAAACACGTCTTTACATAAAGAACGCGGAGACAGGATAACACGTCTTTACACAAAGAAGGTTAGCATCTGACTGGCTATATAATGCCAAGTCACCAACCGCCCCGAGGGCAGTCGGGATCCTCCAGACGTTGCCATTCAGTCATGCAACAGCGCCTGGGGTGACTTTGTCATATTTATATATAATAAATATACATTCGCTACATCCTCCCCCTCTGACTCCTGAAGAAGTCCCAACGAAGGAGTCAGAAAAAGAGAAAAGCGAAAAACAATATTTAATAATACAAAAAAAAAAAAAATAATTCATAAAGATTAAAGACAAAGATATAATAATTCTTAATACTTAATTAAAAAAATTGATAATATTCACAAAAATTTAAGAAAAACACATAATAATCTTAATACTTAATTAAAAAAAATGGATAATACATAAGTTCACAAAAATTTAAGAAAAATATACAATAATTCTTAATAATTAATTAGAGTCACCCTTTCGAGGTCGACCTCTCTTTTTAGGAATATATCTCCTATACCAAGAGCAAGTTTGTATAGGAAATGACAATTGTTGAAGATTTTTATCATTGCAATTCTTATTTTTTAATTGCTTAGATTCGATTCTTTCATTTATAAATTTCAAATTATTTCCGAATCTCTTTAGATAAGGGGTGATTTCTGGGACGAAGTTGTCATTGTAAATCACCTGTCCATTTATGTGCTCACCAAAAGGTGTAGGCTCTCCCCCTGCAGTAAAGATATTATTGCATTCGTTCAATAATGGATTCGATTTCTGCTTTTGGGAGACGTTTAACATTTTGTTAGTAATTAAAATATTCGATAAATAATGAATTTTGTGAGGTTCAGAGGCGATAAGTGGTTCCTCTTTCTCAAAGGGGTATTTTAATTTCATTCCATTATTAAAATACCACTGGTTAGAGCAAAGATCAATAATTAATCTTGCCTGTTTTAAAAAATCATTTCCCAATAAGGTTCTGGGGATTTTTTGATTTTGAAAAAACATCAGCCTGGTGGGCACTATTTTATTTTTAATATTTATAGGTAATTCAATTAAATCTACTTGATGCTCTTGGCTAGAGCCATCAGCTAAACTAATAGTTACTGATTTATTATAAAATGTAACATTTTTATTTTTTAAAATATTATATAATTTTTCACTCCCTATGGAATGAGAGGCACCAGAGTCAGCACATGCCGTACCCGTGGCATCGCCTATTTGAATGGGGAGGAGAGGGAGAAATCCTTTTTGTTCATTTGAAGATATTTTGATAGTATTACTAAAATTAAAAGTAGGATCTACTTTATTAGTTTTTAATTGGGGATTGCAATCAGTGCATTTGGGCTTAATAGTACCTATTTTCCCACATCCATAACATTTTTTTACATTTTTAAAAGGTTTCTCCATAGAAACGGTATCAGTGCCACGGGGGGCTACTTTATTTACAATTTTGCCATCCGTATTTCGGAGGTTGTCATAATTTTCAAGTTTTTTTATTAATTCAAGAGGCTTATTTAATGTTTCCCATTCATCTAAAAAGTGCTCACGACATTGTGATGACACGTGAGTTTTTAATTGATTTGTAATAATTAAATCCTTTAATGCCTCGAAGTTATTGATATTCAATTCCTTTATCCATGATTCAAAATGAACCAATAAGCTATGATAGAAATCAGTCCACGTGTGAGTGGGACATTTTTTACTGTTGTAAAATAATTGACGCATCTTTTCTTTAGTGATTTTAAATCTTTGCATCAAAAGGGTTTTAATATAATTAAAATCCATTAAATTTTTATCCGATTCTCTATATAACAACCTTACTAGGTCTAAAGGGAGGGTTGTAGATAAATAAGATACCCAATTTTCTTGAGGTATTTTAAAAAAATTCATCTGTCTTTCAAAGACCATTAAGTATGAATTAATATCATCATTTTTATTAAGTTTTGGGAGGCGATTGGCTAAATCTATTTGGGGAAAGGGGGCTCCTACAGGTGGAGGGTTTTGATGAGGTGAGTTAAGTCTAATTTTTTCTAACTCTAGCCTTTCAACTCTCTGTTCTATAATAGAATTGAGGATACCCTGAGCTATCTCATCATCAAAATCATCATGTGCTAATATAGCATCTTTAATTTGAATAATTTTCATTGAATTATTAATTTCAATGCCCAATTCATCAGCCAAAACTATTAAATCCTCCTTACGTGCTCTAGTGAGGAAAGCCATCTCTTAACAATAAATTATATACTATATTTTACTACTAATTATAATAATTAATTAATTGTATGTAAAAACTATAATATAAAAATAAAAATATATAAATTGAATATTAAATTAAATAAATCCTAATAACTAAATAATAAATAAATACAATGAAAGTAAAAATAAAAAATAATAATAATAATACAATATCAATGTAACTGAGAAAGAGAGAGAGAAAAAAAAAAAAATTCAATTCTCAAACAAAGTATAAATAATAGAAAGAAAGAAAGTTTTTTTTTTTTTTTTTTTGAAAATAAAAAAAAAAATCGTAGGTTTTAAAACCAAAAGAAAAAAAAATATATATAAATGTACTTAAGTGTGGTTGTTCCTTAGGGCGAGTGTCACCATATGGTTGATTAATATTCACAAATTATTTGCACTAATATCACTTATTGCCTTCACAGGGGTGGGGAAAACAGGCCTCGACGTTGGGCGTCAATTTGTAAGGGGAGGGGGTGGGGAAAACAGAGCCCCGACGTTGGGCGTCAATTTGTAAGGGGGGAGGCCCACAGTGGATGCCAACAGGCCCCTTACAAGGAGGAGGGAAGAAGGGGGAGAGAAGGGAGGGAAAATGTGATAGAAGAGAGAAGAGGGGAAATGGGAGAGGGAAAAATGGATCTTATGTGGAGAGGGAAAAAAGAGTTTAAGGTCTCCACAGGTAGGCAGGTGGATATCTTCTTGAAGGGGGAAAATATTACCCGCAGCTGCAGAGAACAAACTACCTTTCCTCCAATGGTCCAGCAGAGATGAGATTACTTGGGCGCCATGCTATACTCAGGGGTAAAGCAGATTTAATGAGACTGGTCAATAAGGATGTAGTTTAAGTTAAATTGAAAAACGGTTGTTTAAAAGAAAATGTATAATTATAAGAAATATTATATTACTTCTCCACCATGGGAGTCAAAGAAAATGTATAATTATAAGAAATATTATATTACTTCTCCACCATGGGAGTCAAAGAAAATGTATAATTATAAGAAATATTATATTACTTCTCCACCATGGGAGTCACAAAGGATCCATCCAACATGGAGGATCATCAAAACACGTCTTTACATAAAGAACGCGGAGACAGGATAACACGTCTTTACACAAAGAAGGTTAGCATCTGACTGGCTATATAATGCCAAGTCACCAACCGCCCCGAGGGCAGTCGGGATCCTCCAGACGTTGCCATTCAGTCATGCAACAGCGCCTGGGGTGACTTTGTCATATTTATATATAATAAATATACATTCGCTACAGTTATCATTTTAAACCCTCTTCGCCATTTACTCGATTTATTTTTCACTGGGTGTTTATAGTGATAAAAAGTAAAAGAGAGAAAGAAAAACGTGGAAGGGATACATGCCAAGAATTTCCTCGGGTATCTCTCTGATTGTGGGTCATCACGGATAAAAAATTTTCTTAATAAAATTTAACAGAGTTTGGTTGATTTAATTAGTTCTTTGAAAATTGGTATGAAGAGAATTTACCAGAAAATTATTTATATTATTTATCATGTATTTATAAAAAGTTAAAATGTGAATTAGAGTTAGATCCTAACTTTTTCATATCAAGATATTTTTACAAAGTTATAAAAAAATACCAAAAACTAGGATTTGTAAAATAACCATGGTGGTAGCTTAATGATAAGTCCCTTTGAAATGGAGAGATAAACCTTGCCAACTTTTAAATAATTAATTTAATAAATATGATGTCTGACTGAAATGGATATTGATCCCAAAAGCCAATAAAATTAAAATTAAATAAAATACAATATACAAGAAAAGATCCACAGAATTCAAATAATTCATTTTTTTTAAATATTTTGACCTTATTATTATTTTATAACTTTTCTAATTATTTTTCTAAAAACGTTACAAATTTAAATTAAATGTTATTTAGGTATGGAAAAGTTCTATGGTTGCTATTTCAGATGGATTAACAGAGTTTTTGTTTTTGAAATAATGAAAAAAAATAAATATATATAAAAAACAAACAAATAACAAACGTAGATGGGAGAGAAAAGAAGAAAGACTAAAAAATTATTTTCATTTAATTTTCATTTGAAATTGATTTTGATTATAAATCTCAAAGTTTTTAATTAAAATTGTTTGAATAAATCTGATGATGAATGAATATTCTTAAGTAAGAAAAAGAAAAAGAAGAAGAAAAGGAAGCAGTTGAAGAAAATTAAGTAAAAAATTGATGAAAAAATAATTGAAAAAACTGATATGGGGAATTATGATTATTCTTCTGTTTTTTTTTATATTAAATTTGTAGTAGAATATTGATAGTTGAATCACTTACGTATAACTTTCAAGAAATTATATCTATAAATTAAATTATATAATTTTAACCAAACCAATGAAAATACGAAATTTTTGATATTAAATATATTTATATTATAAAGAAGGTACATTAAATTTATTGAGGAGAGAAGTGGTAAATTAGAAATTTTCTATCCCCCATATGTTTTAATTTTATTTTTAAATTTCTACTGTGTTTAAATTTGTCAATAAATAATCTGATCAAAAAAAGTAAAAAGATTTCGATTGAAAGGAAGAAAAAACATTTAAACGTAATGGAATGAATGAATATAAAATTCACTATGTTAGTAAATAATAAATGTGATTGAAAAATGAGTACCATTAAAAAAAAATAAAGAAATAAAATAAAAAATAAATAAATAAGATCAAGAAAGGGAATGGAATGAATAAAAAAGGGTTTTTTAGTTCTTTTACGAAGATGTCGATTAAATATTGATGTCTAAGTAAGAACTCGTTTAAATCAAGGCTTAAGAGGATTTCAAAGAGCATTGTACCGATTCGACACTCTTTTGCTATATATTGTAAGGCGCATTTTCTATTCTTTATATAAAAATACTTTCAAGAATCCTACATAAACGATTATTTTATTTATATGTAAATTTTAAATTAATTAATCAATTTTTTGGAATTAGATATTTCAAATGAACATTTTTTTTCTCTCTTTTAATTTATGAAAGATTAAAATTTCGTGTATTTAGTACAAGGAAAATTGTTAATTTAATCTAAGTTGGAAAAGGTTCCTAATTAGCACATTGATATTAAAGCTTACCTTTCGTATACATAAATCCTTTTGAATTTTATACCAAAAATTAATTTTTAAGCTTTATGAATAGATATTGTTAAAGTCTATCTATATCCTATGTTCAAACATGAGGTATATAAGCATTCTGTAGAGCAGTGGTTCTTAAACTGTGGTCCGCGGACCCCTGGGGGTCCGCGAAGCCTTTACTGGGGGTCCGCGGTCCTCGGAAAAAAATCATCGTAAAAATATATACATATATAAATATTTAAAGTTCATTGTTTAACTATATCCTCCTAGAGAATTACGGCTATAATTTAATACTATTAATAATACTATTTTATTTTATTAAATTGATAATTATGTCAATTAATTTTTTGTGAATAAATAAACATATATAAAAAACTATATATAAAATTTGAATTTTCATCCATTCATTCATTTAAAATCATTTTTCGATTGTTCCTTTAAAATAACCCCTCTTAGGGGCTCGGAAGGGGAGGCATATAAGGGAATTTTCTTTCACTTTGTTATTGGGGAAAACCAGGGGAGGGGACAGTCTTACCCGGAAAAACCCAAATTGTCAGCGTCCACTCTGGGGTTTTAAACAGTTTTAAAGCAAATGTTAATTATAAGTTCATTTCTCAACGAGTTGTATCTTTAAATTATTTTTATTAATGTTAATTATAAGTTAATTTCTCAACGAGTTGTATCTTTAAATTATTTTTATTAATTTAATTAATTATAATTAAATTATAGCTAATAATAGTTTATTATAGCTAATAATTTTTTTTAATTTTTAGTGTAATTTGCATGATCATTATTTTATAAAAACACTAAACACATTTTGCAATTTCCCAGAAAGGCTGTTTTTGAGAGTAAGTATAAGTTAGTTTTATGAATAAAAAATATTTATTTTAATAATATTTTAGAATCAAATTACGAAATTAATAATATTTTAGAATCAAATTACGAAATTAATAATATTTTAGAATCAAATTACGAAATATATTTATTATATAAATTAATATTCATTTAAAATGATATTAAATCATTTATTTAAAATGATTTAAAACATTTATTAAAATGATTTAAAACATTCATTTAAAATGATATTAAAACATTCATTTAAAATCATATTAAAACATAGCTAGTAAATAATAATTCGTTATATTTATATTATATTTATATTATATTTATATTATTGTAGTTCAATGTTAATAAATTACTCCATAAAATGGATCGTTGGCTACAAACTGGTTCAACACAGAAACGGAAAGAATCAGATGATGAGGCATCAACAGCAAACTCTACCAAGAAACGCAAAACTAGAAAATATTCGGATGATTATTTATCATTTGGATTTACTTATATTTGCAACAATGATGTGGAAAGACCAGTCTGCGTTCTATGTCAGGAAAGTTTATCCAATGAAAGTATGAAACCTGCTAATCTCAGACGTCATTTACAAACAAAGCACAGCGAGCATGTTAGTAAGTCTATCGAATTTTTTAAAATGAAAAAAGAAGAACTTAATTCAAGTCAGAAATTGATGGTAAAGACGGGATCTGGTGGTATGAGTAAGAAAGCAGTAATGGCATCATATGAAGTAGCTCTACTTATTGCTAAAGCAGGAAAGCCGCATAATATAGCAGAGCAATTAATTCTTCCTGCTACAAAAGTAATTACAAATATAATGTTAGGAACTAAAGCAGCAAACGATATAAATTTGATTTCATTATCAAATGATACGGTTAAGAATAGGATTGAAGACATGTCATGTAATATAAAAGAAGAATTAATATCGAGAGTGCGCAAAAGTCACTATTACTCATTACAATTGGATGAAAGTACTGATGTCACTAATAATGCCAATTTGTTAGCTTTCATTAGATATGAGTTTGAAAATCAAATACAAGAAGATGTATTGTTTTGTGATTCACTACCTTCACGAACGACAGCTAATGACATATTTAACAGTTTGAATAATTTTATAACCGAAAATGAAATAGAGTGGCCAAAATGTGTTGGAATTTGCACTGTTGGTGCTCGTGCAATGTCAGGTACAAGAACTGGATTGATTGCTCTTATTAAAAATGTTGCGCCTCAGGTTGTTTGGAATCATTGCTGCATTCACAGAGAATCATTAGCAGCCAAAAATATGTCACCAGATTTGAAAAGAACATTAGACGAAGTAGTTAAAATTGTCAATTTCATTAAGGCTCGACCACTTAATTCCAGAGTTTTTAAAATTTTGTGTGAGGAAATGGGTAGTCAACATACACATTTATTATTACATACAGATGTACGTTGGTTGTCCCGCGGGAAAGTACTCATTCGCCTTTTTGAGCTTCGAGATGAAATACGATTGTTTTTAATAGATGCGCATTTTGAACTGACCGAATGTTTCAATGATTTTATCTGGTTAGCTAAGGTGGCTTACTTGACTGATATTTTTACAAAATTGAACGAACTTAATTTGAGCCTGCAAGGTACTGTTGTAAATATATTTAAAGTTGAAGATAAAATAGAAGCAATGATTAAAAAAATCGACTTGTGGTCGAAACGCATCCAGAACGGTGTATATGAGTCTTTTCCAACTCTCAATGATTTCATAGAAAGCTCCAGTGAAAAATTGCTTAATCAAACGCGTCAATTATTTGTTGAACATTTAATTACTTTGAAAAGCAACTTCAGGAAGTATTTTTCTACTCCTGATCCTTGCAATAACTGGATCAGAGATCCATTTAATATGGAAATTACAAATGCTAAACATTTATCTGCACCTGAACAAGATATTCTCGTGGAATTATCATGTGATACAACTTATAAACTAAAATTTAACAAAACTGAATTGAGCAACTTTTGGTTACTTCTCAGGTCAGATTATCCTGCGCTTGCAAATAAAGCACTTCAACACTTGATTCCATTCTGCACAACATATTTATGCGAACAAGCTTTTTCGGTACTATTTTATATTAAGTCTAAATATAGAAACAAATTAAATGTAGAGCCGGATCTTAGATTAAAAGTTTCCAATATTAAGCCAGATATTGAGATTCTTGTTTCAAGAAAACAACTGCATACATCTCATTAAATATGTAAGTTATATTTAATGAGATAGATGCAGTTATTTTTTAAAATATTTCTTATTTAATATTTTCTGAAAAAAATTATAAAATATTTATATGAATTTAATGTAAGTACCCATTATAATTTGTGAGATTTGTTGCTATGACAATGTTTGTATTTTCTTTCTTCAATATTATAATTTCTAATAAAATGTGTTCTACAATATGCAAAAAAATCGTTATTCACCAATCACTGTTAGAAATATTCATCATATATCCTTGTCCTTATGAGATCGTAAGCCAGAAATTAATTAATAAAATGACGTAAAGTACCTAAAGTTGTGATGGGGGTCCGTCAAAAAAAATTTTTTCAAGTGGGGGTCCGTGGAGTACATAAGTTTAAGAACCTATGCTGTAGAGTATAGAGGATATTCATAATAATTGGCCAGACCAATTTTGAGACTGTCTACAATATAAGGAAAGTTTTTAAAAAATTTTATTTGAATTCTCTGATGAATGAAATAATAAAATAATAACATTTTTTGTACATATATATAGATTGAATACCTTCCGAACTTTCGCTCGGGTTATTGGTAAGGTTATTTGTTTAATGAAAATTACTGGAGCCTAATCCGATGAATATGGTGATTGGGGAAATAATTTGAACTTCAACTCGTCGATTTTCAATTTCGTAACAATTTATAAATGAGAGGCTCGATTCAAATAATGAAACAAGATATCTTGATTTGCCAGATGTTTTCCCTCCACTTTATCATTGAATTCTTTAATTTGGTTTTAAATCAATATATATATATATATATATATATATATATAAATTGTTTTTTTTATTAATTTAAAGATAATTTATTTATTATTAGTTAAATAAAAGACAGGAATCATTAACCATTTACACCTTTTTATATATTTTGTCGAGGGAAAAATAAAAAAAATAGAATTAGAATGCAGAGTTCAATTGGGGTGCGGTATGTGAGGGTGTGTGTAGGCGGGGTAGAGAAGCCCCGGGATGACCTCAGCCTCATTTTCCAGTGACCTTTCCAATCGAAAAGACTCTATCTGGGTGTATGTGTATGAGTGTATATGAGAAAGAGAGAGATAGAAATCTAATATTCTCTATCCCTGGATTTAGTTAATCTTTCAGTCCACTTAAAAATGTATTAAAAATAAATAAAATAATAATTAAGTAATTTTAGAGAAGTTTATTAAAGAAAACTGATTCTTAATTGTTTAAAATAGTATTAAAATGTTTATAGAAAATTAAATATATTATAGAAAAATTGTATTATAATTATCTCTCTTTTTCTAACACGCTTCTCTCTTCTGATTATAAATGCAAATCACCAGGTGGATTGTCTTATAAACTTTGGACTATATGAAATACGTTCGGTGTGGTGGATCAATTCAAATGAGTCGTATTGTCTCTCAAATCGATTAATTCCGAGCAAGTAAATTCAACTGATGAGCTTAGTCAATTTCATTACAAACTAATAAAAATTAATCTTTAATTACTCTGAAATTAAAAAATAAAATTACTTATTTCTAAAAAAAAAAAAAATTAAAAAGGAGACTTGATTTAATCAATTCAATTTTCGAAGAACGAAAGAGTATTTTCAATATCAAAAAGATCTTTGCTAATTGATTTTTCTGTAAAATTGTTTTTATTTTATTAGGGATATTTATACATATTTAAGTAATGATCAAAAAATTAATTGTTTTATTTTTTTATGATTTTAACATTTGTTTAGGTCAGAATTAGTCAACCTTTTAAATAGTGGTAGGGTATTCAAAATTAATATAAATAAATATATTGTAATTAACCAAAATAATATTAATTGTATTTATAGTAATAGAAAATGTTTATATATCAACTATTAATATTCATATAATTTATTGATGAATAGATGGTCTTTTTAAAAATTTAAATATTAAAATACCTCCCTTACTATCGTCGGTCGGTAAAAAAGATACAAAAGAAAATACAAAAAGGAGATATAAAAAAAGGAATGTAAAGGTTGACTACCAAACACACTGATTTATTAAAAAAAAAAAACTAAAAAAACATAAGTGAGAAAAATATTACCGGCAATAAGAGCTTTTTACCGACCGACGATAGTAAGGGAGGTATTGTTTTCACACCAAATTTCACATGTGGAGATTTTTACATATCTCCACGAATCATGCATTTTCTTATCAGAAAAAAGTATTTTTAGCATGATGTCTGTCCGTCCGTCCGTCCGTCCGTCTGTCCGTCCGTCCGTCCGTCCGTCCGTCCGTATAGATGTGTACAGCCTGAACGGCTCAACCGATTTTGATGAAATTTGGTATATTTACTTAATGCATCAGTGGGATGAATTGATCAACTTTTGGTGCAAATCCGGAAACCGGAAGTAGTCCGTCCGTCCGTCCGTCCGTCCGTATAGATGTGTACAGCCTGAACGGCTCAACCGATTTTGATGAAATTTGGTATATTTACTTACTGCATCAGTGGGATGAATTGATCAACTTTTGGTGCAAATCCGGAAACCGGAAGTGGTCCGTCCGTCCGTATAGATGTGTACAGCCTGAACGGCTCAACCGATTTTGATGAAATTTGGTATATTTACTTAATGCATCAGTGGGATGAATTGATCAACTTTTGGTGCAAATCCGGAAACCGGAAGTGGTCCGTCCGTCCGTCCGTATAGATGTGTACAGCCTGAACGGCTCAACCGATTTTGATGAAATTTGGTATATTTACTTAATGAATCAGTGGGATGAATTGATCAACTTTTGGTGCAAATCCGGAAACCGGAAGTGGTAGTATTAGCGATCGACGAAAGGAAGGGAAGGGTTATTTTCACACCAAATTTCACATGAGGAGATTTTTTTATATATCACCACGAATCATGCATTTTCTTAACAGAAAAAAGTATTTTTAGCATGATGTCTGTCCGTGCGTCCGTCCGTCCGTCCGTCCTTCCGTCTGTCCGTATAAATGTGTACAGCCTGAACGGCTAAACCGATTTTGATGAAATTTGGTATCTTTACTTAATGCATCAGTGGGATGAATTGATCAACTTTTGGTACAAATCCGGAAACCGGAAGTGGTAGTATTGGCGATCGACGATAAGAAGGGAAGGGTTATTTTCGCACCAAATTTCACATAAGGAGATTTTTTTACATATCACCACGAATGTATTGGTTTTATCCTCGGGAAAAATCATCTTCATTATGTTTTTCTTAATTTAAAATTATATGACGTCACCCAGCCCTTCATGACGTCACAGCCTCGGGTAACGCCGGCTACCTCAGCTATATATTATAAATAAAATAAAATTAAAAATATTTATGTTCTATCCATATCTGTTTTTTATTACATTAATAGATATATTAAAATTATTTGAAATTGTTTCTGTAGCTGGAAATTAATTTACTTCAAACCGTCGGTCGGTTCGGACCTGGCCACAGGTCAACTTATTTCAATCGAAATAAAATATTATCTGTATAATATAAACAACATTCCTGCATAAGGTGAAAAATAATTCTAAAAAAATAATTAATATAGATAAGTACGACGAATAACGTATAAAGAATTTATTTTATTGTTATTATCATTGATCCAGACTGAATTTTATGTTTACTAAAATGCACCAAATATTTTATAATGATTATTCGTAAAATACTCATATATAAATAGACTATATTGATATTGTCGTTTAAACTGATCTATGTATAAAATATAATATAACACGTTAAACAAAATTATTATTATTTTTTAGCTGTTAAATATATACTTTACTTGCCATTTGTCAGTTTCTTGGCATTTTGTTGATCCTTATCTTTCCTCTTGTATTTATTATTATGATTATAGTTCTGTTTGTGAGACATTTTGCATGTGTCAAATTGGATAGATACCTATTATCTAAATACAAAAACACGCGATTATAAATGGTTGTTGCTGACAATATTTTATTCAAATTCATCCCTCTTAAGGTCAAAGAAAACAAGAGACAATAGCGTCCTTTTGTTAACCGACTTTAATGATGCCCTCGCACCCTTATATTTGCCCTCATGCCACCCCCACCAAGGCAGTTAATTCTCATTCTTTAACACTTGGATTCCTCTTTGAAATTAAATTTTATATATATAATAAAAAGACACTTATTTGATTATTATTATTAAATATACTCCAACATTTATTCATTTTTATTAACACACTAGCTGCCCTCGGCGCTCTTCACACCTAGACGGGGGCGCCGCCCCCTGTACCCCCGAGTGGTACATAGTATTTGGTTGAAAGTAGTAAAAGGTTTTCATCCATTTTGTTTCAATCAGTATATTACATAAAACATTCATTACTTTTGTGTTCTTATTTAAAATATATTTTAATTTAATCAGTAAATTAATTATATATATTATTATTGTATATGTTATATCTATCTATCTATGTGGCTCAACGATATTCGAAAGTTCTTTGCCGCAACAACCACTTTTCTCCAAGTATCCCTATCCTGAGCCCCTGTTCCATCTCTCTTACGTCCCTTCCTACGCGTCCTTGGTCTTCCAAGCGAACGTTTTCCAATCGGTCTCCCCACCAATATCTTTTTTTCTCTCCCATTCTAGCCACGTGTCCCGTCTATCTCAGCCTTCTCGCTTTTATAACCCTAACTATTTCTGGAGATGCATTGAGGTCATGCAATTCCTCGTTATGCAGTCTCCGCCATTCACTGGAGTCCTCATCTTTCTTTTGCCCATAAATGCTGGGAAGAATCCTATTCTGAAATACTCTCTGAATCTACTCTCATCTCCTAAGGTCATACCCATGCCTCACACCCATATAATACAACAGGCAAAATAATTGTTTTACCCAAGCATTTGATAGAGTCTGGCACGAAGGGCTGAAATTCAAACTTTATAAAGTGCTCCCAGCAAAGTACGCCGAAATATTAGTCTTATACATATATCATATATTTTAATTTAAATAATTTTATACAAACAATGTGGTCTTTTAATAAAAATTCCCTTAATAATTATCAAAATAACCACAAAAGCTCTATTAAATACATTTCATATATATACATATTTATAAAACAGAAAAATAAAATAATTGTAGGAATTATTCAAAATGGTAAATAATTTTATTTATTTATAATTTTAAGTGAATAAATTGAATATCTTATATTGTGATTGTAATTAATATTTAAAAAACAAAAATTTAAATTTCTTTAATTTTATCTATCTATAAATAATTTATTAATAATAATATTTTATTTGTATTTTTTTGTTCTTACAGTGAGCCAAGATCTGGGGTATCAGATCTTTGCGACCGCCTCATCGTTTTATGTTCCGTTACTGGTGATTCTTGTTCTCTATTGGCGGATATTCCAAACTGCGAGGAAAAGAATCCGTCGTCGCGGAACAGGGGTGGTGGGCGGCGGTGCTGGAGTACCACCTCCTCGAAATCCCGCTGCAGGTAAATTCCTTATTTTTTTTCTCCTCCAACCTGAACAGAGGGCCCTTGATTGATTATCTTATTATACTAGTGAATATATATATATATATATATACAATCTAATATATCAAATTCTCATGTCACAATGTTTGTTCCCATTCTCTTCCGAAATTGATTTGTATTTTCCATGTACAATTAAAGACAAACGATAAGTTAATTACTATTCCCAGCTAAATCTGTAATATACTAAAAACAATATTCGCAGATTATATATATATATATTAAATTTATTTGCTTTTCATTAAAACTATAAAATCATTTAAATAATATTTTATAATAATTAAATATTTAAATTATTTTTACAACTAACCATTTTCCGGAGAATCAAACAGATAACTTAGGTCATGAAACGTATAAGTAGGGAAAAAAAATTTAAATTCAAATAATTTATCGATAAAAATCATTATAGATACAATACATCTCCATCTCATATATATAAGCGGTATATATTTCATACCGTACACAATTTTTTTCTATCTTTCGTTTTCTTCTAAAGAAATCTGATTTTGGATTTTCGAACCTAACCTCCCACTCGAACCCTTGCCTCTATTTTTCCTCCCCCTTTCTTTTATTCACTCCAATCATCTTTTCAACCAGCCAGCCAACCACCTTATACTTTTTTCTTGTTCCTCTTCCTCTTCAGGCATAGAACGTAAGTTAGAATCCTTTGGGGACTTGTGGGCGACAAAAAAAATTCGTTATCAGACAGACAGGTCGACAAGAAGTAAGTTGAAAATCCTCGTTCAACTTATAGAGAACAATTTATATATAGCTCTTTCTTTCTCTCTCTCTCTCTCTCTCTATAAATATATATATATATTTTATCTTCTTTTTCTTTAACGTTTGACAGCCATCGTTCGAATGTCATTTTCATGAATATATTGACATAAGTTTTTTTGATTATATATATGTATTTTATACAATAGAAGGCTGATTTAAAAAAAAATAAAATGAATATGAACATTCTGGAAAAAGTCTTTTACATTCACATATGTATGTTATTTTTGTTATACGTGTATATATAGGTTGATATTGTCGTTTTATTTCTCATAGAAAATGTGGCAAATATATAAATATATAGAATACACTCAATTTTTCCTATGAAAATATTTTTTGTAATTTTTGAACTTATTAAATAATTAAATAACATCTTTTACAGGTATATGATATTATATATAATTGAATTCATTTTTTACAATTTTTATTATTTTGAATTCAATTTAAGTATATTATATAGAATATATCATATAAATATTGTGTAAATAGATTTGTATGATGATATTATTAAAAGCTAGCTACTCAGAGCGCCTTCGGCATTCTTCACACCTAGACGGGGGCTCCGCCTCCTGTACCCCCGAAGTTATACATTGTATTTGGTTGAAAGCCTGTATTTAAAAGGTTTTCATCCATTTGGTTCAATCAGTATATTACATAAAACATTCATTTGTTTTTGTGTTCTTAATACAATATATAATAATAATATATAATACAACAGGCAAAATAATTATTTTAAATATTTCAATTTTCATCCACTTTGATAAAAGTTTTGATGAAGCCTCTTTACTGTATGATAACAAGCGTTACCCGATTACAACCTCCTCCTATTTTATTTTCATTGCTTGGTTTTTATTGAATATTTTTAATCTATATATATAAAGGAGAGTGTTTGTATGTATGTATGTATGTATGTATGTATGTATGTATGTATGTATGTATGTATGTATGTATGTAATTTGTTTACTTTTTTGCTGTCATAGAAACAAACAAAAAAGAAATTTCCTACTTAACCGATACTTTACCGGTAATTTAGAATTATGAACATCAAAAAATAAGAAACGATTTCTATGAAATTACATCACAATATTCTTATATATCTCTATGGTAACATAGGCTATAGATTTTATTAATATCTAATTCTAATCAATAACCGCAGAATTTAATTTTTTAAAGTTTATATAGTTCTCCGTGTTGTTCATTCAAGAGCCAGGCGTGGCCCACTGACTGGCGGACTCATTTTACACAATGTATATAACTCTAGGGATTCCCAATCAAAGAATTATTATAATATTTAACTTTTTATTTTAAATTCTAATATTCAAATATCATTTCAATTAAATAATTTATTCTAAAAGTTCTCATTTTAATTAATATAATAAAATATTTAAATCATATTTAACTTAAATTATTTTGTATTTATTCTTTCTATATTTGAATACTTCTTTTATTTTAAGGGAGGGAATTAACTATGATCTAAAAAAATTAATAAATGAACTTAATAATAAAAAATCAAATAAATCCATTAATTTAAATTAATACTATTAATGAATGTATATATTGTTAATTTATCTTTAGTTTTATCAATACTTTTATACCGTTAATTTTTATAAATTGTCTCAAGTCTCTAACTTTGCATTTTCTAAAATTTTATTATAATTAAAAATATTCAATAAAAATCAAGCAATGAAATTAAAATATCAAAATAAAATGATCAAGAAATATTATACTCTATTATAACATATACAATACTTATAACTATAGGCGGAGGAAATATTAGACGATATCATTGCGGGTTCATGCCAAATCGATCAACATTAATTAAGATATTTTCATTATGACAGATATTAAAAAAACCGCGAATTCAATATCTCTGTTCACTAATTATTTGTAGACTTTAGTAAAACCTACGCATGACTCAATAGATCCGGATAAACTTTTTCAAATTTTGATCTTAAAATTTATCTTGAAGGTAGTAAAGAAAGAGTAAGATGCGGAAATCAATTGTAAAATATTAGGTGACCCAGACGACTTAAATATAATAGGAGATTCGGCAATTGCAATTACAGATAGCGAGGAAAAATTAATCGAGGTAGGAAAAGAGATGAGGTTTGAAATTAATAATGATAAATAAATATATTTAGAAACAAACAGGAGCAGTATTAACATACAAAATGTAGAATTTGAATATGTAGAAAAATTGAATGTAATCACGAAGGATAATAATATTTGAGAAGAATTTAAATCGAAGTTGCAATCGGGAAACGCCTGTTATCATGCAGTAAAGAGGCTTATCTCATCAAAATTATTATAAAAGGGAATGAAAATTAAAATATATAAAACAATTATTTTGTCTGTTGTATTATATGAGTGTGAGACATGGTCTATGATCTTAGGAGATGAGAGTGGATTCAGAGTATTTGAGAATAGGATTCTCCCCAGCATTTATGGGCCAAAGATGAGGACACCAGGGAATGACGTTAGAAAGATGGAACAGAGGCTCAGGATAAGGACACTTGGAGAAATGTGGTTGTAGCTGCCAAGAACTTTCGAGTAGATAGTTAGAACATATTCAATAAAAATATATATAATTAATTTACTGATTAAATTAAAATATATTTTAAATAATCACACAATAAGAAATGAATGTTTTATGTTATACATTGATTGAAACAAAATGGATGAAAACCTTTTACTACTTTCAACCAAATACTATGTACCACTCGGGGGTACAGGGGGCGGAGCCCCCGTCTAGATGTGAAGAGCGACGAAGGAGCTCTGAGCAGCTAGTTATAAATAAATTTAAGAAAATCCAAATTTAGAGACTTGAGACAATTCATAAAAATAAAATTAACATATTTAACGTTATCAAACTATAGATTAACAATATATACATTCATTTATAGTATTAATTTAAATTATTTTATTTATTTGTTTTTTTTATTAAGTTCATTTATTATTTTTTTAAACCATAGTTATTTTCCTCCCTTAGAAGAAACTTATCAAACTTTGTGGCGTTAGAAGATTTGAAAATTATTAGTCCCAGCAGGAAGATTTCGCTAACAATTTCTATTCTGACCGACCTCTATCCAACACATATTCTCTCCCAAGTTTCTTGCTCATCTTTCGCACTCTTTTAATCACGTGATCTATATATATATATATATATATATATATATATATAATTTTTTATTCATTATAATAAAATTTAAATAAATAAAAATTTTCATTTTGTTAATTTATATAAATTTCAATTTAAACTGAGTTCTAAGCTTTGCCAAGACTCTGAATAATTTGTGTACAGAAATATTGAATGTTCTTAGCGAGATCAGATTTGATATAATGTTGTCGGATCTGGCCCTAATCTGAATTAGAAGAATCTTATAAATTGCCTCCTCTTCCAGCCCAATTCATTTACCTATCCAAGTTGCATAAGGCATCTAAATTTTTTAATTTGGCTAGAACACTCCGTTTTTTAAAATTTAAAATAGAGAGAGAGAGAGAGGTTCTACTTATATATATTATATTATATATATATAGTCGTGTATTATTAATATCTAATCAAAAACATATCTGTTAAAAAGAGGGCCAAGTTCCTATCGGCTATTTGTTTGCCTAAAAAAGGGTTCAAATCCATCCCAATCCCAAGTTTAGATGCACTTTAAAATCAATCATAATCATTTTCATCAACAGCCTGATCCACTGGTAAACATTTGTCATTCCCAAGAATCGCCACCACACCCAGTCCTCCGCCTCCTGCATCCAGGCACGCCACTTTATTCGCGTCAACGGTCCATCTGGTCGAAATTCACTTTACCATACACCCAACTTAAAATATGGTATAGTTTTAAAATACGTAGGTACATGGTTTAAAATATCTAAAATTATAATACTTAGAAATTTGAACTTGGCAGGTTAATTTATATATATAAATAATAAATATAATTAAACAATTAATCTAGTGTTACCTACAGCACGAAAACCTGCCAAGTTCATTACCAATTATCAATATTATAATTTTATAATGTTAATTGTTATAATGATGAGTATTATTATTATTATTTTATAGTAAACATTGTTAAAGATCATTATTGAATTATTATTTTAATTATTAATATTATATTATTAATAATGTTATTTATATTATTTATTAAAATTTATTATTATTTAATAAGATTAATTGTTAATGATAACTTTTTAATTTTTTAAAATTTATAGGTTTGTTATAGTAAATTTATTCTAATTAATATTCTAATTCTACTTATACTTAATGGTTATATTTTTAGAAATATCTTATTTTAACATGCAGAAATAATTAATATTAAAAAATTTATCTATATTTTTATTTACCTATTTAAATAATGAACTAATTATTCTTTTCATTTTTAATTAAGTAATCAATTTCCTAAAAGTACATATCTGTAAAACCGTTGACTATTTCACAATATTCTCTCGGAATTAGATGAATTCTACGTATATGACACCAAAGAAATTATTATAATAAATTTTTAAATCTAAATTATTTAAAGTATATAGCAATTTATTATTATTTTTTTTTAATAATTTATATGTAAAATATAAATTCGTAATAATCTTCTTAGGAAAAACATATTTTAAGAAAGATTTCAACAAAACTTCCATTAAAATATCTAATTCATTTATATCTATCATCTTTATTTTAATATTATTAGATATGAAAATACTTTCCTCATAAATTAAAATTATGTAATAGAACTTATTTATTTTTATATCATTTTACTTTAGGAGAAAAATACTTCTTCTTACCTTTAATTTTCTCAGATACTAAAGCCCTTACACCCAAAAGCTGTGACACTTTTTCTAATCTGTACCTGCTTTGTCGAATGCGCTATGGTCCATTTCAAATTTGAGTTCACATAACAATACTCACTTTTCTTTCTATCTTTGTGGCTCTACGGAACTTAAACGTTCTTGGCCGCAACAACCACATTTCTCTAAGTAATACATATCCAAACTCCACCCTTCTTCACATTTCTTCAAGTGTCCCTGTCACAACCATCCAACTCCTACTAAATCCCATCTCTCTCACGACCCTTCCTACATTGTCCACCAACCACATCCGTGGTCTTCCAAGCGGACATTTTCCAATCAACTCACCACCAATATATTTTTTGTCTTTCTTTCCTCTCCCATTCTAGCCACGTGTTCTGCCTATTTTATAATTCGAACTATATACCGAGATGCATAGAGGTATGCAATTTCTCGTTATGAAGTCTCCACCAACCCGTGATCTTTGGCCCATAAATTTTGCGGAGAATCCTATTCTCAAATACTCTAAATCTACTCTCGTCTCCAAGGGTCATTGACCATGCATTACACACATATAATACAATCGGCAAAATAATTCTTTTATATATTTTAATTTTGATTCCTTTTGATAATTTTGACGAAGTTCTTAAATTTTTCTACATTTTCAAATTCTATGTTTTGTATGTTAAGATTTTGTTGTTTAAACCCATTCTGAATTTCGAAAGTCATATTATCATCATATTATAACTTTTGCCCTTGAGAACTAAAATGGATATCCTATCATTTATGAATTCTATATTTTTAATTGCGGTGGCTACTGGTTTTCTAATAATAAAGCTCGTTCCCAGTTGATGCCTTTCAGATCCGCCAAATATACTGCCATATATACTGCCAGGCATCAATCCTTTCTTCTCCCACCCACCTCACCTCCTGTAATGCAATGATGTCTAAATCATATTTTTTGATTTCCATTAAAAAGTTTTGGAATGCACCTGAATTATATAGTCAGGTGCATTCCATGTCCGTTATTTTAATTCCCTCATTTTATTTACCCTAATCTCCCTATAATGATTTATTTATTTATTTTGTGGAGAAGAGAAATCACCTATTCGTTCAACACATTTACAAAATTTTAATTCGATTAGGTACATTTTAAAAATAAATTCTCTTTAATTTATGTAATTATAGTAATAAATATATTTTTTTTATTTCTGTATTATATTTGATAATCTATTATACATATGTAGATATATGGTAAAAAATAAATATTAAAATATTTAGGGATATTATGAAAAAGTATGGGAATGAAAATAGTAATATAGTAGAATTATTATTATCTATAAAGAAGATTTATTTTGGAAAATAAAAATGATTATAGTGGTTGAGGTCGTTTTTTGCCACCAGCGTAAGAAAAAAAAATGAAGGTAAAAAATAAATCGCAAAACGACAATAGATTTAAGCGAGAATGTGGTTGGAATGAAGAAAAGAAAGAGAGAAGAGAGAAGTGAGATAGTGCGAGATGAAAATGTAGAGATTTTTATGTAAAGTTTAAAGCTCTGGGCTTAAAAGGAGTGAATCATCAGGAGAGACAGTTCTTTTTTTAATCATATGAGTTCAAAAAAGAAGGAAGAATGAAAGAAGAAAAAATGCTCAGAGAAAGATAGAGAGAGAAATTTCAATATTAAAGCATGAAGCTTAGCTACGCTCAGGAGACCAGAGATCAAAAAGGGTAAATGTGGAAAGATCCCTTTTAAAAAATTGAACTCTATTAAGATGTCTGGATGGAAACCATCACTTCTCTATAATGTTTGTTTTATTATTATTTAAAAAAACATTACGATGATGATGATTTTTAGAAATTTTTTTTTAAATAAAGATATCTTAAATAACTTGTGCAAATAGACAAACATAGTTAATCAATTCGATAAAAAGAAAAGATAATCAAAATCTGTGTGCTCGAGATTAATTTTTTTTTTAATTTTGGTTTTTTAAGATTTTTACCCCAGGAGGGTAATCGCGGGGCTATAGTATTGGTAGTACTTGAGTTCGAGGGATCGAACCTCGCCAATTTCATTTAGTTTTAATAATAAAAATAAATAATATTAAACCACAATAAATCTGAGAAAGTGGGCTGAAATGGAGATTTATTTCAAAGATCAATAATTATAAAAAAAGATTCCATTTCAGCCAACCTTTGCATATATTCGAAATTATTTAACCTTAAGTCTATTTGTAAGTGAATTTGGCGATGTTCAATCTATCAATCTTAGTTTCAGCAGACCAGTTCTATAACCTCAAAGCTACCACCACCCTACTCAATTAAAGAAATATCTTTGATAAATTTATAAAAATTATTATTTTATTGATATTTGGGTGTATCAATGATTGTATAAGTTATATGTTTTTAATAATTTTTTAAATATTTGAATTTTTAAGGTAGAGAGCGTATTTCAATAACAAACAATTTTAAACAATCAATCAATCAGTGAAATCTATAGACGAAAATCAAAAAGTCACGGATTTATTGACCTTCCCTCTTAGTTCTTAAGTCAAAGCTTATATTTTGTCTCCAAGATATTTTATTTTGATGAAAAATTATAATAAATTTATGTTGATTTTAATAATAAGTTGACCAACTTTAAATGAATTAAAGATAACATTCATATTTTGATTTATTTATATATTTATTATTATTTGTTTTTTTTTCATGTTCTATAAAATAATTAATTAAAAAATTCTTGAAAATTAGAAGTATTTTAATTTTAAATTTTTAAAGCGTTATAATTTTTTTTAAACTATGAAAAAATATCTTTTTTTTATATTATTTCACTTATAGATTGATTGTTTAAAATAGTTTGTTTTTGAAAAGTTTTGACACTTTTGATTTTTCCTTTATATATACCTATACACTTATTTATGGAAAAAGTTTCTTTTTATTTGACATTATCTCGATAAGGGTTATTTAATCCAACTATTTGTATTGGTAATCCATTCTAACATAAATATAAAATAAAATTATTATTGTTTATCATTACTAAATAGACAAATTAAAATTTCATTTAAATATTTAGATATTTATTTTGTTCAATAGTTAATTTGAAAATAAGTAATATTTCTCAAAAATAAATTTTGCATTTTTAATTCAAAGTTAAATTTGAAATTTTTTCAAAAAGATCTATGTATGTATATTTGTTTTTGAATATTTAATGAAATTCAAAACGTTATAGTTATTATTATTTATATTTTATGTCTTACAGTTTATTACTATTTATTTATTTGTTTAGAATATTAATATAACATATATATATATATATATATATATATATTAATAGATTAATATTTGATGTTGCTAGGATAATATTCCCTCGGCTGCAATTTATCCCTTTCAGATTCATTGCTTATTCAGTAATGAAAGAGATTTCGAAGATATGGGGAATTAACAAATATATTTAGAGAAGATGAATGGGAAAATAGACAATTTACAATAAGCAATATGATTATTTAAATTTATCAATAATATACAAATATGAATGAATTATCTTTTATAATCATCTAGTTTTTTCAGGAAGAAATGATATTTTTATAAAATATAAAAAAAAATAAAAAATAATTAATTCATTTGTGTGTGTGTGTTTTTTTTTATTAGACAACTCAGACCAATTACTTTAAATGCTATTTTTAGTCAAAGAAATAGGAAAGGGTATCAAGTTGAAAGAATATGATGTCTCCCGGTGAAAGCAGAATTATCCAGAATATATTCAGTCACTGTACAAGCTTATGTATATATTCATATTTATCTAAAAAATCTGGAGTTTCTCCACTCGACTATCTCGCAATTTTGAATTGGATTAATTAACATATATTATATTTAATTTAAATTAAATTAATTATAAATTATAAATTAAAATTAATAAATATATATTAAACCAGTGTTTGGCTCTTTGTTAATGGCACCATGTCACGTGCTGGCGCGTGATTTGCAGTCTGGTGAGATAGTAAAAAAATAATTAAATTTTAAAATTTTGATTCAATCCTGACTGATTAGTATAATGGATTTTATTTAATCTTGCTGACCATAAAATTTGAACGAGGTAAATTCTTGTTTTCGGAATAAACTCTAAAGTAAGAACAAATGATTTAAAATGACTCAAGATAAAAGCTGAGGGGAAGTTTTAGAGGGTGGGCCATGTAAGAAAACCCCGCACTCCAGGTTTTAAGAAAATTCGGGTGTCCATATAAGATGGATTTCCTCACATCATATTATAAAAAAAACTCCTATTGACCGTTGAGCGCAGTTACAACATATTATTTACATTCTATTTATACAGTATTTAATGTATATAAAAATAATAAATAAAATTTATAATGAATTTTTCTAATCATTATGATTATGATTTTTATTAGTGATTTTACATAATTATTAAAGAAAAAATTATTTAAAAAAATGTATAATTAAGAATTGTTGGTGTGTGTGTGTTTGATAGAAGAATGCAATGATTAAATGATGATTGAATCAAATTTCCTTTATTCTTAATTAAAAATTTAATTGCTTGAAAGTATTCCTCTATAAATAGAGGAATCAAGTTTCCTTGAAAATTCGAATTTGATATTCACAAATGTTCAAGTATTTATTGATTTAATTAACAAGAATAGCTTGTAAAAGTTAAATTTTATAAATAGATCCATCAATGTGTTTCATTTATATGTTTATCCTATAGAATATGAAAAGTATTACTTTTCAGAACTTTGACATTTCATAGATGCACATATTTTTCTATTGATTTATTACATTTATAATTATTCATACCTAATTTATATCTTATCTTATTATGCTAGCTAAAATTGTATATATATATAGCCATTGGTTCTCAAAAACCGCTCTAACGATTTTTTTCAAATTTACACTAGATATAGTATCTATAAAGAAAAATTGAGTTTTATTGATCACATCTCTTGAAAAATACATTTTCATTATTAATTTCTTAATTAAAAATTATATATGGAAAACGTCAAAATTGGCATCCATTTTTATTTTTTAACTGAAATTGTATTAATATTTTTTTTTATTTAAAATATTTTAAAATTTATTATTTAATTTCGAAATAAAATTAAAAATATTTATTTTTAATAAAATATATATAGATATTTATTAATCTCTCTCAAAAAAAAACAAAAACAAAAACAAAAAACATATACGTCTTGCTAAGAAAGTAAAAAATGTCGTTTTCATCATCTAAGTATTATTAGTCTATTGGGTAGAGCGACTGTCTGACGATTCAACTTCGCAGGATCGAAACCGGCGGAAAATAGTTTTTTTTTTTTTTTTAATCTATTATTTTTTAATAAATTACTATTTTATATTTATTTATTCATTGTTCTTTTATTTTATTTTATTAATTAAGTTTTAGATAGTTTTATAATTTTTAATATTTCTTCACTAAAATATCATTTAATATTTATTAATATTATTTATTTATTATTATTGAGTACCCGAAGTTCCATTCATTTTAATGAGATTGATGCAATGATGCAACATTTAATAATAGTAATATTGTAATAAATTTCTATCTTGAAAATTGTTACATATTATTTAGGATATTTTAAAAACAATTTCTTTCTTTAATATATATATATATTCTTAAAATTGAATTTGTTTAAATTTTAACACATATTCAATAATATAAATATATATAAAATAATATTAAATTGTATATAATATGTGTGTGTAACGGGCGGACCATTTATTTTATTTGTAATTATATTTAAACCTGGTGAACTCATCCACTGGAATTGGCTCCCAGGAGGTGCTGCTCAGATGGAGCCCGCCCAAACTAAAAGGGATTCCCCTAAAGATCTTAGCAGCCCTTGGCTCGCTATGATAGACAGTCGTTGGAGTCGTTGTGAAACCATTGAGCTGATGAGATAGGGCATGGTACTCAATCCTTAAATTTATGTTTATATGTTCCATGTTCTGAAATATTTGGTAAATTTATCTTTATTTTTGTTTTCTTTCTTTCTATTAAACCCGTTAACAATATACAAATATTTTGTGAAAGTTTATTTTTATCAACCCTTATTATCTTGGCGCCCAAATTAAAGTTATATCCTTTATCAAATCATTATTATTTATTATTACAATTGTATATAAAAGAATATTTGAATTTGTTTAAATTTTAACACATTTATTCAATCAAGCCACCGCTTCTTATATCTTATTATTTATATTATAATTATTAAATAAAATTAAAAATATTTGTTATACCGATATCTGTTTTCATTGCATGAACACATATATCCATACATTAAACTTTTTGTTTATATTTTTTTATTTTTAATTTTTAATAAATTTTCTTTTTTGATATGAGATTTTATTAAAAAATTGTATATCAATATTTTTTAAAGGGTCGAGCAATAGCTCGGTGTCTCAGGTATTAATATTACCAGCCAAATTCAATAATAATGAATCATTTTTTTTAACTTAAGTACCGAGCCGAGGCTCGGGGTCCCGGTACTTTATATTAACATTTTTAATAAAATGTATAAAAAGTCAACTTTTAATTAAAAAATAAATATTAATTGTTTATATAATGTAATATAGTTGTTTTTAAAAATTTAATCCAATTCATTTGATTACATCAACAATCAATATATATGTTGTCGTATATTGGAGGCTTAGTATGGGTTGGGTTATTAAAAAAATTGGGTTTAAAATTAATAAAATTGATCTTTAATTTAATTGGTAGCACTCTGTTTATTATTAATAGATAATGTAAGGTGAATCCAGCGACGGTTGATAAGGGAAGAGATGAATTTGAAGTTATTCAGATTAAAATAAAATATTAAATTATAATAAAATTATTATTTAATAATGAAAGAAATTAATATAATTATAATAAGTATCATGAGAAATTAAAACTTAGAAATTATCTATAATATAAAGTTGATCTATTTTAATATTATTGATATATCAAATTTTATATTTGTTTAGCAATTGCAAATCATAAAGGGTCTACCACTAAGCTGTTAATTGTTCAGGGTGGTGTTCTCTGGGCTTCCTTCTAGGCATTCAATTATAAATCTTCTCTGGGCAGCAACTTCTTTGTTGGCATCGTGTATGATCCTGGCACTGTTGTATCACTTAGAGATTATGTTTCTCTGACTTCTCTATTCTATCTAATCCATCTAGCAGAATAACTCTTATCCCTTCCTAGCATCCCTTGGCTACTCTTCCAATAATTCAATTAATTTATGAGCCTTGAAAAGGTCAAATTATGACAATAGGTTTCATTCATCATTCAATCCTATTTCATTTACATTATCCGCATTTTAGGTAAAATGGATATACGTGAGGTTTTGAATATTTATCTTAAATGTTTATTTATGGTGTCTTAATAACATTTCCCTATTAAAAGGCATTTGTATGCTTATATATTACAATATATAAATATATATATATATGTAAGATTTGCGTAGTTACCTCGATTCAAATGAAAGACTTCAACGTTTAATTAATATGAAATGATTTATTGAAAAAAACACAATGAAATAAATAAATAAATACAAATATAAAACAATATAAATTAGTTCGTGGAGCGGCCGTGGACGTTGACTCTAACGTGGTTCGTCTCGTAATCATGGCGTCTCGTTCTTTGTACGTGCGGCCTGTCGCCTTCGCGGCGCAGGCAGCCAACTCCGGTATATAGAAACCCTACATATATATATATATATATATATATATATATTATTGAATGATAATCTATTTTCTACTTTCTTATTTTATAACTTTACAATTTTAATTTATTTACATTCTTTACAAAATAAGAATGATCAACTATTTCTTCTTCTCCTTTCTTGTTGCTTACCCTGTATTTCCACTCTGATATATCTTATATGCCATTTTTTCCTTCAATTGACATGTTGTTGTGATTGTTTGCAGGCGGCGTGGTAGCGGGCGCGGCTGGTACTTCGGGTGGTTTAGCTGCAGCGGTTGTCACGGTTATCGGCAGGCCGATGCCGACAGTCAGCGAGGCGACAACCACAACAACAACGACTGCCTTCACAACCATCAGTTCAACTAATACGAGCCCCGAGAAAGGTGAGCAAAATCATTTACCTTCTACCTACCCATCTCTCACTCTCTCTTTCTCTCTTCCTTTCTCAACGAACATTAACATTAGCATCACTAACAAGAACAAGAGAAAAAAAGAGTGAGAAAGATGAGGAGAGTATTCTTCTTTCTTTTATCAATTTATTCCATTGACAATTTCTTAATTAGATTAACGTTTCCATTTTGGATATTTTTTAATAAATAGATCATTAATCAAGTGAAACTTAATCAATGAATGTGTATTTTTGCTCCCAGTCTCATTTTAAATTTCAATGAAACATTTTGAATTAGAAAAATTTAAAAGGTTAAGATTGGCAGTACATATGAGAGTAGTAAGATTAGTTAGTGAAAGTTTATTTATAGGGAAACCAATTGAAAAACGACTGGACCATGAATTTGTTGGGAAGATAATATAAGATCAGATATGAAAAGAGTGGTAAATATATATGTATACTAAACATACCCAGAAAGCCATAGAATTTTCAACCTTCCATTAATCAAATTTAATTAATTAAATTTATTTTTAAAGTGTATTTAGAAGAAACATATTCAATGAATATAAATATTTAAAAATTCATTAAATACTAAAATAATATATAAATAATAGGTGGGCTGAAAAGTTCGTAGGCTGACACATACATGACGACACTAGAATCAAATACATATTTATTTTAACTATCCCTAACTTTCAAAAGACGCGTGTATAAATTTGACAGCTGTTTCACAATTAGTATCGGAGTTATATAATTTTTTGTGAAAGAACTTTTGTTAATTTGAAAAAATGGAAAAAAGAAATTTCGTGTGTTGATAAAGCATTTCTTTTTGGCGAAAAAATACTGTTGAAACAAAGGCTTGGCTTGATAAACATTATTCGGACTCTGCACCAGCAAAATCAATCGTAGAGATGTGGTTTGCTAAGTTTAAACGAGGAGAAATGAGCACTGAGAACGATGCACGCAATGAACGCCCCAAAGAGGCTATTACGGATGAAAACATCAAAAAAGTCCACAAAATAATTTTTGATAATCGCAAAGTGAAGTTGAGTAAGATAGCTAAGAACCTAAAGATATCAAAGGAACGTGTTGGTCATATAGTGAATGAATATATGGATATGAGAAAGCTCTGTTCAAAGTGGGTGCCGCGCGAGCCAACAATCGACCAAAAACAACGAATCGATGATTCTAAAAAGTGTTTGGAGCTGTACAAACGTAATAAATCCGAATTTTTGGGTCGATATGTTACTATGGATAAAACATGGCTCCATCATATCACACCGGAGTCCAAATTTTGCTCCGATGAAGAGATGATCGCCGAAACTGAAGCCTATTTTAAGATAAAAATCAAATCTTATAAAAATGGTATCGAAAAATTATATGACCACTATAATCGCTATATCGCCCTCAAAGGGAACTATATTGAATAATAAAGGAAAATTATATAAAAATTTGTTTTTTATGCTAGCCTACGAACTATTCAGCTGTTATTTCATAATTCAGTTATAAAACAAGAAGAAGCAACAATAATAACAATTATATCGAGTAAAATGAAATTAACTTCTAGTCACTAATTCAGCACTGCTTTAATTATACATAATTATATTATATCTTGATTAAAAATAAGTGTAAAAAAATAGTGAGAAGTTTATTTATTATGAAATGACCGTTTTTAAGCAAAAGATACGTTTGGATGACATTATAAGGGTAGGTATGAAATAATAGGGGAATAGGAAAAAGATTAGTTGAAAGTAGATTTGGAAAGGGGAAGTAATTTTGATGAGTAAAGACTTTTTGAATTTATACATTAGATTTAGATTGTATTTAATCTCCGTTGGATGTATGTTTGATACACCTTTAAAGTTACTGTTAGAATCATTTTATTGATTATAAATCTAAACCAGTGTGGGTTCCTTGCGGTCAAATAAAAATTCACTCTTTAATTTAAATTTTGATATTGAAACTACTAGCAATTTATTTATCTGTCTATCATGGTTATCAAATCTGCAAAGTAGTAGTTCACTAATTTTAAAACTAATTGGTAATCTCATTATCGTCTTCATTTCCTATATTTTTAATAACTTTAAATACACATCCAAAATATCAGTATATTATATAACAATAAAGTACTGTTCTCAAAAAGTCTTGTCCTCAGCAATCACTTACATTTCAATAATGAGCACAATCATAATCTTATTCTAACTCAATTCCTTTACAACCGCCCTTATATCGTCTCCCACCATTTCATCAAACAGGTCGCCCTCCATTTTTAGAAAATTTTATGTTTAGAATAATATCCTTAATTGTGAGCAATTAATGAAGGTTTAACCATGTTAAAATAGTATTCATGAAACAGGTCAACTTTCAATCTTTAGATCATTCAATGGTACGTAATTCAATCAGAAGAGAAAAAAAAAACAATAAAAACAGATGAGTAACTAATGACAAAAGAGGACATGAATATAATCCTATGGAGGGGGTTATGTTGTGGCTTTCGATTCGATTAAAGTGCTCTTAAACTAGGAAAAGGAAAGGCCCATGGATTTAATACTATCTGTCCTTCATCCACATCGCTTTTCTCTTATGGATTCTCACCGAGACAGGTTTCCATTATATTTTAGTCTAATAATTGCAATTATGAATCCACTTAAGAGACAACATCAAAAGATATATAGTTTACCATCGGCGGAAAGGTGGGAGTGGCCGGCGACAGAAAATCAATGGGTTAACCACTGGCTGGCCCTTTGCAAGGGTACAGCTTTGTCATTGAAATGGAGGATAAAATCCTTCCATTACCACCACCAAACTCTTTTTTTTTTTAAAAAAAAAACAAGAATAAACATTTCACCAGCAAAAATAAATAAATATATCTTTTCATTAATAAGCATACCAGAGATAATTAAAAATTTAATTCTTTTATTTAATTCATCAATCTAATTTTCACAAGAACTAGAAATGTTTGGTATTTAAAAAAATACTCGGTAATAATGAAATTATAATGAAAAATGAAAATACTCGAGCTACATTGAATATTTCTCTATTGAATTATTTAAAATAAAAAGGACTCTCTAGTAAGACGTATTTATTCATTGAAATTTCTTCTCTCATTCCTCTAAAAAACACAAACTCATACTTCTTTATGCATTCTCTCTATTTCAAAGATTCTTAAAATTAAATTCCTTTTTCTTAAGTTCCACAAATCTGTTTCATTCATTCAATCTACTTTATCTCCCTTATTTCATTCGAAAAACCCCTTTAAACCACCTTCCACTTATTCCTATTCTTCCTTCATCAGGCAAATTGGAATGTTTCTATATTACTGGAGGGCTTTTGTTTTATTTTATATTTTCTTATAATAATTTATTTCAATTATAATAAGATTCTTTATTATTTATTTTTTTAATTTATTTCTAATTTTCAAAATATTTTATTTCTCATAAATCTTTTATTAATTATTTATAAAATGATAAAAAATAAAGAATATTAATAAATTCCTTTTAATATGGTTATTTTGAAACTATTAATTATTAGATATAACAACTATTTAATAACCTTTTGAAACACTATCTACCTATATGCAGGTATGTAAAAAAGAGATCAACTTTTTTAATGTTAGATCTATTATAATTATTAATTTCTCAAAATTTTTTACAGACATTCCCTCTTAGACAAAATAAAGAAAAATAATATAATTATACTATTATGAATAGTAATAATACTGTACTAATTTTTTTTATTTCATTAGCATTAAAATTTGTAATTATAATATAAAACTTCATAATAATATTGTAATTATCAATTCTAGAAATGGCATTAAAAGTTTCTGATAAATCCACTTTTTCAACGCGATTTAATTAAAAATTCTCTTCAAACATTGTTGTGATCTATTAATTTTTGTTTGTTTGTTTTCAAAGATATATTTTCCTTATATATTATATTATTATAATATTTTATTCTTTTATACATATTTTGACATTTTTTATTAATTACTTTGTTTGTCAAAAAATATATGTGAAAAATGATATAATTAGTGTCATTTTGCGAATATATCTATACCTATATAGCGTATTCCTAATAATTGTTTGTATAATAAGCTAAGTTAATAAACTCTTTATATTAAATATATCAAGATCCTTTATAAAATTTACCTTCTCATTTTGATTTTTAAACAATGAATATGTCCTTTGTGACTTAAAAGATAAATATTTTTTTTTAAATAGTAAAAAAATAAATTTAAATAATTTTAATATAATTTGTTTTTACTGCATCATTTATTATAAACGAAATTTAGAAAATATGGATTAGAATTTATTTTCCTACCCTTTAATAAATCTTCATAAATTTAAACAGAATTACATATAAATACATAAAGTTCAAACATGTGTCAAATCAAATGTTATATAAAGTTAAATTATTAGAACACATATTCATATTCACAAAATCTCTCCTATATATATACATATATACATATATAAAATATAAATAGAGGAGATTAGATTAATTAAGAAAGTCTTGAATATTTCAAAGATATAACAAGCAAATAAATGGAAATGTCGTAAATTTCATCCTCAACTTTAACCTTTATATGTTAAATAAGTTAGAAACGTTATTCTAGTACAGGAAGTGTGAAATGAGCTTAAAGGGTGAATATACCAAATCCCAACTCATATTACTATTATTATATTTAACTCTATGCTTACATTTAAATTAAATGATAATTGTTATTGTTGTTGTTATTAACATTAAATTAAACATTAAATAAATCAATTTATAGATATATTTATATAGGATTATTCAATAGATAGTTGGGAATAAAGATATGTAATATTTTTCAATATTACCATTATATTAATGCTAATTGTAATGTTATAAAGTAGTAATATAATAGAATAATAATAAAACTGATCCAGATATCTAATTGATTTCTGATAACGGATAACGCAGAACATCAACAAATTTATATAGTATAAATATATGTTGTATCAAAATAATTGGTAATATTTGGGTTTTCAATAAAAACAAAACCACAATGAGAAACTTTTATTAATTTTAGCACTTTATCCATCGTATAACCAATATATTGGACCTATCATTTATCTCTGCAAAACTTTCCTGTTCCACTAAAAATCACTTGATCACTAAATCATGAATAAAATCATGAAGCTACCCGAAAAATTGCAAAGGTTTTTTAGATATTAATGGTTAATATGTAGTTAATTATAAATAATTTATATTAAAGAAAATGTTTGTCTAAATCAGTGGTTCCCAAACTGATCTATATCGACCCCAGGGGTCTATGGTAACCTGCAAGGGGTCTACGCCAGCTAATAAAAAATTTGGGGGTCCATGAAATGAAATGAAAATGGGGGTCTACGATAGTGGATCTCAAGCCTTTTATAATTCATTTCAATAAGGCTCTAAAAAAACAAAAATAAAAGTAAAATTTTTTTTACAAAAAATCAATTTCAGGTTAAGTAGGGGGTCTACCCAAAACCGAAAAACATGGCAAGTGGTTTACAACACAAAAAGTTGGGGAACATATGGTCTAAATCAGTGTTTCTCAACCTTTTTGGAGCAAACGCCCCCTTTGTAAGACCCGCTTCTTAATTCGCCCCCCCCCCCCTATAAATTTTTACAGATAAAAGTTCCTAATATAAGGTAGGTACACTAGGTGATACTTAGAGCCATATTGAAAAATCGAGTTTCAGATCCTGATTGCAAAATCATCTGACCCTTTTTTTTAGAACTATATTGAAAAAAATTGAAAAAAAGAGGAAATGTTTAAAAAGCCTGTTCGCAAAATCATCTTACCTTTTTTTAGAGTTGAAAATGATTTCGCCCCCCCAAAAAATAACTTATCGCCCCCCAAAATCGTATAGTCAAATAATCGCCCCCTTTAAGATGTCGATCGCCCCCCAGGGGGCGATATCGCCCAGGTTGAGAATCACTGGTCTAAATCTCTAAATATTGATATTTACTATTTCGCCCCTTAAACGAATGCAAAAAGCATTACACCATATTAGCACGTTTCATCCACAATCAAATCAAATTAACAAAATTTAATTAATTTTAATTTCAATTAATTCAAATTTTAAATTGATAGAATAAATGAAATTTAACAAGTAAAGGGAGGGGCTACAATTTTAAAAGAAATTTAATAGTTAATTTATTTTTCAGCATTAATCAATAATACCTGGTACTCCGCGCTATTCATTTGAACCTCGTATTTTGATTCAGAGAAACTATCCATTTATCCATACATGTTCGCAATAATACCTGGTACTCCGCGCTATTCATTTGAACCTCCTATTTTGATTCAGAGAAACTATCCATTTATCCATACATGTTCGAAACAATGAATACAAAATTATTAATATTAATTCCTAAACAAAATTATTCAAATATATAAATTTTTATTTTATTTATAATAAGCAAATATAATTTAGATGATTTAATATAATTGATTGTAAAAGGTTTCATTTAAATTTCTATAAGATAATTGAATAGTAACAGGTAACAGATCAGATTTATTCAACAATTTATTCTTTAATTATCATTTAAATGAATATCAATTAAAGAAATTGTATAGTGGTAATTTGTTGTCAGAGATAAATAACATTCTGATCAACCACAAGGAATCAAAGATAAGGTAATGGAAGCATGTTACTGTTCTTGATGAACGTCATTAACAACAATTAATAAATTGGAACCAAGAAAAATGTGCGATTCCAGTCACCAAAATCGTAAAGTGACCACAAATCGTAAAACAAGTAAAAAATATGATGTAAGCACTTAGATGCTCCATTAGATTAATACTTGTTACGATTAATGCCAAACGCTCATCTAGATCAAGCATTTCAAAAACTACAAAAAATCTAAAAATGGCTCAATGAATCACAATATAAGACCAACAATTTTTTTCAATGAAATCTATAAATGTAATGAAAGTTGAATAAAGGAAATTATTTTACTATTTTTGAAGTGAAAACTTCTTTAGCGGCGTTGAGCACTTTTGCGGATGGGGAAAAAATATAGATTTCGCGTGAGATTCCAAAACGACACCGACCCGACCGACCGACCGATATACGCATGCGCAATACGCCAGAATGTTAGACACTAAACTTCTGATACATTCTTTACGAAATTTTACATATTTGCCATATTAAATATTATTATTTATATTTACATTAATAATCAGTATTACTAAATTATGTATATATAAAATAAAATATTTTAATATATTATTATGTGTTAAATTATATTAAATTAATTTCTAATATATTTATATAATTTAAAATTAATTTCAGAATATATATATATATATATTAAATTATATACTATATATAATATATATTTTAATAAATTAATTTTTAAATATGTGTGTGTGTGTGTGTGTGTGACCGTAAAAATAAAGATATATGTTTGATAATTTTTCACATGATTAATAATTGTATAAAACTGCTATATATAGAATTTCAGCCTGATAGAATCGCTGAAAGTACCAGAATTAATTTTTTTACACTGGAAATCTCACGCGCCAACACGTGACGTGGTGCCATCAACAAAGAGCCAAACACTCCACTATCCACTCGACTATCTTGCAAATTTGAATTTGATTAAATAATATTTATTAATTTAAATTAAATTAAATTAATTAAATTATAATTTAATAAATATTATTTATAACATCAAAAACATCAAAATCTCAACATCGAAAATTGAATTGCTGAAAGTACCAGAATTAATTTTTTAACACTGGAAATCTCACGCGCCAACACGTGACGTGGTGCCATCAAAAGAGAGCCAAACTTTCGCTGGTTTAATAAATATTATTTATTAATTTTAATTTATAATTGAATTAATTTAATTTAATTTAAATTAATATATGTTATTTAATCCAATTCAAATTTGCGAGATATGCTGAATATGCTTTTAAATAAAAAAAATTTTCAAGAAAGTAATTGGAATTATTAATATTAAGAATCAATAAATAAATTTATTAAATATACATTTAAACATGTAAATTAATCTATATATAAATTTAATAAATATTCAAACAATAATTGAAACAATATAAATAAAACGATTCAATATTTTACTTACATTGTGATTTATATTTTTATTTTTATTACAACTATTATTATGGGTATGTTATTTTTGGCAGTTTAAAAAAAATTAAAAATATTAATAAAATTTATCAAAATAATAATTTGAAAAGATTTCCAATTATTTTTATTTATTTATTGTAAATTTTTCAATGTAACCATGGTAACCATAAATAGACTTTTACCAAAATATTACTATTTAAATTAATTTTGGATAAATTAATTTTGGATTTAACTACACTAAAACCTTCCCTGGGACGCCCACAACAATCCCTGAAAGTTTCATCGCAATCGGACGGGTAGTTTTTGAGTATTTGACAGACACACACACACAGACAGACAGACAGACAGACATATATATATATATTCATACACATCGTATTTTTAATATTTTTGTAATAATAATCAGTTTGCTGAAAAAAATAATTATGAATTTTATATATATATATACGTATATAAATTTCATTTTTCTCGTGAAGCTGGTGCGCATTCCGTCTGCTTTCAAATTTCTTACGCACAAGTTTTCACTTCTGTCGGCCAGTCCCACGACTGCCAATTCGACTTTTTTTTAGAAATAAACGTATTTTATTCAAAAATATTCAAAAAACTTAGACAAAGTTAGACATCCATTATTATTATGTTGTTTGTAAAATTTGGTATTTTTAGAATAAAAAAAAATTAATATTGTTGTATTAGATTTGCCTAAAATCTTTTGGGAGTTAAACTCCTTTATATATCATTTTTATATATAAAAATATTTATATAAAAGACACTTTTTTATTTCGTCACACCAGATGAATTAAAAAACAATTATATAAATTTATATAAGTTCCATCACAATTTTCAATAGATAATAATTAACTAAAAAATTGATAATAATAATAATAATAATAATAAATTTGGATGACCATCCTTCTTGAAAACTTCTGTTTTTTTTTTTGTTTTCAAATTCAAACTCTTTGTATATAAATAAAAGAGCAAAAGAGGGGGAGTGCGAAAAAAAGAGAGACAGGGAGAGAGGAGAGATCATGGAAAAAGAGAGAAAGGGGGAAACAGAGATAAATTAAAGTGAGACAGAAGGTAATTGTACTAGAGAGGAAGTGGGACATCGTTCAACTCAACCATCCACCCCATCCCATCTATCTACCTACTCTATCTACTTTTTGCCCTACCAAGCCATGCATTAACCCTCTAGCTAGCACCATAAGAGATGGTAGAATGGGACAGGAAAGAGAGTAAAATGGGGGAGTTTAAAATTACTCTCAATCAGCTCAGAAAGAAATTTAATCTTCCGAATTCGGGTATTTATTTTTTTACAACATATTTTACTTATTATTTTTTTCATTTAAAAATATTTTCTTTTTCCTACCTATTATAAAATAAATCTACATATAAAAGATAGATTATGAACATCAACATTTAAATATAAATATATATTCACACAAGGGAGTAAAAATTTAAACTAGCTTTGAGGTTTTAATAAAATTAATCCATTAATTATATTTAAACGCTACGTTTGTCAAAATTAAAGCTTCTCTAAATTGAATAAAACTGATTTAATAATTATTGACATGAAAATTTATTTGTTCATTTGCTAAATAATTATTATTTATTGATATTATATATTATAATTTGTTTACTATATTATGTAAAGAAGTAAACTAGTAAATTCTATAATAATATCCGAGATAAATAAATAAATTTATAATATTGTGTTAAAATTACTCTTTAGATTATTCTTAACTAATATGAAAATAAGTTGATAAAGGGTAAAAAATTGGAGGTAATGTGTTTCTAACTCAGAGGAACCAACTCAAAATGACCTCGCGGGCCACTTTGGAAGTGCATCATCATACATGCTCACGCTGCATATAAAATGATATTATTATATAAAGAATGTATTTTTTAATGATAACGTCCAGTTGGAAGAGCAAGCACGCAGTGGGTGGACAAAGTCGAAGTTGGACGGTTATAGCTCAGGCCAAGAACTTTCGAAATTTCGTAGAACCACAGAGAGAGAGAGAGAGAGAGAGAGAGAGAGAGATGGAGAGATTTGTTTAATACATTTGTTTTCACTATTTTGCTATAATTTGTGAAAGCATGATGAATCTAGCGGGCATAAGAATTATTTTGGGTTTCCAGTTGGCCAATTCTGTTCTATCTATACAAACATCAAAAAATATTGTTATTTTAAATATTATAATATTATTATTTTATTTTATTTTAATTATTTACAGATGCTTGTCTTCCTTTTTATGAGTATTGGTTTACTCTTTAGTTATATTATAAAATGATAACAATATAACACTAATTAAACAATTAAATTCAAAGTTATTGTAGCGATTTTTATAATGGCTTTTGATTGAGCACACATTTTACTTTTAAATTTTATAAATTACACTCATCTATATATATATATATATATATATATATATATATATATATATTATTTATTATAAATATTTCTATTTAAATCAAGTGTTTCAATTAATTAGGTTTAATTGTTTAATTTTTCAAATTTAAAAACGAGACAATGGCGGATTCATTCAATTATTATTAAATTATTTTTCTGAATTGTATTTTTTAAATTATTTTTTATTATTTCTTGCTATTTTTAAAAATTTTTATTTTATAGTTCTAAATTTTTCAAAACTATTTATTCTTCCAAAACTACCTATATTAGTTGAGTATATATTAAAAATATATTTTAACCCCTTTGAAGAGACATATACCTCTATAAAAATAGATTAATCCAATAAAACATAAAGTTATAATATACAAAAAAAGATTAATGTTCTATTTTCGGATAAAAAAATATCGCTAATTTAAGATTAAAAATGATTCATTATATAGAAAATTAGAAAATATATATTATACCTTTATATATATATTTATATTTATTTATTTATAAATGTAATATTTAAAGGGTAACCTTATAGAGAATCAATGAGAGAAGATATTACATCTAATCAGATTATATGAATCTGATAAAAGGAGAAAGGGGTGGGGTGAAAGTTAAAGTAGAGCTCAGTGTAAGGGGGAAAGAGAGAGGGCGCGTGAGAAAGAAACGGTGTGCGTGGGTGTGGGTGTAAAGGAGGAGGGAGAAAGAGAAAGAGAAAACCTGAATGAATGTAAGAGAAAAGGATAGAAAATGGAGGGTTGGAAGAGATCAATCGTGAAACTCAATTAGCCTTTTTAGAAAAAGTTTTCGTTAGCAATTCAATCTCATTTTACACGTGGTTGAATCGCTTTCGTAAGAAATTTACATTTGAAATTGAATAAAGAAAAAGTAAGGAAAATAAAACGAAAGAAAAATATTTAACATAAATATAATAAAAAAAAAAAATTTTTTTTTTTTCTTCTTTCAATAAATAAAATTTTTACACACTTTTAAGTATTTTCATGTAATTTATTTCAAAATTTATTTACCAAAAATTTATATTCGTTTAAAAAATTGTTATTATATATACCTTTATATCTGTAAGTATATTTATATCTTGTATCTATGTCAATATATGATCAAGTTCGATTTTGTTTTTCATTATTTACTCTACATAAAGTTGTTATTTTGATAATTTGATATAAAATACATTAAGATTTCAGATTATTCCTTTAATAGATAGCCATTCACTTGATATATATAATTTCCTTTTTTTACACCAGATTGAAATTAAAAAATTTGATAAAGAATTTTAATTGATTTTAGAAGTATTTCTTGTTTCTGAGTATCTAATATTTTCTAATCTAAATTCGGTATATCAAAATTAATTTTTACTGTTTCTACTATTAAAGTTTCCATATTTAAATTTAAATTTACATTTAATAATTTTACAAAATATTCTTTCATTCTCTTTCAGATCATCATTTAATGAATTCAAATGTCTTCTTTTGATATGTTTAATTTCTAAATATAAATATTTTTAGTTCTATAATAACTTGTTTATAATATTTTTAAAATTTTTGTAATAATATTGACTGATTAGAATACGAGTGCAGGTGACTAAGTCCATGACATTTTGAATTTTTCGTTTTTTAAATGAAATTGCAACACTGCTCTTGTCAACAGGCAATAATCAGCTGACCCTATCGACATTTGAACCAACTGAGTCTTTTAGTTTTTGTTTGACTTCCATTAATAGCAGACTACCTCGTGATTTGAGAAGAAAATGGAAAAAAGTGAATTTCGTGTGCTCATTAAGCATTATTTTTTCGGAAAAAAAGACATCACTAAAACCCAGTTTTTGCGCCGTTTCGTAAGCGTGGATGAAACGTGGATCCACCACAACACATCAGAGAGCAAACAGCAGTCAAAACAGTGGGTTTTTCGGGGTGAATTGGCACAAGTATCTATTTTAATGTCCTCGACGAATTTTATTTTTTGGAAGGGATAAAAAAATTGGACATTCTATAGAGCTCAAAGGAGTTTACGTTGAAAAATAAAATAATTTTTTTATCAAAAAACCTGTTTTACTTAAAAAGTCACGGATTTATTGACCTGCCCTCGTATATTGAGGATTGGTAAAGGGCCGCCATGGTGAATGTATGAAATACAGGTAAAATAATTTTCACCAAAATGTCAAAGTTTCGGTCCTTGATCTGAATCTTCTTAATTGATATTATGTTGATATTTTTTCTTGTTATGAGTCAATTTCTAGTTCTCTAATATTTTATTTTGTAATGTGTATCTTTTCTTTTTCTTTGAAAGTCTCTCTCTTAATGTAGATATAAATCAATAATTATCATATTGCTATAATGGAATGAGTTTATCAAATAACAAAATATCAACTCATAACTCTTTTAAAAGTATAAAAAATCATTTTCCGAGTTTAGACAGAAAAAAAAAATTTAAAAAAGAGAAAATGTTTTTAAAATACTCTTCCAAAATTATTTTGTTTCCCTTTTAATCATTTCAAAATGAAAATTTATAAGATATGAATAAAAAAAAATCAAAGATAACGAATGGAATAAATAAAGTGAAATGTCGTTGATGTTTTAAGAAGTAACAGGATTGAAAAATTGATTAAATAAGTTTTTTTCCAACATCCCCTTCGCTGTTCCACTCTTAGAAAGTTAATCAAACACTTCCAACTAGATTTCTTTCAACAAACATTAGTTATAAGTTTGATTAAAAAAATTCAATAGACAGCCCTTTGAAACCCCCATCATTCGTCCTCCATCCATTTCTCATTCCCATTACACAAATATTTTCCTCCTGCTCTATGGAAACTAAAAAAAAGTAAAAATATATTGAAATGGGTTATTTATATATTTTATCCTCATCAAAAGATTTAAAATAGGAAAAAAAATGAGGGGAGAGAAATAAATTTGTACATATATAACAGTCTAAAATAATCTCTGAATGTGTGTGTATGTTATGATGTATGCGATGACAGCAGAAAGGGTTGTAAGTGATAAGCAGTAGAAATTTGAAAAGCCAAATTAAAAATAAATTACCCAGCTATAAAAAGTAGATTGTAATAACGTAACAATTAAAAAAAAACGAGGGAATTCACAATGTTAGACTTTATTTAATGAAATGTTTTAAAAAATATAAAATAAACATTAAAATATTAATCTATTCAATTTTCGGTGCATATTCTTTTAACCCCTTATTTCACACTTATTCAAATGTTAAAAAAATGTTCCTTTAATTTAAATAATTTATATATCCATAAATACATGAATAAAATATAGGAGTGTAAATTTGTCATTTTATTTAAAAAAAGAATTAATAATTAATTTTTAAATAATTTGTAATTCAAAATTTTTATGAACATATTTTACCTTAACTCATTAGTAGAACTGTTTATATATGTGAATTATAAATTGAGATAAATTAACCTTTATCTTTTTTTTGCTGATTACTACCAAAAGTAGCCATAAAAGATGTTAATTGATAAATCCTGAATTTAATATATTATTTTAATATCAATTTATTTATTATTATTATTAATTTATCTAAAATAATGTCCTTTTTTGAACAATCAATTTATTTAAAAATCTCCATTAAATTGTTAAACAATTTCTTTTGAAAGAGGGATGTAGAATAATATCATCTTTTGTATGAAATTCGTCCTTTATGAAAAATAAAAATAAATATACCAATAAAGGGAGCTTAGCGGTTATAGGTTAAATCAGTGATTCCCAAACTGTGAGCCGCGAAAAAATTTCCTAATACTTAAAATTTTTTGGTTCTAAAAAAAAAGGTAAGATGATTTTGTGGGGAAACTTTTGAACATTTTCGATTATTTTTAAAATTTTTTCAATTTGCTTCTAAAAAAAAGCTGAAGTGTTTCCACTCGACTATCTCGCAAATTTGATTTGAATTAATTAACATATATTATATTTAAATTAAATTTAATTAATTATAAATTAAAATTAATAAATAATATTTATTAAATCAGCGCCTGTTTGACTCTTGACCACGTCACGTGTTGGCGCGTGATTTGCAGTGTTAAAAAATTAATTCCGTTACTTTAAGTCATTCAATCAAGCTGAAATTCTATATATAGCAGTTTTATACAATTTTTAATCATGTGAAAAACTATCAAACCTATATCTTTATTTTTACGGTCACTTTAGAGGAAAAAAAGCAAAATGTTGTAGGTAATGACCCTCTTCCGGTTGAGTTACATTTCTCAAAAGTTGATAGAAAACTACGAATTTTGAATAATTTCCGTATACCAAATTTAATTATTCTAGCTCAAACCGTTTTTGTGTAATCTTGTCAACATACACACACACACACACACACACACACACACACACAGAGAGAGAGAGACGGACAGACATTTTTCTCAACCTTAGTGAAAATGATTCAGGAACCTTCAAAACGTATAAAAACATCAAAATCTCGAAAATTTTCGTGATCGCAATGCTATCCCTGGCGAGATAGTAAAAAAGATAAACCGTTTGCCCCGGTTTCGTGTTTTCGAAATATGGTCACCCTAATTAAGGGAGCCGCGGTAAAAATCAGTTTATGGAAACCGTATATCGAAAAAGTTTGGGAGCCTCTGGGTTAAAGAATCGACAAGTTAGATTTTTGAATTATTAAATAAATTTGAAGGGTTGTAGCGCCTTGTAATAAGTAAATAAATATGAAGGTAGGTAAAATAAATAGATCCCAAAAGTCAATAAAATTAAAAAAAAAATTAAATTAAATTAATAGATTTAACTGATATTAATTGAAAAATTATTATACAGGGTGTTCCTAAATGAATATCCGCATTTTAACGATTTAGTATTTAGTATTTATTACATTAAGTTTTTAAAATCATAATTAGTACATGAAATAAAAAAGCAACTCAAACAGTTATACCTACAAGTTTACAAGTGTTCAAAGTGGCAAGCACCTTTCTACACACAGTGGTACGAAATTGGATGAATGTCACTGTACCAGAACGCTGGATTGGACGCAAAGGGCCTTGTTTTGTTTTCGCTTGGCCTCCACGTTCACCCGATCTGTGGCAGCTGTGACAACAATTACACAACAAACACCACGTTTGAGAAGAACTGGGGTTTTGGGAAGACTTGTATGACATGTGACGAAAGGTGCTCACATTGAACACTGACAAGCTTGTAAATAAAATGTTTGAATTGCTTTTTCTCATTTCATTTAATAAATACTTCAAAGCTTTAAAATGACGAAATTCATTGAGCAACAGCCTTTATGTTAAGTAAATTAAACTTAAATATTTAATTTAATATCCTTACTTAATTTTATATTTTGATGTTTAATTTTACTTTACATAATTAACATATAAAGAATTAAAATTACATTGTAACATTTTCAATAAATGTATAATAATATTTTATCAATTATTAATTTTTATTTATTTTAATAATTTATTTGATGAGATTTTTTGAATTTTGTTTCTTTTCATATTCATAATTAACAAAAAAATAAATATTAAATAAACTGTTTTTATCGTTTTTGTAGTCTAAATTGTTTTTTAATTTTGTTTCCTGTCTTTCCAATAGCCCATTTATTTTACACACTTTCATTAAATAATAATAATATAATTTTCAATTCATTTGTATATATATGTATATATATTCATGTATATATATACATATATATATACCGCTGTTATTATTGTTGTTGTTATTGTTATTATTATTGTATCATTGCCATTTATATGAGGTTCGTTGTTGCTTTTAGTGGAAATTGAGTTACAAAACGATCCCTAAGCAAGAAGAGTTGCTGTTGCTGCTGCAGACAGAATCAAATAAAGATAAATCGCCTGACAAGAACAATACATGGATAAAAGGATGGGGGTGTTGTATAGGTAGATAGAAGGGAGATGCTAGTGCTATATGCTACTTAGAAAAAGCCTCTCGCGGGGGCTTTTAAGGTCTCTAAAATAGCTTTCATAGGACAAGACAAGCCCACCATCCTTCCAATTTCTTTTCTCATTCGTTCCGATTTCGAGAGATCTTTTGATCTTTGTATCTTTCGAACCAATGGCCCTTAAAACAGTTTGAATGTTTAGCAACAACGATTTACACTTTATTTTATTTTATATCTTCTACTCAATATTTCAATTTATATAATATTTTGTAATCATTTAAAAATTAAAATTATGATTGAAAAATATAATAGAATTTTTAATTATTTTACATTTCCATTTTGATTCATTCTAAACAATTTTATAGAATTATATTCATTTTTTAATTACAATTACATTTTTCATAATCGAGAAGTAGTTTCAATAAATTAAAATTAATTCGAGAGTACAAATCATTTTAAATTTTAATCTTTGCCGAAGATAATTAACAATGGGATTTACTTTACTGATAAACATACTATAAACGGAAGCTACGAAATAATTCCCCTATAATTTTAATTAAATAACAGGTATTGTTACAGTGAGATTATTTGGAATTTAAATATTATGATATCTATTTTATTCTATTTTATTGTAGTGGTTTTTGTATTTTATTAATTTGAATGCTTGTAATTAATAAATAATGAGGTTTTTGTTTATGTTCTTATCTTAATTATTAAAATTTAAATATTACTTATTAAATTTAAAAAAAAAATGTTATTTAAATCAATTTATCAATTAACCATAATAATATTTAGTTTAGTGGTTGAAGATCTGATTTGGAGGTTAAGGGATCATACCTCAAACCAAGTTCACTTAGATTTAAGATAATTAAATAATTAATTTAAAATAAATGCGAAGGTTTGTTAAAAAGGGCATATATCTCAAAAGACAATACAATTAATAAAAGTTATTATTTCTATGTCTTACTTGAAAAAAAATAATTATAAATCATTTTATTTTTAATTCGTCTAACTAAAAAATAATAATTAATATTAAATTTTCAATAAAATATTTTCTTTATAAACTTATAATCTAGGTAAAGGGAATTTGGCTTGTTTTCTAAATTAGAAAAGTTTAACTTAATATACAAAGGTAGAGATTTTCCATTGACTAAACATATTACCATATTTATCGTTGACATATAAGATGTAATTTACTTTCCCTTTTATAGAGGTTAGATATATAGAAAGAAAGAGAGAGAGAAGGAGACTAAAGAAAGATGGATGTCGAGGAAGGTTGTTAACCTTATGAATAATATAATTTCCAGACACCTATTTTAGATTATAATCCCTCTTTTATCTTAATAATTATGACAAATGAATGAAAAATTTTAAAATAAAATAAAAATGAATGATTGATTTATAAATATCCCACATAATGCAGGTAGTATTTCTTCTTAAGATAGGTGATCATAGTTAATTAATGTCATATCTGACATAGAAATATCATCATAAGCAAAGGTTTCCAACTTTAAGACTAGATTCATCGTTTCAAAGTAAAAGTAAGAAAAATATTATTATTGACTTTCAACAAATCAACAAGATTTATTCAAATATTATTCAGAAATAATCTTATTTTTTTATTTGTTATATACTAATATTATTAATTTAAGTATAAGTATTTTAAAAAGAGCTTAACAATTTTAATTGTTTTATTATTGGTTATGACGGAAGGCTTATATTTTTCAAAATTATAAACAAAGAATGGAAAATAATGTTATATAATAAAAATATCGGTGGGAGGGGATGAGTGAGAAATGAATTAAAGAATTTGTGAGTTTTAAAAAACTTCAAACATAAATCACTTATTTTGATTAGCAGAGAAATTTATTATCATAAATATAATTTTAAGTACTTAGATACCAATTTAAAAAGATCATAATTTTCACTATAAATTTTATTTTACTTTTTTGAAATCTTAAAGTTATTTTTCAATTTCTAATTTTTAAATGAAAAAATTTTTAATATACATATATACGTTATATATATATATATATATAAGAATGTCTAGGATTTGGTATTAGGGTGACCCAGCCAGTAGTTGAACCCCTTCCAGTAGTTGAACAAATTACCAAAAATCCGCCAAAATCTCAAGAGGAAACATGCTTGGAACGTGAAATTTTATTTTATTTTTAAGTTGTTATGTTGTCACAACTGAAACACCTATCGTCTGCTGCACGTGACTTAAGTACTCAGAGATATTATTTTTTTTCTCAAATGAAATGCTTGTTTTTGCATTCACGACTAGTCTACTGAAAATACGGTAAGTAAAAGTAATCCACGTGCATCCTAGTCATTTTTAGAGATATTTTTACCGAATTGGTCTTAAATTAAAGCTAAAGGACTACATTTTGAAGCATGATATTAAGGTATAGATATTTTTTATTTCTTAGAGCTCTAAACTGACTGTTCAACTAATGGCACTGTTAAAATGCACAAATTCCAGTAATTGAACAGTGATGAAACGGTGCCCGCCATCAAAGATCACCAGACTGTGAATGTTCAATCCCTTTTATACCTTGAATCCCTCTTCCCCAAGGGTAGGCCTGAAGAATTTAGAAAAGTGCAGGGGAAGAGTGGGAGGGTAATATTGAGGCCCGTGAACTGTTTCAGTTTTGGAAAAGGCTTCGGATCAAATGTCTTAATGAAACTCAGACAAATGGCCTTTTGTCTGAGTGTATTGAAAAAGAGCCCGAAATTAATCATAATTTTGATGCCTCACCTTCAGCATTGAATGTTAGTGCAATCCAAGCAACACTTTCAAGACAAACGGACTCGCCTAAAGTAAAGTAAAGTAAAACCAGGAATCTGTATGCAGTAACGGGACTCAACTCCCAAAGCAATTTCGTATCAAAAGTTTAAAAAATTTTAAAAATATATTTAATTTTGTATCTTATGTGTATATTGCCGATTGGTGTTTGTTTGAAATAAATAAATAAATAAATATATGTATTATTGTTATTATTATTATTATAATTTAAACATTGAGCAATGTTTGGAATGTGAATCAGCCGTGTATTGTGTTATGAGTGCTCAAGCTATAGGCCTAGATATTTGTTAAGTCGTTTTGGATGTGTACCTAAACTTAAAATAAAAAAAAAACTATGAAATAACGGGTGTTCAATTACTGGAATATCGAGCGTTCAAAAACTGGACATGTATGTTCAACCACTGGGATAAAATCATAAAAAATGTTGTGAATTTTTTTTTTGCTTTTTATTTTTCAGTTAAGCACTGTTTAATATTTATTTTAATAACTACAATAATAAAGCTTTGTTAAAAATCCATTAGCTTAGTTTTACGGCTAACAGTATAGAACTTACAACAGGATCCGTGGTAAACTGGCTTTATTTGTTCAACTACTGGCTGGGTCACCCTACTTTAAATCAATTTCCTTCCTCTGTGAAAGATTTTTATTTACATTTTTAATATAAATTAATTACATATATTTACAATATTACAGGATTTTTACCTGTAAAAGAAAGATATCGATTCTTAAAGTTGTTATATTCACAATTTTATCAGTTTATAGTGTTTCTCTAACAATTATTTTTATATAATATATTAACAATTATAATTATAATTTATTTATATAGTATTACATCACAAATCTTATAATTACTAATAGTAAATATTTTAATTGAATTCCCAATTAATTAATTAAGGGGGTCAATTTATATTATATATATATATATATATATATCATATCTTATTCTATACCCCTTGATCCTCCTTCTGGTTATTCCCTTAACAGAATTTTCAATTTTAACTCCAGATAATTAGCACGAAATTCGTTTCTTTTTCATATACTATATTTGATGATTAAAAAAGTGATGTACTATTATCTTGTTCATCTTCATTTCTATGTTACTGAAACTTTTACGATTTGTATTAAGATTTCTGATGACCTTTTGGCATAATATATTATAATAATATAGGAAATTTATTAAAATAAAATAATTTTAATTTATTTATTGTTCAATTTTTAAATATAATTGTATTATTAAATTAGAAAGAAAAAGATTGTCAATTTTCGAATTAATTTATTGATCTCACCAATCATTTAATTCAGACGTGCTCGCACTGTTGTACATATACCACTGATGGTACCTTATAACCTGGTACCTACAGTATAGTACTTTTAGTAACGAAATCATTTTAGTGGTACCTGAACTTTTTGTTGGATGTTTCTGTAGTACAAATTTCAAAAAGTTTGAACCTTTGATCTAAATTAAATAAGTGATTAAGTTGTTTGTATTTACTTATTTTTAAAATTTGTGTAAAATGAAATGAAATTTCTTATTTAATCAAATTGTATTTTATGGCTCATATAGAAAACATAAATATTTTATGAAAAATAATAATATATTATTTATAAATTATTAAACAAATTACATTATTGGCATATGTGGTCTTGTATGGTTTTAAAATTCCCTAATATATATATATATTTTAATTAATATATTAATTATTAGAAAATAATAAATAATTATTATAAAAAAATAAATAATTGTTATAAAAAATAAATTGATTTATACTTTAATTAGAAATTATAAAAAAAAAACAAAATAATTTTAAAACAATCCTCCTTTTCTTTTCTTTAATTCTTATTAGTTTCCCTTGGCCCTATGAAACTAGTTAAAATTCCAAGCGTTTATATTTTTTATGTTACTGTTGCTGGTGCTTGATTTGTTATTGTTGTTGTTGTTGCGAATCTAATAGTGAACCTTTGTGGATTTGTTGCCGGTTGTTGTAGATACGGCCCTTCTGCGCTGGAAACGGGCCAAAATGCTGATTGAGCCGCGAGGCCGCTGCGAATCCTCATGTGAGATCCTCCTGTTGCCAAAATTCTCTTTCGCACACCTCATTCTGTTGGCCTTGTTCCCCCTCCCCCCATTTTCCTCTCTCTCTCTCTCAGTCACCATCAGCTCCAACATTCACTTATCCTTTATTGTCTCTCTCATATCAAGCATTTGCATTTTATTTATTATTTATCATATTTAAGTTTTTTTTTCTTCTTAAACCTGAAAAAAATAATAAAAATTAATTAAATAATTTGACTAAATATTAGAACAATTGAAGCTACCTTATTAATAAAATTATTTTAGAACAATTGAATTAATTTAAAATTCATAATTACAAATAAAATATCAATATTAATCGATGATTTTTATAACATTTTTTTTGAAAACATACTTAAATAAATTTTAACTGGTTTTTAGAATCAGTGAAATTTTATATATATTTTTAAATATATATTAATTAATTTTAAATAATTTATAGTTAAATTGGATCATTTGAGAAGTAAAGAAATCTAAATTCATATCAAATTCATAATAAATTTTAAATGTGTTATTATTTTTCAAGATATTAATATAATATAATATTATAAATTTTATTATAGATGCAATTCAAAGTGCTATACAAAATAATGGAACCCATTGTAGAATGAAACTTCTTTTATAGTTCATAATTTTTAATTATTTATTGATAATTATTAATTGTATTATAATATACATAATATAATATAATTATAATAATTTTCTCTAAAAAGAAATATATTCTACAATAATTTATGTTGCCCTATGGTATGAGCATCGTCCCTTTAACCCCTCCCTTGGTTGAATAAAGCGTCCCTTTAAACCCTACCCCCGAAACTGCAATTGCAAAAGATCAGAAAATTGTTTAAAAACAGTATAAAAAAGTTTTCAAAATTTCAATAAAATATCAGTAAATTATAATGAAAATATGTAGACAGAAAATAAGATAAATTTTAAAATCCAATAAGATAAGATTTTTAGTTAATTAACCCTTTTACATACAGTCCATATAGAATGACTGAAATTATTGTTAATGTGTTACTATCGCTTATTATTTATGTTGTACAACGATCGATCAAAAAACATCTGTTCAGACATTTAATACTTCAACTATTCTCCAAAAGATCTTTAATTTACTTATCGTATCTTAAATTAAAATGAAAAATATAATTATTCTAATAAATCTTTTCTTTTTTAAATCATAATATAATATATTTTAATTTCAATATCAGATTTGATATAATTTCAATATAGATTGAGTGAATATTTTTTAATGATTGACACAGGGAATTTCTATTTTGGCATTCGAAACTCAATCCTAAATTTAATCATAATAATAATAATAATAATAATAATAATAATAATTGAATATATCCAATGTCCAAACAATTGAAAATGAAATTGAAAAAACCCTTTCGCCTGATAAAAATCAAATATAATCCTCCTATCCATTATAAATTTCAATTATCCAACAAATTCATTTCCTTATAACTTTATATATATAAATAGATAGATATATAAATTTCATTTGGAATAAATATTTAAAATAATCAATTAAATATTTCATATTATATATGTAAAGGGAATTTTGGCAATATCTTCAGGCGATTCTCTTTGAGTGTGGAATGTAAATCTTGTAACTCTCCACTAAATCACCTTTCCTTTCAAATCCGCTATTAATTTTATTTTTCAATTTTTTTTTATTGCATGATGGTTTCTAGATTTATTTCTAATTAAACCATCCAAAATAATTATTTAACTAACACCTTCGATTTGATTGCTCCTGATATTCAATTTTTCAGAATCTTTTATCATTATTGCCTATCTAATAAATTTTTATTTGATTGATTATTATTTTAATGTTGTTTGTGTTTATAAATCAATATATTTTAAGGTATTAAACAAAAATTGAAATAAAATTTTTTAAATAAAATAAAACTAAAAAATTTTTGGTCATTCACTTACAAAACGAAATTACTTTAAAAACAATACAGAAATTAAATTTAATTAGAAAAAATACAATACAACTGATCATTCATCAGAATTATATTTATTTTTTTTTAATTTTTAATTTTTCTATTCAGAAAATAGATGATTATCAACTAACAAAAAAATATTGTATTTGACAAAGTCAATTTTGTCTTCCATAAATGTTAAATAATTAATATTAACCATTAGTTGGAATTTGTCTAAATAAAGCACAAGTATTTTTTCTTTGGGAACCTACCCTTAATCATATAAAAGGGTATGATGTCAGAGCTTCACTGACTCGTTTAAGGTATTCTCATAAAAATGAATTCTTACTACCTTAAAACAAAGTAAATACCAAAATGTTATAGTCAATTTGTTATTATGGGTGCACTATTTACATTTGTCTAAAATTAATAGGAAATCGAATGATAAGTAATTTCTTTCGTGTCATTAGGCTGATATACTTATAGTTTTCGAATCAATTTACAATCTGAATTGAAATTTAAAGTTTTACAGCTTTAAACTTTTTTTATATATGGCTGTTTAAACCAATCAACAATTTAAAATAGCGGTTTTCAAACGGTGATCATGTTCCTTCGGTGGTCCCTACAGTACACAATTACTTTTAGTAACAAAATCATTTTAATGGTACCTGAACTTTTTGAGGGAAGTTTCTATGGTACCAACTTCGAAAAGTTGGAAGATCGCTGATCTAAAACATTACCCGATGTAAAAGGATAAAATTATTATAATAAAAAAATATTTTTCTTTTTTTTTGTAAATAAATGTATAAAAAGAGACAAAATAAATAAACTCTAATTGAATAACATTTTAAATAAATATTTATATATTATAAAAATCGAAATAAAATTTCACAACGAAAATTCTTCCTCTTTTACTAAGGAATTGAAATTGTAATATTGTTTTTTATCATTTTTATCGTTTGACGTTTTTATTGTTTGCCGAGGCACCACTCCCACTACTCAAGCTCTGTCATTACTTTCTACTGGGCTTTTTTACATGTATATTATTTAAAATATTTTCTTAAGTCCATTTTAAAAATATTTATAAAATATTTTACAGATGATATGCAAAGTTTAAACACACGTGTCGGTATTAAAAACTGAATATTACCTAAATAACATAATTGAGGTAAATATGCACTTTGCCCATCATCTTGTTATAATACCTATAATAAAAATTTATGGTCACTTTATACATTTATATTATCATTTGTTGATCTATGACGAACAAAGAATTGAGTGTTTTAAAAATTAGCTACCTTTTTCCACACCTTACTATAAATTTTTAGGTATATAAAAAATGAGTTGTGGTCAGGCACAAAACCGACCGTCGATTTGAAATAAATTAATTTCCAAACAACATTATATATATATATAAAGTATAAAAAATATATTTTTAAAACTTGAATTATATTATCTTGGTTTTTATTTTTGGTTTAATTAGTCAATTATTAACTACTACTATATTTTAAGTGAAAATTTCCGACAATGAATATAAAATTAATACTTTGTAAACTACCAATTCTGGTTTCCGGATAAACACCAAAAGTTGATGAATTCATACTGATGCGTTATGTAAATATACCAAATTTTATCAAAATACGTTGAGCCATTCAAGCTGTACAAGCTTATATGGACACACACGGATGGACACACATCATGCTAAAAATACTTTTTTCTCTTAACAAAATACATGATTCGTGGAGATATCTAAAAATCTCCACATGTAAAATTTGGTGTGAACACAATACCTTCCCTTCCTATCGTCGTTCGGTAAAAAATAGTAAATAAAATCCCTTCATTAAAATTTCATAAAGATACTCTTTCCGTGATCAATGACAAATTTATTGAATAGGAAGGAGAGGCTGATAAATAATTGGTTCATAAATTTGTGTGTCTATAAAAATCAGTAGTTGTATTGGTCTAAATTAGAAGCTGGGGAACTTATAAACAGCGGGTCACCATGTAACCCATTTAGTAATTTTAAGTGACTGTTTTGATAACAATATTTTTTTTTGATAACAATATTTTAAATATATATACCTCCTACCCTGTGACGCCTCTCTCTCGCTCTTTATATATATATAATATGTATAAATGTTCGTTTCATATATATATATTTATAAATATTATTGTTGTTATTATATTGTTGTTGATGTTGTTTTTTAAATTTATTTCTAGTTGACTTCTGTTGTTGTATTCGTCTGGTGTTTCTAAATGTTTGTGGCTTGTACTCCTTCCTATCTTTTGTATGCATGATGGTCCATCATTCAATTACAGTTTCTTGCATCATATCTTGTTATCATCACAACATCATAATTATCAGCATTAGACATGTGCTATTAAACAATCACGTTCTATAATAATATTATCTAATGGTTTTATCAATTTTACTTGTATATTTTGAATGTTTATTAAAAATGTTTAATATATATTTATATATATATTAATCAAATAAGGGATTTATTTATTTTTTTTCTATTAATTACTAAAATTTATTTAGGATTTGGATTTTAATGTCATTTTTCTGGTGTAGGATATTTTTATTAATTTTTTTTACTCTTTTTTTATTTTTTGAATTAATTTTGATATTTTCTTGTGGATTGAAATCATATAGAAATTATATATAAATAAACTATTATAATAATAATAAAAATAATAACGGAAAAGAAAATAAAGATTAAGATTAAGATCAACAATTGATTTTTGATTTTGTCAGTTGTTTAACACATGTGTTGGTTTCTTTGATATTTCCAGGTTCGTTGGGTAACGGCCTGGAGCCGGAGTTACCAACAGTGACAGCTGAATTGGCTGCAGCGGCCGCGGCCGTCCAGGGTTCTCTTGCCCCTGGAACAATTGTCAAACGGCATAATGCAGACTCGCGACGTGAACGGAAGGCAGCAAAAACATTGGCGATTATCACGGGTGCTTTCGTCATTTGTTGGCTGCCGTTTTTTATTCTGGCAATTCTTCTGCCGGCGTGCGCTTCCGCTGCCTGCACACCCAACGAACATCTCGTGGCCGCCTGTCTCTGGCTCGGCTATTTCAACTCCACACTCAATCCTATCATTTATACTGTGTTTAGTCCCGAGTTTAGACATGCCTTTACAAGAATACTACGTGGACGGCGAGTGGCGACCAGACGACGGGATAATCGACGACGAATAGGTGCACCTGACGCCCAACCCAACCCTCTTAGTCAGGCAATCCTTCGGACAATTATCCTCCCACTCTCAGGTCTCGCCTCGCAATTAGACTCGAAATCATCCTAAAACTATCATTTCAAATTAATATTAATTTTAAAAAAAAAAACTTTTTAATTCTTGTTTATTTTTATATGAACATACCTATTTATTTGATATATAAAAAACGATTTCATATTTTAATTATTTCATTACATAATACATAAAATAAATGATTAAGATAAGAGATTTAGGTTTAATTTTTATATTTTAATTATTTTTATTATTATTAGTATTATTATTATTATTATTTATTTATTTATTTTTATTCATTTAAATTATCAATGTAATTAAAGTTGGCGAATAGATGTTACAATTTGAATTTGAGATAGAAATATACATATAATCTACATAATTTAATTTTCATTATTTGATTTATTTTCTGTCAGTCTATTGAATTAAAAAAATTTCAACACGTTCAATTCAAATTATTCAAACGTATAATTTAAACAAAAATTTAAATTATAAAACTATAATAATATCAATTTGTAAAATCAATCATTATTTTTTTTTGTTGTGTTTAAAAATTCATTTAAAATTATAACATAAATTAATTAAATTTCTATTTTTATTTTTAAATAAATCTATTCAAGCGATATATTTAAGTTTAATAGGTTTTGTTTTATCTATTCCAATATTTATTTATTTATAATGAATTTTTATGTAGCTATAATTACTATTATTTTTTATGTAATTTATCATGTATATACTATTATTTACGCTTATTAATTATGTAATTAGAATATTTTTTTTATATTATAATAATTTGAGATATTTAGATGTTGGAGGGATTAAATAATTTTATCAAAACATTTATTATAGGAGTAAACCTATGAATATGCGGTTCGATCATTTCTTCCTAAATCGTATTAGAATAAATTTAAAGAATAATAATTGTATTTATTTTTTTTAGTTGAGCTATAATTTTTGTCGAATATATTTTATAAAATGATAAAAGGCTTATTTATTTTAAATGGTTTATACTCTTTGGTTTATTAAAATTTATTATATTTTTTAGATTTTTAAAATGCAATGGAATGAAGAAATCAATTTTTTTTAGAACGAAGAACTTTTTATAATTAAATCGATCAAATCATGCGAGCAGCGAGTTTTTGTTTTTCCCATTTCTATCTCCTTTTTTCTCTCATTCCTTTCTATTCATTGAAATAATATTCAACTGAGTGGACTGCCACTAGAAAAAAAAGAAATTAATAATATTAATAATAAAAAGAGGAATGAAAATTAGCCGGGGGTGAGAGGTTAATTGACTGCTTAATTTTTATTCCACTTATTCCCCGTTCAAATTTTCATTCAAAATTTCAAACAAAGAATTAATTTTTAATCTTTTTTTTTTATGGTTTCAATTCGCTTGGTTGAATATTCACTACACCGGGCTGTGGAAACTTAAATGCACTACGTTTACTTTTTTTTAATGTTCTTTTTTTTTTGGTTCTTGTATGACTAAATGATGAACAAGAAATACGGTGAGTGATAAATGTGTAAGTGTATATATATATATATATATAAATATATATATATATATTTGAATATATGTGAGTGTAAGTGTTAATGGGTTTAGTACTGAGAAAGGAAAAGGGTTAAAAAAATTGCCCGGCAGGAACCGGGACAATGCATAATAAAATACCCTTCTTAAATCTATTAAGTATAGAGAGAAGAGAAAGAAAAAGAAAAAGAATAAAAACTATTACAGTGATATTATTACATTCTTTCTCTTTTATCTCGATATATTCAAAGGACAGCCGTAATTAGGACTGATTTTAAACTATTCCATATTTCTTCGATGTCTTGTAATTTAATTGTACATGTTTGTAATATATATATAAACATTTTTTATACCTCTAGAATCTCAATTCTTCCTGATTGAATATATATATATGTATAAATTCAATCTTTTTAGATAATTAACTTGTTATTTGAATTGTTTATATATAAATATATATAACAATTAAAATAATATTAATGTAGATTTAGTAAAATGTCATTATTATTAATATTATATATTGTGTAAATAGAGTTGTTTAAATAATAGCGAGAGTAAATGAGTATGTAGTGGGGGTGTTTGGTTTGAAGTTTAAGCCGGTTAAAGGATGAACAATGTGAGAACCTGGTTTCCTGAGCCGACCAGGTTCTCTCATTTTTCATTATCATTTCCCATCCCTTCCTCCCTCTATGTTTCATCCCCATCTTATTTTTATCGATACATTCTTTTTCCGGTTTTTATTATGACCACACCCATTTATTATCATATCACCCTCACTATAAATATAAATAAATATATCCCTATAGATAATTGTATATACCATTATATAAATATATATATATATATTAAATTTGAGAAAAATATATTATATATTATATAAGAGAAAGATCCATTATTTATATATTTTATCTATTAATTAAAGATTTTTGTTTATTTATTATTTTTTTCTTAAAATTTTTATTTTTATCAACTTATACCATATATAGTTATTTTTAATATTATTTTTAATATATTATCCTTTAATAATAGTTAGAAGTATTATGTAAATAATATATATATATATAACCTAAAAAAGAATTAAATGGAAGAATGTAGCCTATATATTATAAATCATTTAATAAGTAATTTGAATATTTCGAAGATACCTTCAAAAAGTAAGAATCAAAAAACAATTATGAAATAATTAATGTGATTTAAATTCCGTAAGATATTTGACGATTACCGAAGTTTAGTAAAGGTTTTATTGCATTCCTCAAGAAATAAATTAGTTAATCATTAATCGTTTTATATAGATATTTTCAGTATATAAAGTTAGTAAATCAAAAGTACATTCCTAACCGGTGATTGATTAAAACTTAATCCCCTCTTTTCTGGTTATAATTTAATTTCCAGTGAATGTTAATTAGCTCCCAAAATTAGATTAAATCGTTATATATAAATCAAGTATATGACCAAAAATTCAACTAATTATTCAATAATGAAATCAAATATGTATGACAAATTATATAAAAATGTATGAAATTTTTTTATTGATAATAATTAATAAATTCAGGTTAAAATTCTTATTGTTGAGAAAAGAATATATAGCGCGCCTACCATCATATTTATATTCACACTCAGAGAAGTTAACTTAATTTATTAATAAAAATATTAATATATATATATATATATACCATATAAATGTAATTTTTTTACACTTCAATGTTTGAATATTAAAAGTATTTTTCATAAAAAGATTAATTAATGATTTTTAAAATATATAATATGATTCTTATCTTGAATTTGAAAATTAAATTTTAAAATTTTTTTACATTAACTGTTTATATTTTTTTTATAATTTGGAAATATTAACCCATTTAGATGATTTATATATATACGAGGATGGTCTGAAAAAATTCCGACCTGACCAAGAAAAACGATGTTTTTCAATTTTTTTTTTTTTTGCTATATTTTTCAACATAATCTCCATCAACACTGATACATTTCTCATAACGGTGTTCTAATTAATTTAATTAATTAATTAAATAATTTATTAATTAATTGAATTAATTTAATTTAAGTCTCATCAACAGTTATGAATCGACGCAAAAATTCGTTTGGATTACGCCTACAGTTCCAAATTGTCGTTAGAAATGGTTTTTCGAAGCAATTTTTGGTCTAACGTTAGGAAATGCGGCACCCACGTTGCACACAGCTTTCCATATTCAAATGGTTTTGCAAAATATTTCGCACACGTTCAGCTGACATCGTACAGGTCTCAGCTATCTTGAATTTTGAAAAAAAATTGAAAAACATCGTTTTTCTTGGCCAGTTCGGAAACTTTTCAGACCATCCTCGTATATAAATGATCATATCCTCACATTAATTTAAAAATCTAATAGTTTATAAATAAACTACGATGATACTCAATATTAAATTAATAAAATAACTAATTAAGCAAATTTTTAACTGGGATTTATACAATTCATTTTGAATATAAATCTTTAAAAAAGTGATATTGTCAAATTGTTAATTTAATTTATTTAGAAAAAATACAGGAAACTAAAGTTTCGAATATTTTTATAAAATTGAAAAACAATTACAAGAATAATAGCAGAAAAGAATTGATGGAAAAAATTTTATATTATCTTCTGATAGAAACTTGAAGTGCTAAAATAATAAGATTTTCAGAAGTAAATGTTTTTTCTATTTGACTATTTTTTAAATTATATATATAAGCAAAGCTCATATAGGTATAAAATTTATTTTTTAATTTTTTTTATTTTACTATTCTTTTATTTTCAATTAAATTTTTTGAATTTATATAGTTTTAATATTAACTATTTTGATTTTTTGGAAAAATTGTTCAATTTATTAAAAAAAAGAAAAATATGTGTAGAAAATTTCCATTAAATTGATTTAGTCGTGACTTAATATTCATCATAAAATTAAATAAAAAACAATTTTAAATTATGATAAAATTGTAAATTGTAAATTATAAATGTAGAATAAATAAATATATATATATATCTGTGTATTAGTTTCTATATGTATCTATAGTTTATTTATTATCTACATCTCTATGTATTACTTATTAAATATTTAAATGTTTTAAATTATTTATATATTTAAATAATTTATCTAGAAAAAATTTATTAAAATAATCACTAAAGAATGGATATATAATAAAAATATGAAATTCATTTTCTTTTAAAGATTATAAAAAATGAATGTAACAAAAAATTGTTAACAATTTTATATATATATATATATATATATATAACATTGAAAAATTATTTTAATATCTTTCTAAATGATGAATATTAAAGTCTAAATATACAATTTTAGTATACACATTTTTTTCTTTTTTTTAATGAAATTCTCTTATATAATACAAATATATAAAAATAAATTTAATTTTAAGAAAAATTATATTTAAATATTTGAGAATTAAAAATTAAAGAGATGAAAATAATAATAATAATTTTCTTAAATATCCGGGGCGGGAGTGCCTTATCTGTGCAGTGCTGCCAAAGTGTAAACCTCCCCTTAACTTAATTTCTTATTCACAATTTTCATTCAAAAGGAACAAAAAATGAAAATATTGAATTTTTTTTTTAAATTATTAATAATTTTTTTGCACGAGTTAATCTATTTCACTTATAAATAATTGTAATTTTTTTCACAATTCTCATTCATTTTTTTTTTAAAAAATGATTATTTTGGAGATAATAGAAAATAAAAAAATTAAAATTAAAAGAAAAATTAAATAAATAATTATCATAACGGAATATTCCGTCCCGGAATTTATTTTGCAAGAAAGGAAACAAATTAATATTCAATTTTAATATTTAAATAGGATGCAAATGGTATTATTATTTAAAAATTATATTATTTTAATTATTATCTAAAAATTAATGAATTGAAGATGAATTGTAAAGAATTCGTAAATGCACAAACACACACACAGACTTAATAAAATACAATAAAATTATTTCTAATCATTTATTGTTTGAATTTGATAATTAATAAATTAAAATCACTTAAATAATATAATCAAAAATATAAAAATATATTCAACTTTTTCATGAATGCAAAGTGGTAGAGATGGAATAAGGAAGAATATAGGAGGGAATATGAGTAAATAATTATAAAAAATAATCTGTGATTTATCTTTTTTCACTACCACCTCTATCATTCAAAAGTTTCAATATTCATGAATCATTATTTTACAACACATGTTAGTATTAAATTAAAAAAAAGTTATTTAATGCAATGATTATTCAATAGACATGTCATCTCTAATTTAGCTATATTTATTTTTCTTTATTTTGAATCAATTATTTTTTCAATTTTTTTTTTAATTAACCAATTTGTAAAAACGAAATGTCACGTTAAGTATAAAATTTAAAAGTGCGTTTGGTGACATATTTTTATGATTTAATTGGTAAGGGACACAAGTGGATGGACGTGGGTTAATAGGATTTGAAATTTGATTAAGGGCCTTTGATTAAAACCATTATAGATCGATTTAAAATAATACTAACATTTTTTTTATAGCCATGATAATATTTTATTAAATAATTATGTCGTGAAAGAATTTTCTTATATTATTTTTAGTTTCTTTTTAATTTGATCGTTGAAAGATTTCATTTTAATGTTTTTATTTTATAGTTTTTATTTGATTTAATAGTAAGGCAACTCATTAAAAGTTTGAAATTATAAAAAAGAAGATACGCAGTAGCTTAACTCATGATTCTATAGACATTTTGAAATTCATTTATAAATTATCAACAAAATTTAATATTTTAAAAATTTTATTTCTTATATTTTTTTAATAATGTTTAAAACATATATATTAAAAACATTAAAAATAAATTTCAATTAGAGTATTATATTTTTATTCAATTTTGTATTTTTTTTATTTATTTAAAAAAATAATAATTTATTACTTTGATAGAAGTGGTTTTAGTGATCTATTTTTTATTAAATCATGGTTTAAGTATAAATCAATTTTTATGTATCTACTTATTATATTTTTTAATAACAAAAGACGTATCTATTATTATAAATAGAGAATTGAGATATAAAAAATATTAAATATATGACCACAAGGAATATTAAAATTTAAGATTCCAAAGAATATTTTTTGATTTATTTGATTTGTCTTTTTTTAGATCAAAAGTGTTAAATACAATTCCACGTTTATCTATATAAAAATTATATAATATAAAATATTTATATACTTTTCCAAATAATAACTAAAAATTCAAATGATATTTTAATTTTATAATATTTTTTAATTATTAGCAATAGGAATGTGCTCATTCTACTAATTAACTTATTAATTTATGAATATATTTTTTAAATACTCGCCTTTAAATCCTTCAGGATTATAAGACTTAAATACTTTTAATACAAATTAATGAATACCTAGATATTATAGAATAATATGAAACCTTTTTATTTTTATTAATTAACAGGAGGATATATAGGTATAAAAAATTAATATAATACAATCTAATTTTCAAAGATAATTATAATTAATATACTATATAAAAAACATTAATACATCAATTCACTTCGATTAAAAGATCATTCTAGAAATTATATATATATAAACAAATTGAAATTCTTTTTCTATTTATGTACTTAACAATATTATTTAAATTGGATGAAGAATTTGTAAAATTATACCATTTCGCATCTTTAATAATTTCTTTTTAATATTTTATAAATAAAATCATATATAGGTACTTTTAATATAATTGACATTCAAATAGCCTGTTAATCTGAAAATTGAGTAAAATTAATGATTCCACAAAATATTTCAAATTTCATTTATAAAATTAATTTCAATTTTCAAAAAAAATATATTATTGGTTTTAATATGAAATGAATTTATAAATATTACTTTTACTTTAAAATAAAATGTTTAAAAAAAAGGGGAACATATATAACTAATATATTTCTGAAAGTGAAAAAGAGTATATTATTTTTGATAAAATTTTTTTTTTATTTTAATTATTATTATTTAGATATTAATTCTGAAGTTTATTTAATATTAATTAAACAATCATGAACCGTATGAGGTAGGTATTGAATATTAATTCTTATAAGAGTTTGTTTTCAAACAAATTACTTTAAATTTTACTTTAATTTATTTGATTATTAAAAACTTAATTAATAGTATTTTTAATAGGAAAAAATATTAAATTTTACCTAATTAATCAAAAATAAACAAATGAAATCGAAATATTATATATTTATTTAAATTAATACATTTAAATGAGACATGTACAATGAATTAATTTAAAGAGAAAAAGAACCAAATAAAATTATAAATAAAAAAAAACAAATATAAAATTTCCTAACAGATATATATTAATAGATCAATACATATATCACTATATCCTTTAATTTAAATAAACCAATGTTAATTAACATAATTTTCATACCTTTATTTATAAAATAAATAAATAAATATAAACAAACTACAAACAGGGTGAATTTTTTATGTTATAAATTTTACATATATTTAATTATCTTTCTACATATTAATTATTATGATATATATTATGAATATTTAGATCTCTATAGATAGATATTAATATTAAATTTAAATAAATTCATTATTTATTCAATGTTTATCACTGTAATTTTTCATTAATTATTTTGAACTTTTTATTTAAAAGAAAATTATATATTTATAAATATATTAGTAATGTATATATATTTTTTATTTATCAAATTCTCTTTTTCAACTTTTTCAATGTTTAGTACAACAAATAAATAAATTAAAAAAAATAAGATTAATAATAAAATAATTATATAAAAACGAATTTAGACGAGATTCTAAGTGTTATGTAATTGATAAATAATAATCATCATCATTATTATTGATTAAATACGAATGACAATCTTTTATTATTGAAAAATAATAATTCTGCTTGTTGTATGGATTTTTTCTACTAATTTGTTTTAAATATTTTTTTTTCTATTCCATCTATTTAATTAATAATAATAAATCTTAATGTATTAAATTTATTAATGAAAAAAAGCTTACTTTAATTGTATTATTATAATATTTATATAATTATTGTATTTTTAAATGTAATTATTAAAACAAAAACAAAAAAATTTAAGAATTTATATTTGAATGTGTTTATAATCAATTAATTGAATTTAAATTTTGAAAATAAATAACATTATAAGGTAAGTACTATTTTTTCATGTATTATAATATGTTTACTTAAATATAATGTAAATATAGTTTAAGATTATCAAAAGTAACAAATTACATGGGCCTAGACTTCATTTTGAGAACATTTGTAAATTGAGAATTTATAAGAAATTTTTCTGTTGGATCATTGTATATAATAAACAAATATGCACAAATATAAATATTAAATAAAAAAATTCAATGAAACAATTAAAATTTTTATGAAAAGTTATTATTGAATAACTAATTTTATTAGATATTTTAATACAATTAAATTATTTTTTTAAATTTTATGCAAATTGTCTAAACTTTTCTCAACAAAATAAAATTTATTGTTATAATTAGTAAATTTTTAGGTTTTTTTTTATATTCTTTGTGGGGAAAGTTATGAGACAAGAAGAAAATGCTAGGATTAATCCGGCCCTAATTTTTATGAATTTAAACTACAAATCCAATGAAACTGTAATCCTTAAATTCATTTAAAATCTCTTATTTATTAATTTAACTTATTAAATCTTTAAGTTATGATGAATAATTTAATTACTAGCTTATTCTTGAATATATTCTATTTAATTTTTTTATCTTTCTTTTTAGGTTTGTAAAAAAAACTAAATGCACATCCACCCTATGCACAGGGATAATTGAACTATAGTCCAGAGACGTTAAGGGTTCTAGTCGATAAGTTAAATCTGTCATGTACTTTTAAATTTGTAGCAATTTACTTCAAAATGGCAAATATATTGTATTTATAATTTTAAAATTTGTTTGTTTACTACTAGAAACGCCACGAGTATGTTAATAACTCATCTATAAACTAAATCAATCAATCAATCTATCAAATAAATATGATTTTTCCAGTAGTGAAAAATAAACTTTTTTATCTACTACAATTATATTAATATTGATAATAATGATGAAAGAAATTTCCTTAAAAAAAGGAGAGAGATAGCAAAAACACGATTCATAAGAATATTAAAGGGAGTTAAGGGGTGATATATATATACCAATATTGACTTTTTGTAAACTAATCGCATGAATATTGGAAAATTCGGAAAATAAATAAGTAGGGGAAAAAACACAAGAACAGGGTACATGTTATATACAGATGGGTTGGTTATTGGGACATGGTAGGAGGGATAGAGGTAGAGAATATAGAAGCCAATCTCATTTTACAATAAAGTGAAGGTTTGAAAAGTCGATAAGAAAGTAATTGTGTATAAAACAAGACAACAATTCTAATAAAAAACAAAAAAAAAGAATTCAAAAATAAATTTATACAAATAATAATAAATTATTAAAAATTTTCAAATTATGGAACCAAAGACAAATATGTACTAGAATTAATACTATATATTTTTATAAAATGAATTATAAATCTAACAACTCTTCTAAGTTAAGTGATTTGATTTTAATAGTCAATATAATTTAGAATTTTTTTTAATATATGGTATATATTTCCTTATTTATACATACAAATTGTACAGAATAAATTATTTACATTAATAACATTAATTCGATTGATTTTTATCGTTTATAATATGAATTAAAACTTTTTTAAATAATATAATATATTATATACTTTTTGAAGTCGAGTTTTTGTAAGAATTTTATGAAGTAGACACTCCAGATTTTTCGTGATATACAAGATTATTTTCACTTAGTTTATTTTCTGATAACAATTACTATAATTCGGGTTAAATCAAATAACTATTATAATTATATAACAAAACAGACTATTTGTATACAATGTGGTTTCTGAATGAATGTTGAATATCATATTTATACTTGCAAATTCTAGAAGATTATCAAGTAAGATCAATACAAGTATAATTCATATTTGAATATAAATGAGCGTACATACTTTGAATACTTTTTAATTTATAAAATTGATAAATGTTTTTTCAATTTTCACCTCCAACTTTAAAAATATTAGAAAAACATCTATATATATATATATGCAAATAAGAATAGATATAAAATGTTTCAAGTTTTTGCTTCACTTTATTTCATTTTTTCACTAACCATTCCTTTCAACGAGTCAGAACATTTATCTTAAAAAACAAAATATCGAAGATAGCATATTTGTGAAAACAGATTACATAGAAGAAAATATATAGGAAGTAATAAAATGGCAACGTTGAATTGAGTGGAATTTCAATCATTCTTAAAGCCTTTGATATTTTTCACATTCTTCAAAAAAATATCAGGAATATAAGGATATAAGGATATAGAATATTTTATAAATGTATGTATAGTATCTATAAATTATATTTATAATCACAGTAATTTGTTTTTGTTTTTAGAACATTCAGTGGCGCAACCAGGGGGGAGGTTTAGAGATTTCCCCCCCCCCCCACAGAAGAGGAAAAAAATTCAAATTGCTATATATTATGTACTATATTACAAATAGAGAGGAAAAAATATAATACTTTTATTTTTAAAAAAAATTATTAATGTATAACTTAGTGTATAAAAATTAAGTTTATTTTATTTTAAAAAAATTTTAACAAAAATAAAAATTGCTTATTTTTTCGTACAGAATTTAATATAAGAAATAAAAAATTATTTTATTATTTCTCCTAAATCATAAAAAACTTTCAAAATGGGTTAAAACAAGGAGCAGTATCACCAATTTTATTTAATTTAGTTCTGGATTATATAATTAGACAAATTGGGGAGAGGTCAAACGGAATCGAATTAAACAAAAAAATTCAAGTATTAGGTTACGCAGACGACTTAAATATAATAGAAGATTCTGCAATTGCAATTATAGATAGTGTAAAAAATTAATTGAAGCAGGAAAAGAGGTGGGACTGGAAATTAATAATGCTAAGACAAAGTATTTAGTAACAGAGAGGAATAGTATTAACACACAAAATCTTAATATAAAAGATATAGAATTTGAAAATGTAGAAAAGTTTAAATACTTAGGTTCTGTGATAACGAAAGATAATAATATTCGAGATGAGTTTAAAGCGAGGTTACAATCGGGAAACGCCTGTTATCATGCAATAAAGGGGCTTATCGCATCAAAATTATTATCAAAGGAGATACAAGTTATTATAAAACAATTATTTTACCGGTTGTATTATATGGATGTGAGGTATGGTCTATGACCTTAGATACGAGAGTAGATTTAGAGTAGTAGTATTAGTAGTATTTGAGAATAGGATTCTGCGAAGCATTTATGGACCAAAGAAAGATGAGGTCTCCGGGGGATGGATGAGATGGCATAACGAGGAATTGCATAACCTCTATGCATCTCCAGATATAGTTAGAATTATAAAATCGAGAAGGCTACGGTGGGCAGGACACGTGGCTAGAATGGGAGAAAATAGAATGGCAAAAAATATATTGGTAGGGAGACCGAGTGGGAAACGTCCTCTTGGAAGACCAAGGACACGGTGGGTGGATAATGTGGGAAAGGATGAGAGATATGGGAGAGGATAGGTACTGGAAGGTTGTGGCTCAGAATAGGAATGCTTGGAGGGGTGGGGTTGCTGCGGCCAAGAACTTTCGAGTTCCGTAGAGTCACAGAGATAGATAGACAAAAGACTTAATATAAGATTACTAGATGATTGTGAAATTGTCCAATTTGACTATTATTTAAATATATAAAAATAAAAATATTACTCAAATTCTATATATTTTTTTATTATTAATACATTAATTGCTAATTTCATAAAAATTATGAAGCGAAGACTAATTTTTTCAAAATATCCTGCCACTACGAAAAGCTTTCGAAATCTTAAAGTAGTTTTTTATAAATAACTCCTTTATTATTAAGTTTAGGTAAAAATGAATATAATGAAACTTTTAGTAAATTCGATTCCCTATAAATGTAATACGATAGTATGATAATTCTCATAAAAATTGGTATTTATTGAGAAAATCAATAAAATGTGCTTTGACCCCTCTTTAAACTACCCTTACTTATGGTCCGATCTTGTCCAAAAACAATCCAATCCCCGCCCATCATTTCCAAAAAAAAAACATCTAAATATCAAATTCCATGAGGAAAGCTAAAATGATTTACTTATAGCTGGAAAAAAATATTTTCTTTCTAAAACTGTGAATACGACGAGTAAATAAAATACAAAATTAAATTTTTTTGCCAGATTTTGTAAAATCAGTGTTTCATTGACAAAACTTTTTTAAATATTTAATTTAAAAAAAAATCTTAATGAAAACTTGTCTTTGAGAGCCCGGAGGGGGGGCCGCCATAGGAAGGAGGAGCGCGTAGTTAACCCCCCCTGGATCAAATCCTGGTTGCGTCACTGGAACATTGAAGAATATATTTAAGTAAAATAAAATTAGTCCAATTCATATGTCTTGTATTTATATATATATATAACGAACAGACAAACAGACATCCTCTTATATATAAATAGATTATAATAATACCAAAACAACTGAAACAATAAGCCGGTTTCTAAAATGTATAATTTATTTTTAATAGCATTTTTATTTGCAAAGATATGTGAATTTAAATAACATGAGCAACCTTTGTTCACATTGTTCTGGGAAAAATTACCAAAACTCTTTATAATCCTTTCTATTCTTTTTTTCTTTAAGAATAACTTCGGGATTAGAATTGTGTATAAACTAAATGAATTCATCAAATGGCAAACATTACCATAAATAACATTACCAAGGTAAACTCTACATCGGTAATGATTACCTTGATATTGTTTACCATGTTAAATTTATCTTAGTAATGTTTACTCACATAGTGTTTACTTCGCTAATGTTTGTTCAACTTGGTAATGTTTTCACAAGCATTTTTATATTTCCTGATGCATTACTGTGATTGTCTTTGGGTATCCTAGTTTTGTTAAACTGATCAGTATTTCTATAAAATTCCCTAAAACTTTTTTTATTTCCGTGTTTTTATTAATTTCCTCTATTTTTGTATTATAATTTGAAGAGGTCTCGAAGTTTTTGGTTTTAATTTTTTAGGTTATGTTAGATTCATTTCTTCTCTGGACGAAGTTGTTGTAGCTCTAATCTCCCATATCTACGAATTTTTTCGCATTTCAATATTTGAGAAGTAGACTAACTTTTTGATGGAATTGGATATCTTACCGTATTTGCCCGGTAGTAAATCTTCCAACTTCATCTTTATTTGATCCATATGCATTTCCTCATCGGCAAGCTTAATGGTTCGTTGACATTTGATGTTCTAGCCTATAAACTTTAAACCCTTGTAATTGAATTAATTTATTAAGATGAGTGATTAAACGAAAATATTATTCAATGATATAGCCATCACCATTAGAATAATATCATCTTAGTGAATAAATACATAAATTAATTATTAAAACAAAACAGGTTCACTTCACCTGAACCATTCGTAAGGATTTCCAGAAGAGTTAGTTATTAAATTTTCCAAGTTAAAGATGTTAACTTATATAAGTTAGTTCATTTAATAAATGAAACGAGGAGAGGTAAATAAATGACTTTTTATATTTTCCGTCTTTTAAATGAAATGACAACTATTGGCTAACTACTGTCGAAATTTGAACCAGCTGGGTCTGTTAGTTTTTGTTTGACATCCATTAATAGCAGACAACCTCGTGGTTTGAAAAGAAAATGGAAAAAAGTGTATTACGTGTGCTCATTTAGCATAAGAGTTTGGCGCTGTTTAACCACAATGCGGGCGGGTTTTTGCGCCTTTTCGTAACCGTGGATGAAACGTGGATCCACCACAATACACCAAAGACCAATCAGCAGTCAAAATAGTGGGATTTATTAGGGTGAATCGGCAAAGGTACCTATTTTGATGTCCTCGACAAATCTTATTTTTTGGAAGGGATAAACAAATTGGAGAAATGTTGGACGAAGTTTATAGAGCTCAAAGGATAAAATAATCTTTTATCCAAAAACCTGTTTCATTCAAAAAGTCACTGAATTATTGACCTGCCCTCGTAAGCTATTCTTTATGAAATTTTCTCCTATTGCTATCTTTCAAGTTTTATCTTTTGATCACTTTTGATTTAAGAATATTTGTAACTGGTTTCTTTACAATTATTATTAATATTTACTACAATGTTTTGGTTTTTCAACAAGGTATACATCGCTGCGTTTTGCTGGATATAAAAAAATATTTCAGTACATATATTTAGATATCTTAGGAAAAATATAATTATATTTGATTTACAAAATTAATAATAGTAGGTATATTCAAATTTACAGTTTATATATTTTTAAGTCTACAATCTTTATTATAATAAATTTAATGAAAATTTCCTTGTTAAGTATTTATTCCTCTTCATAATAATTTCGATACAGTTTCTATATAGATTTTAGAATAAAAAATAATTTTTATATTTAAATTATAAAAACATATATGTGTAAATTACTATCAATTGAAAATCGAAGAGGAATAAAAGGAAATTTGAATAATAAAACTTGATTTTAATCCTTTGCACTCGTATTTTTTTCTCAGAAGAGTACCTACCAACTCAGAATTTTTTTTCATAATCGATTAGGATAAAATTATTTTTATGAGAACATATTACTTTTCAACTTTAAGGTTTGATGGTTCAAATCTCAAAATACAAAATTTTCATCCCTGTTTACAACCCCTGTACGGGGACATACGAGCGCAACGGTAAAACGACTGATGTCCCCTATACGTGGACATACGAGTGCAAATTTTAAGTTATTTTTTTCTAAAATACTTTTTTATTTGTAAATTTAACTTTAAATAGAAAACTTGTTTGTCTGTTGTTATATTTAGAAACCATAAATATATAAGAGAAAATTAAAAAAATTTAAAATTCAATATTTATTTAAAGGTAAGAATTTTTTTCGTTTGATTCTAATATTATTGTTATGTAAATATATATTAATTAATTTGAATTTAATTTCTTAAAGGAATTTCGCATATATTTTCTATGGAAATGTGAACAATCCTCGTCATGCAAGCAGGTATAATCTTTTTTTATTTATATCAAATTAAATATATGTAAATATTTATCTTTATTAAATATGTAAGATATTGGAGTTGAAATAAAAATAAAACACAGTTAAAACTTTTTCAAACCCCATTCTCTGTTTATACTTACCTTTTATTCTACAACATACTCAACAATGATCACTTATCATGGAGGAATTAAACATCAAAAGATCTATAAAGTAAAAATTGGAGGCAACCACAAAGGCCTTTAAATGACAAAAAATTAATCCAGTCTGTTAAGCCAGTGCTCCGCAACCGGTGTGCCTTAAAGGTGATACAGATGTGCCGCCGCGACCAAATGAAACTTTTAGAAATCCATATAATTTTATATGTAACTAGCTGCTCAGAGCGCCTTCGGCTCTCTTCACACCTAGACGGGGGCTCCGCCCCCTGTACCCCCGAGTGGTACATAGTATTTGGTTGAAAGTAGTAAAAGGTTTTCATCTATTTTATTTCAATCCGTATATTACAAAAAACATTCATTTCTTTTTATGTTCTTATTTAAAAATATATTTCAATTTAATCAGTAAATTAATTATATTTATTATTATTGTATGTTATATCTATCTATGTGGTTCAAAGATACTCGAAAGTTCTTGGCCGCAACAACCACATTTCTCCAAGTGTCCCTATCCTGAGCCCTTGTCCCATCTCTCTGTCGTCCCTTCCTACGCGCCATTGGTTTTCCAAGCGGACGTTTTCCAATCGGTCTCCCCACCAATATATTTTTCCTCTCCCATTCTAGCCACGTGTCCTGCCTATTAAAATATTAATTTTCCGGACAGACAGACAGACATGAAAAATTCTAAAGTCACTTTTGGATTCTAGAGGTCATGAAACGCGAAGATATGCAAAAAATTTTAAATTCTGAGCAATGTGCAGACAAAAACCTTTTTTTATATATATAGATATAATATATATATATTTCAGCTTTTGATGTGCCGCAAAATCCTAGAAACAATTTTTATGTGCCGTAGGTACGAAAAGGTTACGGAGCACTGCTATAGACCCCAGCTAGGGAAATTCCCTTGCCAGGCCCGGGACTATAGGAATGTGAGGCAGGTTCGCTGCCTACACACCCAATGGCGCCTTGGAGGACAGACTATAAATTATAAATTATTTAACCCTACAGAAAAATGATTTAATTTATAAATAACATTAGTAGTAGGGCAAGAATGAATAAAAAAAAATGTTTTCAAAAATTATAACGGTGGGTAATGGTTTATTTTAATACGGTAATTATATTTTTCAGCATTGACTTGGTTACGTGGATCTCTTGAAGTTCACGACGAAATGGACTTGTTTGCAATTGGACCAGGATCGATACCTTGGTTTTTGGTCAATGAACTTTTTAATCAAAGTGCCAGACCAGCAGCTGCAAGTGCTGCAGTTGCAGTGAATTGGACTGCTAATTTCTTTGTTGGAATTGGATTTTTACCATTACAGGTAATTTTTTAATTTGTAAAATTATGAAACAAAAAAAAACAATAAATAATTATATTATTTTATTTCAGAAATTATTGGGACCCAATGTATTTATTATATTTGTAGTATTTCTTATAATCTTTACTTTATTTGTTTGGAGGAAAGTACCTGAAACAAAAAACAAATCTTATGAAGAAATTCAAATAACCTTTCGCAAAAGGTCATATCAGTGATAATAAATGAATAATTATATATTAATATGGTGACCAACCGTCCTCCTTTCGGGAGGACAGTCCTCCATTTGTAAGCTCTGTCCTTTTTGATATCTGTCCAGTTTTTTGAAATATTTAGGACATTTCATACTTTTTGGTCAAACGTTTTCTGGACCAAGCTTTTGAACATTTCCAAATTTTTTTCAAAATTTTTTTCAATTTGGTTCTAAAATAAGCGGGAGTGTCCTCCCCTAGACTTTCGCGCATATAAATAGGTATAAAGAGTTGTGAATGAATATTTAGAATGTGTAAACTTGGTATTGATAAAGAGCCAGTTCGTATTAGTTTATTGGTGTCAAATTTGATATTTGGTAACATTTATATATATATATATATATGTATATATATAGAATAAAGTGCTACTTCCGGTTAACTGATATTTTAAATGTAAAAAAAACAGATATGGATATAATATAAATATTTTTAATTTTATTTTATTTATAATATATAAGGGCTGGCCGTGACGTCATGAAGTGCTGGGTGACGTCATATAATTTTAAATTAAGAAAAAACTAATGAAGATGATTTTTCTCGAGGATAAAACCAATACAAAGTGCATAACACGTGGAGATATGTCCTCATGTTAAATTTGATATGAAAATAACCCTTCACTTCCTCTCTTCGATCGGCAATACTAGCACTTCCGGTTTCCGGATTTGCACCAAAAGTTGATCAATTCATCCTACTGATGTATTAAGTAAATATACCAAATTTCATCAAAATCCGTTGAGCCGTTCAGGCTGAACATATCTATACGGACGGACGGACGGACGGACAGACATCATGCTAAAAATACTTTTTTCTGTTAAGAAAATGCATGATTCATGGAGATATGTACCTAAAAATATCCATAGGTGAAATTTGGTGTGAAAACAAACTGGTACTTTACTTGAAAGGTAAACGCAACCAGTGTAGGTAAAGTACCACTTGCGGTTAACCGATTTTGACGAAATTTTGATAGAAATCTACAAACTGTGAATAATATCGGTGTACCAAATTTCGAAGTCCTAGCTTGATTAGTTTTTGAGTAAATTTGCTTACAGACATTACATACATACATACATACATACATATATACATACACACACACAGACATAATTCGAAAAATGGTATTTTCCGACTCAGGGAGGTCTAAAACGTCAAGATCTATCGAAATCTCGAAGTCGAAATTTTTGACGATTCCAATACTTCCCTTATACGAAGTATGCGGGAAAGTAATTATACGAAGTATGCGGGAAAGTAATTATACGAAGTATGCGGGAAAGTAATTATACGAAGTATGCGGGAAAGTAAAAAAGGCAAAATGTCCTGATTTGGTGTTTTCAAAAAATGGCCACCTTGTAAATATTTATTTTATTTATCGTATATTACGATTATATATATATATATAATAATTATTATTATATATCTTTTTATCTAATTTTTTTAATTTTTCTAAATATTTTTAAAATATTTTTTTGTAACTATCAAAAATAAAATTAAAATATATTATTTTATATAATTTTCTTATTCATTCCTTATTATATTTTTCAGTTATTTTTGAATTTGATTTTATACAATATAAGTTGCATCATTAATTTTTTCATCAATCTTAATTTTTTTTTTTATTTATTTTGATGCCTTAGACTTGTATATTACTTTTCTATTCTGAGTTCAATAAATAGATACAATTTTAATGATTCTAATTTACATCTTTATTTATAATATTTGGCGAAAAGGTACATTTATCTTTCTGTTTAATTGTTATTAAAATTAAAAAAAATAAGTTGACCTGTGGCCAGGTCCGAACCGACCGACGATTTGAAGTAAATTAATTTCCAGCTACAGAAACAATTTCAAATAATTTTAATATATCTATTAATGTAATAAAAAATAGATATGGATACATAAATAATAAATATAAACATTTTTAATTTTATTTTATTTATAATATATATGCAAGACCAGGCTGTGACGTCATGAATGGCTGGATTACGTCATATAATTTTAAATCAAGAAAAAACTAATAAATATGATTTTCCCGAGGATAAAACCAATACAAAGTGCATGATTCGTGGTGATATATAAAAAAATCTCCTCGTGTGAAAATAACCCTTCCCTTCCTATTATGATGATATACAAATGAATCTTAAGTTATATTTTATATAATGAGTTTTATAAAATGCTTTAATTATTTAACTAATATATATATATATATATATATATATATATATGGTAATAATCTTAAATTATTTTATAATGGAAGTATTTTATAAGAAAATTGAAGGATTTAAGAAACTTGAAATTATAAATAAATAAGCTAGAGTGTCTCCACTCGACTATCTCGCAATTTGAATAAGATTAAATAACATAATATATTATATTTAAAAAATTAAATTTAATTAATTATAAATTATGAATAATAAATATTAAACCACCGCATGTTTGGCTTTTTGTTGATGGCACGTCACGTGTTGGCGCGTAAGATTTGCAGTGTTAAAAAATTAATTCTGGTAATTTCAGCGAATCAATCAAGCTGAAATTCTATATATAGCAGTTTTATACAATTATTAATCATGTGAAAAATTATCAAACATATACCTTTATTTTTACGGTCACTTTAGAGGAAAAAAAATCAAAACGCGGTACGTAATGACCCTCTTCCGGTTGAGCTACATTTCTCAAAAGTTGATAGAAAACTACGAATTTTGAATAATGCTCATGTACCAAATTTGATCAGTCTAGCTCAAACCGTTTTTGCGTAATCTTGCCTACATACATACACACACACACACACACACACACACACACACATACACACACACACAGACATTTTTCTCAACCTTTTGAAAATGATTCAGGAACCTTCAAAACGTATAAAAACATCAAAATCTCAACATCGAAAATTTTCGTGATCGCAATACTATCTCTTACAAAAAAAAAAAAAATTGATTAAACATAGAAAAAGAAATTATATATTGAAATAAAACAAGAAATATATAATTTTATTTAAAAAAAAAAGAATAAATAATTCTTTGTGAGAATGATTGGATATTGTATAAATTTAAATTTGGTCTTAATCAATTCCCTATTCATGTTTTGTAGTTTCTAAGTATTTTAGAACAAAGTTATAGAAAAATGGCCAATCATATATATATTCATTCTATATTTTGGCAATTAATCATTATATATATATATATATATATATTGTAAAAAAAAACAAATTGTCTAGATGGGCCTAATAAGCTTTATTTCATTCCATTTAAACTGGAATTCAACAGATTCGCCCATTTCGCTTAGAATTAATATACGCATACCCTCTTTAGTAAGAGTTTATATATTAGCCCTTGCGAGAAATGTAGATGCAAGTTTATTCTGCTCCCTCCCTTACGAGCAAAATTCTAAACATTTTCAGGGAGACTAGCATTTAGTCCATATCAGTTATTTTTATTTCATTCATTTATATATCAATTGTAACAATCAAATCATTTATAACAATGAATGATCATCATTTTAAAAAAGTTTTATCATAATATATACAAAAAGAAATATATATATATATATTTATTCCTAGAATTGTTTTATTCATAATTAGATTATTATATAATTAAAATTACGCAATATGAAAATCAAAATATTAACGATCATTTTAATTTATTTGTGATTATAACTATTTTTTTTTATTTTTTTATTTTTGTTAAATTACATCGGAATTAATGTTTCATTATACTTATAAAAAATTTCATTTTAATATAATTACCGATAAATAAAGTGTGGTAAAGGAGTATATAAAAAGAAAATTAAAGTCGTTTCTTTTTATTTTATATTACAAATATCTATCTAGAGTTTATAATAATATAATATGTAGCCTAGTCAAATAATTTCATTATTCAGTTTTTACATGTTTTATATATATATATATATATAGACATATATATCTATATATATAAACTGACATATCATTTCATACTGTATTAAAGGCTAAATCAGCAAGTTGTTAATGTTTCGGTAGCCAATAATTCAAAATGCTAATCTTTAAGAAAAGCGTTTGAAGTATTCGTTCATAATATTAAATAAACATTTTCCAGATCTATTTACTTTTTACAGAATTATGCACAATTATATTCATTCGCACATGATAACCATCATTCACGTTTATCGCGTGTTATTTTACAATAACTATTATTTAATTTAATCTAGGTATTGACGGAAGGGGAATTCTATATATATACATATATACATATATATACTTACATTTATATTTATATATATATATATAAATAAATGAAATTCACAATGAAATATTATTTTATACAATTATCACGGTATTGTTATTCCCTTTAATAGAATATTTTTCATAATGTTTTTAAGCTTTTTATATGTTCAAATGAATAAATCAAAAATGATCTAGAAATAATTTGACTAGGAGACAAAGGGACATTTAAAAAAAATTTATATATTGTTTAGCATGATAATTAATTAATGATCCATATAGATCGTGAAATTACTTGGGAAGCTTTATAAAATGGTTTATGACCACCTTTTAATATTCAAATAAAAATAAACTTATAATCGTATTGGCACATGACAATTTACAAATAAAGAATTAGATTAAAATATAACTAGTAAATTAACAACAAGAAAAATTATAACTTTATACAATTCATTAATACCAGTTGTCCAAGTAGTTTTACCTGGTGAGTACTGGGAAAAATTCTTAACTTAATAGTTTTAACATTTATATTCAAGATTAACTTAAACTGTACATAATTTATTCTAATTAAGTCCCATTATATAAATGGATTGATATACATCCACATTCATGGTTAAAATAATTATAGATTTATATAAATAAAATTAATCTATGTTTTTTTCAGAAATAATCTATCTCTTAAACTTATAGAATTATTTCATCTCAAGAAAAATATTCATTCGAGTAAGATATCTTTATTTATATTTACGAAAATTTAGACATAATAAATTATGTTGTTCCAAAATTAGTGATCGGATGTTGTCTATGAGCAGTCTTCATCCGATTCTTCTGTTTCCCTCATCGAAATGGATAAAGGAACTACAGATTTAACTGCGACTGCTTTTCCTAGTTTTTCTGCTGGATCTTGTGAAAGTTCCCATTGAAAGAAGGCTTCATTACTAATAATGGATCCATCCCATAATTGACTGAAGATATCATTTAATAAACCTAAAAAAATTGAATTGATATTAAGACAAATATATATTTATTATATAAAATATAGGTTTCAATAAAATTAAATAAAATTACTTACTAGGAGGATGTTCAAGTTTATTGACAAATGCTTGTATTGCATATATACATTGTAATTCTAAAGTTGGATTAGAGTCAATGTATTTAGTTAAAAGTATATTTAGCGAATTGAAACAATCTTGGTTTAATTGAATTGAATTAGGTGACCCTAAAAAAACAAACAATCTTATAAAATCTATTTTATAAATATATATAATAAATGTTATTATGTCTAAGAAATCTATAAGATTCGAACAATAAGTAGTTGATTCTCTCCAGTGGCGTACCTAGGGGGGTGCGGTGGGTGCGGTCCGCACCGGGCGGCACTTATCTTGGGGCGGCATTTTTTTATATTTAGTTATAGTTGTAAAAAGCAACTTATTCATTTCCTATTTATTTTTTTTTTCTTTCTTGAATAATAAATGATTATTATGATTATTATAAGTTTACTATTTGATTTATATAAATTATGATTAACTATATGATTTCGAATATTATTCCTCGGTGTATATAAATGCATTTTAGTGTAAATTTGGAATTCTAATTCCAAGAACAAGATAATAATTTTATTTTATTATATTCATTAAAATTCGTTGAATTCGTAAACGCATCTTTACGATTTTGTTCAGCAATTTTTCCTAACTAAAATTTTTTGATACCAGTTTATAAATGTCATTTGTTTTGAAAAGTTTATATGATTACTTTGAAGTGATATACCAATATTTTTTTAAATCATCGATTTTTCTTTTGAAAAGCAGGCCGGCCGAAAAAATATAAATATAAATTTTGAGAGCATTATACACGATTTTTCTAGTATGAAAGCTAGAAGAGTAAATATTATATTAATATGTTTACGAGTGCATACAAATATGTGTAAAAAAATTTACTCTGTGTATTAATTAATATTGATTAAATAACTTAATAATTTATTTATGTGCATTAATTTATAAATACCACTATTTGATTGACTTATAATAAAAAGGGCGGCAAAAGTTCTAGGTACGCCACTGATTCTCTCAAACGTTCTTTATTTTAATTTTGCAAGTTAGTTGAAAGTTGGCTTAGTAATAATTACCAACAAATTTATATAACTTGCCTGTATAATTACACATATTAATTATATTTATTTACTTACGCGTTAACGAAACATCACAAATTGCTGTAGTTAAGGCACGAATAAAGGCGGGTTTCTTAACGCCAGCACCGACATTTATCTTCAAGAGAATATACATTACATAGATTAACAATATTATAACAATATATCCTAAAGGGCAACTATGTTTAAATGTAACATAAAATAGTAGAAAGTAAATAAAAATTATACTGTAAATTTTTTTCCTCAGATTCATTTTTTCGTCAAGATTTGTCAGAAACTCTAGTCTGACTTAAAAATGGTATCATCATTTTATATTTAATCAATTTGTATCAAAACTTATAATAATGGCCAAAACTGATTCTATATTATTAATAATCAATTTAAATTTTAATGGTTTATAGATTAGGTAGAAAATTAAATAAGAAATGTCAAAATATTTAATTTAATATTCAAATGATAATTAATTCATGTCAAAATAATCAACTAAAAATTCAACTTACATTAGCCCAATCAGAGAAAGCATCTAGCACCGCTCTTGGAGTTTCATCTCTTAATAACTGTTTGATTTTTGTAATAATTTCACTCTCTGTGACATCTCTTGTTAAAACAATAATAATTGATAAATTAATAATAAATGCACAAGGGTAATAATAGGTTAATGTTAATAATAAAAATACTTTACTATTAAAATTAAAGAATAAAAATTAATTTAAAGTGCTTGAAATTTGTTATTTGTTATTTATTATAATATATATATACATATTTCTTTCATATATTTAGCCACATCTTCACAAGAAATAAAATCTTTAATTTCAACGTTTTGAGATTCCATTTCTTGACGTATAGTTGCAGGATTCTAAAACAAAAAAAATAATTGTTGAATTCGCAAAAATAAACCATTTTCTCTTTTTTCTTTATAATTACTAAATTTTATAAATTTATTTATACATAAAAAATAGTTTTTTTTTCCCTCAGAATCAATTTTCATCAAGTTATCTCAGAAACTCTAGTCTGACTTAAAAAGTTATGTTTCATCATTTTATTTAAAATACAAAATTAAAATATGCATGTAAAATTAATTATAAATAGGTAATATAAACTGATTTATTATTCATTACCTGAGTCTTCACAATTATTTGAAATAAATGAGGAAGAAGTTTAGAACAATCAATATCTTTAATTTTAATAGCATCTCGGAATTGAGCCCAAGAAATGGATTTCGAAGTAATAAGTGGGGCTAAAAAAAATGAAAATACATTAAATAATAACTTATTATAGAAATATATCAAATCAAAATAATAATTTAGTTTTTTCAGTCCTGTTGAGCTTAAATCCATCATAGAGATCCGTAAATAAATTATCATCATGTTTAAATTATTTATTATATATATAAAATACTTAAGATGGAAAAAAAAATATTAAAAAAGTTTAATTACCAAGGAAATCCGCAGCAAAGTTCCAAAACTTGGGAACATCAATGATAATATCTTTAGCTATTTCAAATATATCCATAAAACTAAAAATATAAATAATATTAAAATAATATAAATAATTATTAATTAAATATAAAAATTAAGTTTAAACATACCCATTCAAGATATCATCAACTTTCAAAATATCATTTGATACAAGATGTATTAACATTTTAGAAATGCTTTCGCGAACATTAACCGATCTTTCAATTCCAAGGTTAAGTAAAATATTAACAAATTCAGATCGTTGTTCTTCAATTAATTCCTCAAGAACATTATCTGAGAGTTCCTTTAATTCAAATAATTATAATTAATTGAAAGAAAATAATAAGATATATATAATTTAAAATCTATAAAATTCAGTAACGAGGAATTCCAAAATAAATCTTCAATGAAATTATTAAGAAAAAGAATATTCATCATATATATTACATATATATATACATAAAAGTGTGTATGAATCAAGAAAATATAATTACTTTTAAATTGTCGTTTGATAAATATTCATCAAGAATATTTGATGTATGTAGTTTCAGTTGATTTTCATCTAATTTTACTGGAGCTTTCAATAGTCCAGATGTTGAATTGAGATTATGTGATGTATTTGGAGGAATAATTGGTCTTGTAGTTGGAGTAATATTTGAAGTTTGTCCAACTCCACTTGAAGATGTTACTGATGGGGATATCCCAACATTTGAAAAAGGGATAGAATTATGGGCATCTCTATGTGATGATGATGAATTATCCCTTGAATTAGAACGAGAAACCGGAGGAGTTGCTCTAGCTAAATTGAAGAATATTCAAATAAAATAAGGTATTGCTAAAAATTTAAATAAATAGTTTATTATCATTATTATGCATTTATGGTTTTACCTTCATTTTTATGTGAGCTAAGCATTCTTTTACGTTCACTTTCTACGTCCAATCCTAAAGTATTTGAAGATCTCATGAGATCTGAAGAATGTTTATCATCACTTGTATCTAATGCAGCAAATTTGTTACTATTAAATGAAGCTGATTTTTTCTCATCCGTTTTCGTGGAAACTCCTCTGCGCCATTGTGAAAATTTGCCTTTATAGCCAAGTTGTAAATGGGTATCAAGTGACCCTTGCTATATAAGAGAAAACATCATAAGAAAAATGAACTTTAAAACAAAATAATAATAAATTTATTTCAATAATGTTGATTATATTATATATTATTAGGATGTTAAAGTAAATTATTTATAATTTTCGAAATAATATATATTAAAAAATTATTTTGATGAAAATTTGAGATTATATTAAAAATAAAGTGTTAACTAACTAACCTTTAATTGTTTAATTTTTGTTAAATCAAAAGGAGCAGGCCTTCTCCAAGATACCGATTGCCATTCCTCATTTTCTGTAAAAATTTAATTTTTGATAAATTAATGAATTCACAAGAAACCAATATCAATCAATGGTTTTAATATATAATGATTATTTATTTTTAAGGCAAATCTAACTTGAGTGGACATGTTTTTACATTATTTTTCATTTTAAAGTCAATAGGAGCGAACTCACTAAGTTTTCTACGATCTTGAAGTCTATCATCCTTTCGAGGAGTATTCATAGTATTTAAATTAAGAGTTTCTATCGTCTCTCTTTCACGATCAGCTTCTTTTTGAATTTGATCGATAGTTTTTGGATTAGATTCATCTCTTCTGGGAACCCATTTATTTAATCGCAATTCTTCCACATCTTGTACCATAAAACGGACCCGAGATGAAATTTCTCCTCTTCGATTTGCAAGCTGTTTCATTTGATCTATATAGGGACCGAGATCCTAAAAAAAATATTAAGATTAAAATTAAAAAATAATTATATATAATAGAAAGATTAAAATTATTAAATAATTACCTGATAATTATTATTACTTTTACTTTCAAGATCTTTTCCAATTGTCGTAAGTAATTTACATAGACATTCTAAACTTTCTTCATCACCTCCGCTTAGTAAATGTTTGATACATCGGATCATTATATTTACAGTCAACATCGATAATTTGTATAATTCTCCAATGAATCTAAAAATATATATGTAGTTATCATTTAGATAAATAGATGAACATATAAGAGAAGAAATAGAAACTTTAATTTATAATGTTCAGATTTTAAAATCGTCAAAGATACTCAGAAACTCTAGTCTGACATAAAAAATAGGTTCATCATTTAAAAATAAATTAAGAAATAATTTATCATATAAATTTATCATATAAAATTATCATTATTTTATAGGCTTATCATTTTAAATAAATATAAAAATCATTAAATAAAAAAACAAATTAACAATAATTCATTATTAATTTTTTATACAACTTCTGATACACCCGACTTTAATAGAAGTAAAAGACAAGTGTTCTAAATAAATATTCAATCTTTCTTTTCTATTAAACAAATTATTAGTACCTTATATTTCCCAAGGATTTCATTCGAATTTTTCTCCAATCTTCATCAAATTGCAATTGTAATTCTTTCTTTTTTTCCTAAAAATACAATTTTTTTCAATTATTAAAGAACGATTTATTAATATTTTCATTTTTTATTAATTATATTTAATCATAAAGAAATTATCCTTAAAATATTTTTAGGTTCACTACTTTCATTAAATAATGTAATCATTTTATTGTTTTATTTAATCTGTATATATAATATAATAACTTACGGGATCTACACAATTTTTAATTTCCTCAAGCTTTTTATCTTTATCAATTTCTGCTTCTTTATTTTTTTCAAATTCTTCTTGACATCTATTGATTAAAATTTTTCGAAAATTACCCGTTTCAACTTTTTCACCAGGTTTTGTATTGGAAGAATTAGGGACCGCCATGTTTTGAAGAACTTTACACATTGTAGCGTAAGCAACTGAAAATGATGGCTCATCGACTGCCTAGAAAATTAGAAGTAAAAAATTAAATTTGAAATAAAAATAAAAAGAAAATAATAATTTATTAAAAAAATTTGATTAATTTAATACACACCTTATCGAAAACTAAATCGATTACACCTTTCAATCTTTGTGAATTATCAATCGGTAATTCTTTAACTTGATTTACCAAAGTATCGAACTTTTGAGGTGTTAATTTATTCAAAACACCTCTAACTCTTTTATATAAATCGTCTGTTTTTTGAATTTCATTATCTACATTAGGTATGGAAGTTCCTTTAAATCTTCCAGGTTTCCAAGCATTATTTGATTCATGAAGCTTAACATCTTCTTTGAGTGATATTGAAAATTGAATCAAATTTTGTTTTCCTCCTTTGTTAGGCTTGCCTTGTTGACTATTTCGTTTTGATAAGGTTTGCTATCGAATATAAAAAAAAATATTTGTAAATTCATTTATATTTATTTTTATTAGTTGAGAAATTTTAAATTTTAAAATTTGATATTTACAGGCCGTAATTTAATTTAATAATTATTCTTTTAAAATAACAAGTAATAAATAGAAAATAATTTACCCTGGTACTATTCATAACAACATCTAAATCTGGAAGATTATCAGGTTTCTTCTTTGATTCAGGATCATTCATTAACTCCAAAAGGAATTCTCGGCCATATTTCTTTTTACCAAGAGGATTAACCGGGCTCCATTGATCTAAATGTCAAAAATCAATTATTTAGAAATACAAAATATAAAAATGTAATTATATATATATATATTGCAAATTTTGGCCAGGAATAAAAATTTACCTTGTGAATATTTAAGATTACTTCGAGGAGTTGGCTCAGTTTTGTTGACAACAGGAACTGAAGGTTCAGTTTTTGTTTCGGTTAAGTGATTAGTAGTTTCTGTAGTTTCTGTATTTATATCATTTTTATTATCTAATTTCTCTTTTTCATCATTTTCAGATGATTCATTAGCTTTAAGAAACATGTTTGGAACAACGGCTAGTTTCTGCTCAAAATTATTATTTTGAATTGTAGGTGATTCAGGTCTTGAAGAAGAATTCGAAATACTATTGGATATATTGGAATTTTTATCTTCAATTTGTGAAGGTATATTGTTAGAAGTTTTAACTTCTAAATATTTTTCATCTTCTATAGATGAAAGATCTTTCATTATAGTTGGGGCCTGGTTGGCAGATACAGGAGGAGATGGCTCTCCAGAAACAAGTTGATCAATTGTTGGAGTAGCACTATCCGACAATTCAGGCTCAACACTTTTGAAGGTTGTAGTGAAAACGGAAGTGTTTGTACTTCCAACTTGACTTCCTCTTTTGGATTTTTTCTCGTTTGAACCTGAAAATCAAATAAAAAAAAACAAATTTAGAAAATGTTTATTTATATTAAAAATTAATTCAAAAATTCTGCAATAATATTCAATATATAAGTGCAAAAAACTAAAATAGTTTTCAAAAATGCAATTACTGCCAAGACAATTTCAAATTTTCTGAATAATATCAAAATGTAAAATAGAAAAATAACAACATTTCGAAATTTATTGATAATTACTTTTCTTTAATAATATATTATTTATAAGATATTATCCGATTTATAAATTTGCGTGGTAGAGAATTATATAAACTAATTTTGGAATTCCTAGTTAAATTTTGAATACAATTACAATAAAATGGTTTTATAACCTATACATTAAAAAGAATTGTGCAAAATGAAGAAAATTTTAATGTAAAGTATTTAAAATTTCGTGAGTATTTAACCAAACAAAATCATTTTTCTATTTTTCAAAAAACTTTGATTAAATTTGATAATAAAAGAAAGTCTTCTAGAATTGAAACTTTAAAAAGTTGGTTAATACATTATTTCAACAACTCTAGTTTCGTCATTTTAATAATTAAAAATATAAAACTATCTATTTCACTTATATGATACATAAATAAATGGTACTTACTTTCATCATCGCTAGAACTAGTGCTGCTACTGCTACTTATGTAGACAGCTTCTTCTTCATCAGCCTGAGAATGAGTAGTTTCAGCAGGTTGAACATTTGATAAATCAGGCAACGGTGAAAATTCAACAGGTAAAGCATTATTTTCAGCTTTAGTGGTGGTGAAACCACTAGTAGGAATCGAATCTTTAGATGGAGAAGGTTTAACCAATCTGAAACCATCAATATTATATTAAAACAAAATATATTTTTCTAATTTACTTAATTTATTTTCAATATAATTTGTTTTTTAAAAAAGTCCCATTTTTAATGAAGACAATCTAAATTATATTTATTAAATATCCATAGTAAACGCATTTAACCAGTATCATTTTTGTAATATTTTATTTTTTTCTAAGTCATCTATAATAAAACTAATTTATGTGAATTTTAAATTCCTACTCTTATCAAATTTGTTTTTTTCACTTAAAATTTATAATATATAATAACTTTTATGGAATGGAATCATGATTACTATAATTAAATGTATGAATTAAATGGAATCAAATATATATCAAATGGGAAAATATTAGAAGAAAAATAATTGAATTAAAATATATTAGCTTAAAAGACAAATTACTTGTTAAAAGAATGAAATATTTATAATTATAATAAAAGCGGAAATTAATATAATGAAATGAAAAAATGGAAAATTACAAGACTAGTTTCGAAAATTAAAATATTAAGATAGCAATTAAGGAAATTCTTGTTTATATATATATATATATATGTATATGAGATCAGTTTTAGATGTAAACTTTAAATGTTTTTGTGATAAAAAGTGATTTTATTTCTAACTATTTCCATTAATTTTATATATAAATTAATTATTTCTATTTTTATTAACTAGATCGAATATTTTATTTACGTTAAATATGGAACAACCTAAAAAAACTTATTATTGAAAATGATTTACCCGTCAAGATATCCCGCAGGAACAAAACGGCAAGATTCGTTAGATGCAATATTTGATAAGGGGATTTCCCTCGGAATTGCACCAGTATTACAAGACAAAGTCTTGTTTGAAGGAGCATTGCTCCCCGGAGCCGCACTAGGACGCTCCCGATCCTTCGACTTGCGTTTCTAGAAAAAAAAAATCAGTTTTAATAATAATCATAAAATTTGCTTAAGAATTTATTTTAAGAATCTCAATTTCGAGAATTTAAGGCTCGTGAATGAATGAACTATATAATAAATCTTTATAATTAAATCTTTGAACCTAATACGTGAAATATACCTAATAAATGAAAATTATTCATCGTTTTTCGATAATTGTGTTTAAAAATTGATGAATAAGAGAAAAATGTGTCTCTATATGTTAATGTTAAAATAATAAAAATTTGAAGTGAAAATTATATACCCCCATATTTCTAATTTATTATGTTTATGTCAGGCGTGAAAATTAGTAAAAAATTTCAATTAATTTACCTTACAGAAGCAAAAACATCTGAGACAACTCATAATTGATAGTTTCTGGATAATATTACCAGGAGAACAAGCGATTATTTCAAATTTATTATTGAAGAAAAAAAAATTGATTGTTAACTGGTAAACATAAACAAACTCGCTGTATCTAAATTCTTCAAACTCCTTAACATGAATAAATACGCAATCACTAAAATTAATGCGTAACAAGAAAGCAGAAAAACTCAAAATGCGTCCCAATTACAAAGGACTAAATTTCCATAAACCTTTCTTTAATCAAAATAGTCTAGTGGTTCATTTAAAATCAATTCTAATTAGAGTATATAAATTATTTATCTTGGAGGAAAAATATATAACTTATCTATTAGTATGATTGTTAGGAAAAATTACAATTTAGAATATTCATACATTTTTTTCTTTTTAAGATTCAATTTTTATCTATCACTTGGATTAATTAATAACTATTTATTTAGAGAATAAAAATACCTTAGCTGTATGTTTATTTTGATTAGCAGAAGGCTGTATATTTTTAGTTAAGTCAATGGGAGGAGATTTCTCCTTTTCATCTTTTATTTTTCCTTTGTCTTGAGAAAGATTGTTTGAGCTTTGATTAATCGCGTTGGCTTAACATTTTTAATATTACTTGCTTTAATTTGTGAGCTATCTGACGTATTCATTTTTACCGACCGACGATAGTAAGGGAGGTATTGTTTTCACACCAAATTTCACATGTGGAGATTTTTACATATCTCCACGAATCATGCATTTTCTAAACAGAAAAAAGTATTTTTAGCATGATGTCTGTCCGTCCGTCTGTCCGTCCGTCCGTCCGTATAGATGTGTACAGCCTGAACGGCTCAACCGATTTTGATGAAATTTGGTATATTTACTTAATGTATCAGTGGGATGAATTGATCAACTTTTGGTGCAATTCCGGAAACCGGAAGTGGTAGTATTAGCGATCGACGGTAGGAAGGAAAGGGTTATTTTCACACCAAAAGAGATTTTTTTATATATCACCACGAATCATGCACTTTGTATTGGTTTTATCCTCGAGAAAAATCATATTTATTAGTTTTTTCTTAATTTAAAATTATATGACGTCATCCAGCCATTCATGACGTCACAGCCTGGTCTTGCATATATATTATAAATAAAATAAAATTAAAAATGTTTATATTTATTATTTATGTATCCATATCTGTTTTTATTACATTAATAGATATATTAAAATTATTTGAAATTGTTTCTGTAGCTGGAAATTAATTTATTTCAAACAGTCGGTCGGTTCGGACCTGGCCACAGGTCAACTTATTTAGAACTAAATTGAAAAAATTTTGAAAAAAAAATTACGAAATGTCCTAAATATTGAAAAAACGGGACAGTAGCCTGCCCCGAAGACATTTTCGGGACAGAGCACCTAAAGAAGGGACGTTTGGTCACCCTATCGATGACTCTGGGAGACGAGAGTAGATTTAGAGTATTTGTGAGATTAATATTGTTCGCAGCATTTATAGGCCAAAAGAAGATGAGGTCATAGGGGGATGGCGGAGATGGCATAACGAGAAATAATGTCCAGATATAGTTAAGGTTATAAAATCGAGAAGGCTGGGATGGGAAGGGGACGTGGTTGGAATTGGAGAAACTAGAAATTGGGAGAAACCGATTGGGAAACATCCGGTGGAAGACCAAGGACCAAGGTGGGTGGACAATGAAGGAAGGGACATGGGAGAGATGGGACAGGGTAGGATTTGGTTGTAGCTCAGGATAGGGACGCTTAGAAAGATGTAGATGTTGCGGCTAAGATCTTTCGAAAACTGTAGAGACACAGAGTTAGATAAATATAACATATACAATAATAATATATAATTAATTTACTGATTAAATTAAAATATATTTTACAAAAAAACAAATACATGTCTTATCTACTTATACTGATTGAAACAAAATGGATGAAAACCTTTTACATACAGACTTTCAACCAAATACTATGTATCACTCGGGGGTACAGGGGGCCTCCGTCTAGGTGTGAAGAGCGCCGTAGGCGCTCGGAGCAGCTAGTTATTATTAATATACTATTTATATACCTAGGATTTTTTATTATATATATATATATATATATTATATAAAATTTCGAGACTTATGCATTGTACCAGCTAAAAGTATATTTTTTAAATAAATATATATACACCTATCCCCCGATTTACACGGTAGATACGTTCCTGAGAAAAACGTGTAAATCGAAAATTAAAAATTTTCAAGTCAAAACCGTGTAAATCGAAAAGCTTGCAGAAAATGCATAATTTTGCTATTTAACAGTTGTGATTTTTTTCAATATTTTTAGGTGTACACAGAAATAAAAATAAAATGCATTGACAGGTTAAAATATGTAATATATTACGGAAACACTGTTTTTTTATTTAATTACAATACATTAAACAGAAGAACAAAAAATAAAACCAAAGGTGTTTTATTATCCTTCATCACTATCAGAAATTACTCTCATTCTTTTTTTCGGAATCGAAGGTTGGAATTCACTTTCAACACTCGAAGTTATTTGTGCCGATTCGATGTTTGAAGCAGAAATATTTACATTCTGAGAGGTGGTAATAAAATCGGTTATTAACAATTGTGCCCATACTCGTGGTATTGCCAGCTGCAACACTCTTTCTAATTGTGTTTTCATTTGTTCTAATAGTTCTTATTGTAGCTTCGTTGATGCTATATGATTTTGCAACATCTACTACTCTCGATCCAAAATTTCGATTTTAGTTTCTAAAGAAATAACTTTTCTTTTAACTTCTTTCGACATTATAAGCCTATAATTTTTTTTAATTTATGTTAATTTATAATAATCTAAATTATGCACTCACTTGTAATTTACGAATATGGAAAATTAAATCTTTCTGAAACTGTGAAACTTTCACTCAAATACAATTTTCCGTAGATAAAACTTTAATTTTATGCGAAGAAATACAGACAGTGTGCATGTGCAGCAAGTCAGTACATAAGCTCGGGATTCCCCGAAAGATGTGTACACAGCACACGTGTTCAAACACAGTAGCATTTAGTAGAGTACGGTAAAAACAAAAAAAAACTTATTTGGAAAACCGTGTAAAAGCGAAAACGTGTAAAACAAGTACCGTGTAAATCGAGGGATAGGTGTATATATATCTCCAGAAACTGACAAGCCCTGGTTCTATACAGCCCTGCACCAGCAGGACTACTTCAAAAACAAGCAACCATAAGCAACAATAGATCGTGATGAGAATAACTCCAGGTGGTACCCAATTTACCCGTCACCTGGAGGATCCGGATCTTCACGAGCACACAAAATGAAGAATAAAGTTAACACCTAAAGAACATTCATATATGGGCCCACTTAACATCAATACCCTTAAATGTATGGGAGCTTTGCGTATTCCTAGATGGTCCAAACGCAAATAATAATAATATATATATATATATATTTAATTTTATAAAATGTTCTCAGAAAATATTATTATCATAATACAGGGTTATGCATTATAATAAATAAAATTATTCAATGATATATATAAATGGAATCAAAATAAATACAAATAATTTTTATCTGTTGCAAAAAATCGTTGAAATTTGAACACTAATAAATTAAATTAATCTAAATTTATTAATTAATTATTGTATTTACAGTGGTACCTCGACATACGATTGCCCCAACATACGAGTGTTATGAGATACGAGCCGCCAGCAGTACCAGCAGTCTTTCAATTAGTGATGCTACCTCTATGTCCAGAATCACCAAATCATTTGCTTATTAGTGAGGGCAATGAACTTGCAGCACAAAGAGGTATATTTTAAATAAACTACTAAGTTCTTGAGTGCACAAATAAACATATTCCTCTCTGTGTCTATTGGTTTCTATTCTGCGCTACGTTCATTCAATTACTATCTTCTTTGTCCCCCCCCCACCCCCTCTTCTCTTCCTGTTCCTCCTACTGTGTTAATATTTAATCTAATATCATTGTGTAGCTCATATCAGTGGTCGTAATTAGATTTTGGGTATCGTGCCAAAAAAGATGTCTCTGTTCAAATCAATATTTTGGCGTGCCATAAAATAAAATAGTATTGAAATATCAGAAATTAAAATGTACTTATACGTTTTTAAATTTTATTCAAAATCCTATATATGTAATCAAAAAAAAAACAAAAAAAAAATTTCAAAAACTAACTAAACGATAAAAAATAATATATCAAAAATTAAATAATAAAAGTTTACTTCAATTAGAAAAAAACACAATATTTTCTACAGTATCTAGTATGAGATCTTTTTTGTATAAATTGTGACGCTAAATTGTCTATATTTGATTATGTAATATTACATGTATTCTGTTTCTGGTTTTGATTAAAATTACATTCATTTGCGAAAATAAGAATTCGCAATAAAAAGTTGAAGGAAATACTGTTAATGCAGCTATTGCTAGCTTTTTTAATGATGAGAACTGATTTGGAATCGTCATTTACGGTGAACGTAAGATAACTTCGCGCGTAGAAATTTTTTAACTAGTATGGTGCGACTAAATTTTTTTTTTTCATATTTTTATAACGCGTGCCAGGAAAATTTCGAAGCGTGCCAATCATGGCACGCGTGCCAATCATGGCACGCGTGCCACGTAATTGCGATCACTGGCTTATATTCTATATAACTAACCTTCTTATACAAAAGTTTTATATGTATTGAAATTTATTATTAAAAAATAAAAAAATAAAAAATAAATTATACATTTAATTTCAATATATTCAATGAATAAAGAAAATTAATATATATATATATATATATATATATCTTATCTTGGAGTGCGAGAGTCCAAGCTGAACGGACGCATTTCGAGAGAGCTGCCGAAACTTATAGTGGGGACATCTGCTTATCTTTTCTCACTTTGTCAGGTAGGAGACTCATTTATATAATATTTTGAGGAAAATAATGGAAAAAACCGAATTATTGAATTTCTTAAGAGAGTGGAAGGATGATATTAAAAATATAATAAAAAAGAATAACGAACATCTTGAAACTAAGTTATTCTCTTTGGTAGAACAAAAATTCGAAACGTTTGAAAAAAGATTAGTCGAACTTGAACAAAGAATGAGGAAAATGGAACATGAAAATAAATCAAAAAACATTATATTACATGGGCTGGATGAAGACGAGGAACATCCTGGCGAACTGGAGGATAAGGTGATATCAATCGTTAAAGAAAAAACCAATAATGAGATTAATATTGAACATATTAATATTATAAAGCGCATAGGACGCCCCTCAGAAAATAAAACAAGACCAGTTCTAATATCCATGCTGTCTTTGAGAAATAAAAAAATTATCCTCAGAAATAATAAAAAATTTAAAAATTCGAAGTATTACATTACTGATGATTTTCCCAAAGATGTATTGGCTAGAAGGAAAGAATTAATTCCTAAATTAATAAAGGCAAGGAAGGAAGGCAAATTTGCCATATTAAAATACGATCAACTTATTATAGAAAAATTTGATAATGAATCGAATAAAAATAGAAATATTAAAAAAAGAGCATTAAGAAATTCTCCTGAAAATTCTAAAAATAGTTCTACTTATGATAAATTGAATGATAAGATTGAGAATAAAGAAAAAAGAATTAGACGAAATGAAGGCAAAATAACATCATTTTATAATAAAATAGAAAAATGTGATGGGTCCAAAAAGCCTGACGAGAGTGATGACGATGAATAGGAAATGATCATAGGAGCTAGGTCTTTAGAACATCTGAAAGAAAAAAATACTCAAAATCTCGACTCCTGCCCAGTAAGTCTGGTCAACTCGGGCATAACCGACCAAAACCTCCCAATTCATAATATTTTCGACCATACTAACCTTAATAGAATTAATGATAATACTGAAAATAATAAATTAAAACAAAAGATTTCATTTAAAAAGAAAGATATAAATAGAAACTTAAATAAAAATAATTCAAAGGAAAAAAATAATAAAAATAAATATGAAAAAATAATACTAGCAACATTAAACGTTCGTAGCCTGAAAGACGAGGACAAATTAATCGAACTTGAAAATGCTCTTGAGGGTGTTCAAATTGATATTTTGGGGCTGTCAGAAGTAAAGAGAATAGGTGAAAAAATATTACAAAGAAAATCTGGCTATATTTTTTATTACATTGGTCAGATGAGAGGAAGACGGGGAGTGGGTTTCATGGTAAAAAATAGCATGAAAAAATATATTGTGGAGTTTAGGGGTTTTTCGGATAGAATAGCACTTTTGAAACTTGCCTATAAAAACAATTGTACTATAACAATCGTACAAGTATATGCACCAACAGCGGAGGCTGATGAACAAACAACCGAGGACTTCTATATTTTGCTTGCCAATGTTGTAGACGAATACCGTAATAATATTAAAAATAAATTAATTCTAATTGGAGACTTCAACAGCCAAGTAGGAAAGAGAATAGAAGAAGAAAAGATGATCATCGGACCTTATGGCTATGGAAAAAGAAATGGAAATGGAGTTAGATTGGTACACTTCTGTCAAACAAACAATTTAAAAATTGTAAATACATTTTATAAGAAGAGAGCAGGTAGAAAGTGGACTTGGATGGCTCCAAATGGAATTTATAAAAACGAAATTGACTACATTCTATCTCCTCATATGAATTTGATACGTAAATTTGAAATTGATAACAAATTTGCATTTTTCACCGACCATCGTTTAATAAAGGTAGAATTATCTTCGAGTGTAATTTTAGGAAGACCAAATCCAAAATGCAATAAACAAATCATGAAATTAATAAATATTAAAAATGTAACAACAGAAATTATTTTAAAAGTAGAAAATGAACTTAAAAATATCAATTTCTCCAATATTCAACAAACACAGGATCAATACGATATTTTTGAAAAAAATATAAAAATGTTGCAAGATAAATCCGAAGAATTATATCAAAAAAATCACAAGTTATCTGAAAATACAAAAAAACTAATAAAACAAAGAAATGAATTAAGAATAAAAAGAAACACAATAGATGGTAAAATCGAACATAATATTCTTTGTAAATTGGTTAAATATCACATAAAAAAAGATTTAAAAGATTATAATGATAACTGATAACATAATAAAAAATTATATAGAACCATATAATTCTATTAAAAAAATAAAAAAAGAATTATCCACGGGAATTACATTAATTCCAAGTCTCAATGATGAAAATAAAAATCAAAAATTTAATAGAACCCAAATAAAAATTATAGCAACCAAATTTTATAAAAAACTATACAGTAATCCTAATATATTAAGGGAACATAACAACAACTTAATCCATCCAAATGAAAATATAAATATACCTCTATTTATTGAAAGTGAAATTGAATTCGCTATTAAAAATTTAAAATCAAGAAAAACCCCAGGAATAGACGGTGTAAAAAATGAAATATTGAGACTCTCAATCAAACTAATTAAAAAGCCACTTACATCTATTTTTAATAATATAATTAAAAGTCAAATTATACCAAAACAATGGAAAACTTCCAATATAATGATCTTATTTAAAAAAGGTGATCCAAAGAATATTAAAAATTACAGACCGATAACAATTACTTCGAATATCGGAAAAATATTTATGAAACTAATTAATAATCGATTGGAAAATATCCTTACAAATTCGCAGTCAGTAGAACAAGCCGGATTCAGGAAAAACTATTCAACATGCGACCATCTGCACACATTAAATCAAATAATTGAAAAATCAATTGAATATAAAATAGAAATTTACCTAGCGTTCATAGACTACGAGAAAGCCTTCGACTCGGTTTATCAAGAGAGTGTCTTTCACGCTATGATATCTCAAGGTGTGGACACTGGATATACCAACCTAATCAAAAAAATATACGAGGATTCGCAGGCAAGAGTTATTATTGATGATCCTGGACCTTTCTTTACTGTAGAGAGAGGCGTTAGACAAGGGGATCCATTATCGCCATTGTTATTCAACTGTGCTCTAGAAGAAGTGTTCCGTCAACTAAAATGGGAAAAGAGGGGTCTAAGAGTGAACGGACGATATTTAAGTAATCTAAGGCCCGATTCACACACAAGTGGCGTATCGCACTGGCGTGGTTCTGGCGTGGAACAGGTTTGTTAATGTAATTGCATTAGCTTATGACTCAATACCCACAGATATGGCGTATGGCGTGTTGGAGGCGTGGAAAATGGCACGAAGACCACTCCAAATGGTCTAGAAGTGGCGTGCCAGTCCCTACGAGCCACCGGTGGAGTCGGAGCGGAGTGGTCTTCGTGCCATTTTCCACGCCTCCAACACGCCATATCTGTGGGTATTGAGTCATAAGCTAATGCAATTACATTACAAACCTGTTCCACGCCAGAACCACGCCAGTGCTATACGCCACTTGTGTGTGAATCGGGCCTAAGATTCGCTGACGATGTGGTCGTTATAGGGACATCAAAAAAGGAAATAAAAAGTATGATTAGAGAATTAAATCAAGAAAGCAAAAAAATAGGCCTCAAAATCAACAACAAAAAAACAGTGATAATTACAAATTGCGACGAAAGAGATATTTCTTATGGAAAAAATGAACCGCCCATCATATGTAAAAAAGAAATAATTTACCTGGGTCAAAAACTAAATTTTAACAAATCAAGAACATATGAAGAATTAACAAGAAGAATAGGAATATCTTGGGGTAAGTTTTGGGGCTTGAAATTTATCTTAAAAAACAAGGAACTAGATATATCGTCTAGAATAAAAGTTTTTAAAAAGTGTATCTTACCAACACTTACTTATGGCTCACAAACATGGACGATGATAGAAAAAATATCGACAAAATTAGAAACCACTCAGAGAAGTATGATAAGAAGTATACTTGGTGTGAGAAGGATGGATAAGCAACGAATAACCGATATTTACAAGAAAACAAAGGTGGAAAATATCAACATAGCTGTAAGGAAGTTGAAATGGAGATGGGCAGGACATGTGGCGAGGATGAACAACGATAGGTGGACAAAAATCACTACAGAATGGTGTCCATTGGATAAAACCAGAAATTGAGGAAGACCGCCAAATAGATGGTCTAGAGAGTTCATTAGAGAAGTCGGAATAGACTGGATGAAGACTGCAAGAGATAGGTCAAAATTGGGAGAGGCCTATGCCCTAAAAGGGCCTAGTTCCATACAAAAATAAAAAAAAAAAAAAAAAAAAAAAAAAAAATGTATATAAATTTGTAAATATTATTATTGTATTTATATTACTATTTAATATGATTATGTACTTGTAAGCACTAATAAAGGCTATTATTATTATTATTATTATTATATATCTTATCTTATCTTCTTATGAGAGTAAAAATTGTTTGTTTCTCTGTTTGTCTGTTTGTTTCTTTGTTCTCAAAAACCGCTCTAACGATTTTTTTGAAATTCACACCAGAGATAGTATTTATAGAGAAAAATTGAGTTTTATTGATCACATCTCAGGAAAACTACATCTTTATTAGTTTTTTTTTTAAATGAATATATGTGACGTCACAACCACCGCCTGTGAGATATATACATATCTATTCTTAAAATAAAATTAAAAATATTTATATTATATTCATATATTTGATTTTTTTTATTTCATTAATAGATATACATTTAAATTATTTGAAATTGTTTCACACGTTTAAAAGAAGATTTATCTTTATATTCGATTCGATATATCAGGGGTGGGCAAACCGTCGATCGCGATCGACCGGTCGATCGCGTACAGTTCGGCAGTCGATCGCAAACATTTTATATAATTTACTAGATTTACTTCAATTTTTCATAATATGCACCGACTTAAAATTTAAAAAACGATGAAACATTAATTTATAATTTTACAGAGAACTGCACATATTATGAATGATGATGATATTATACTGTAAATCTATTTTTTTGATTGATTTGGTAATCATAGAAATAGGCATTAAGCGTTCGGTTTGTTTGGCACCTTTATACCCTCAACTGCCAAACTCACGTAACTTATTCCCTACTATATCTTGTCTTAATACTGTACTTGCAATGAGTTGCAACTATTGTTGCAGCAAGTTGTTTACTATTTTCTATAATTGCAACTATGTAGCTTTGTAGCATTTACTACTCATTTGCAACTATGTAGTAAGTTGAGGGTTTGGTCTTAGCATAACATTTGCTACTTATTTCTGGACATTTTAGTTTATTTTGTGATCTGATTGGGAGCTGAAGCGAGCGCTAAGAAAGAAATTGTGTAGTGAAAATTATTGAAATACCGTTTTTGCGTAAGTAAATATGTATATTTAAAATGTTTAATTTTGGTTTACTTCTCTAGATTACAACTATATTTACTAATTTTAATTTCAGATAAAATTAAAATAAATAAAAAGAAACAAAAAACATATCATTACCATAATGAATGGGAAGAGTTATATTTCTTCACTATGTATAAAGATAAATGTATGTGTTTGATATGTCGTGTTACAGTCGCTTTACCCAAAAAAGGAAATCTCGAAAGACATTTTTCGAGTTTACATAAACATTATGAAAATGATTACCCTGTTAACACAGAATTAAGAAAACAAAAAATTAAAGAATTAAAAAATCAATTGACCGCACAGCAACTTTTGTTTCAAAAGCCTATGCAGCAATCCAAAATGGTAACTGAAGCATCCTATGTCATAACATACGTTTTGGCAAAACATAAAAAACCGTATCGAGATGGAGAAATTTTTAAGGAAGCTTTTCTTGAGGGTGGCGAGAAATTATTTTCCAACTTTAAAAATAAAAATGAAATTCTCAATACAATTAAAGATTTTTTGTCCTATGTTGAAAAAACAAATTTGCCTTTACATAAATTGGTTGCTATGTCTACTGATGGAGCATCTTCCATGACTGGTAAAAATAATGGGTTTTTAGCCCTGTGTAGACAAAATGAACAGTTTCCTGACTTCATAACATTTCATTGCATTATTCATAATAATGCCTTATGTGCAAAAATATTAGACATTAATGATATTATGGATGTGACAATCAAAGTAGCGAATTCAATAAGAGCACGGAGTTTAAGGAAACGTCTATTCCGTACTCAACTTGAAGATAATGACTCGGAATATGAAGATTTACTTCTTTTTGTCATATTAGGTGGCTCAGTCGAGGAAGCTTTTTGGAAAGATTTTTAAATCTTTTGCCTGAAATTATTATATTTTTGGACATGATGGGAGAAAAAAACGATCAATTGAAAGAGATCCACTATGGGTACAAAAATTATCGTTCCTGACAGATTTCATGGGCCAATACAATTCGCTTAATTTAGAATTACAAGGGAAAGGAAAAAATATTATAGAATTGGTTAGTTCTATAAATGCTTTTAAAGCGAAATTAAAACTTTTTATTTCACAATTAAAAAGACAAAATTTTACATATTTTCCATATTTAGAAAAACATGTTAAACTTGATGGAGAATGTAATATTGAAATGTTTTGTGCTGAACTAGAAAATTTCAATGAAGAATTTGAAAGACGATTTGCAAATCTTAAAAATCTTCAGCCGATTTTTGAATTTATTTCATTTCCTTTTAAAGAATTCGATAACGAAAATATTTCTTCGATTCTTGCTGATATTTTTCAGTTGAATTTATCGGATGTTGTATTTGAAACTATAACATTGCAATCTGATATTATTCTGAAAGCATGAGTAAACGAAAAGGATTTTTGGAATTTATTACCTGAAGAAAAATATCCTTTATTGAGATCGGTGGCAATGAGAATATTTGCATTTTTTGGCTCAACGTATCTATGTGAAGCAGCGTTTTCTCAAATGAAACACTTTAAGTCACAATTTAGGAGTTCCCTGACTAACAACCACTTAATGGCATCAATTCGATTATGTATTAGTAATTATGAACCTAATTTTACAAAACTCGTTGTTGAAATGGAATGTCACGCATCTACTTCAGAAAAATAATATAAAATATTTATAAATTGTAATGCACAAGTAAATAAAATGTATCTCTATTTAATATATTATTATTAATAAAGACGTTAATTAAATTTTTATTTATTTTTAATTCAACCATTTTTGGAAGTCGATCTCGCAAAAATAAAAAAAACAATAAATAGATCATACCAAAAATTAGTTTGCCCACCCCTGCGATATATAGTAGGAGAATTAAATGACGTTATCAATTTATTATACTCCGGTAAATATATTTTTAATATTATATATTAGCTATTGATTATATTGTAAATAATATCTTACTTACTTGAAAATAATTTAAAAATTTTTAAAAGTTTTTTTTTATGAATTCAAATCGTCAATTGAAAATGAAAATCCAATTATGAGATCAAAATTAAAACTATTTATTCATATAATTTTGAATGTTTTCGGGTATTATAAATAAAAACAAATATAAATATTCTTTGAATAACAAACTTGGTATTAAATTCAGAAAAAAAAAATACTGATATATAGAATATAGACGATATTACTTGGATTAATCTTATAATGCTAGCTAAAATTGTTTGTTTGAATTATTGAGGACCCCAGTTCCATTCATTTTAATCAGATTGAAGCAATGATGCAACATTTAATAATTGTAATAAATAATTAAAGAATTGTATATAAAAAATAATGAATCATTTTTTTTAACTTAAGTACCGAGCCGAGGCTCGGGGTCCCGGTATAATAATAATAATATATAATTAAATTACTGATTAAATTAAATAATTGTAAAATTTTTAAAGTATATAAAAATAAATTGTATAAATTTTATATCAACACGCCTACTTTTCTGTTTGTTTGTTATTATTTGAATGGCGATTCGGTGAATGGTTAATGGTTAATTAACGATCCATATAACATCATCGACTGGGCCGCTACCATAAGAGAAAATAGTGTCGAATAGAAATAGACGATATTACTTGGATTAATCTTATTATACTAGCAAAAATTGTTTGTTTTATAACCACTTGGGGCGCTAAACAGTTTTTCAAAAAAACACTATAGAAAAAAAAATATATGTATTTATTATATATTTATGTATAATGAGGAGCACAAGTTCATTCATTTTAATCAGATTGATGCAAATGTGTAACATTTAATAATTGTAATAAATAATTAAAGAATTGTATATCAATATTTTTCAAAGGGTAGAGCAAGAGCTCGGTGTCCCAGGTATTAATATTACCAGCCAAATCCATAATAATGAATCATTTTTTTAACTTAAGTACCGAGCCAAGGCTCAGGGTCCCGGTATATATTATAAAAGTGCAATGTGGGTATGTTTTGTGGAGGTAAAGGTTCTAAGGAAACAAACATACTATCAACAAAGCTCAGGGCCAGACACTCAAGTGCTGCGGAATTCATTCCCCATGTTTTTCCCACGGCCAATTATATGTTGCATGTTGTGAGTATGTGATTACACAAATTGGGAAAAAATCACTCGAAATGCAATTAAACAAAAAAATTGAAAAGTTAGGCTAAGCAGACGTCTTAAATATTATGAGAGATTCGGCAATTGCAATTACAGATAGCGAGGAAAAATTAATGGAAGTTTGAAATTAATAGTGATAAGAAAAAATATTTAGTGACAAAGAGGTACAGTATTAACATACAAAATCTTAATATAGAAAATGTAAAATTTGAATATGTAGAAAAATTGAATGTAATCACGAAGGATAATAATATTTGAGAAGAATTTAAATCGAGGTATCAATCGGGAAACGCCTGTTATCATGCAGTAAAGAGACTTATCTCATCAAAATTATTATCAAAGGGAATCAAGACCATGGACGCATAGGAAGGGACGTAAAAGAGATGGGATAAGGGTTCAGGATAGGGACATTTGGAGAAATGTGGCCAAGAACTTTCGAGTATCTTTGAGCTATAAAAATAGATAGATATAACATATACAATAATAATATATATAATTAATTTACTGATTAAATTAAAATATATTTTAAATAAGAAACACAAAAAGAAATGAATGATTTATGTAATATAATGATTGAAACAAAATGGATGAAAACCTTTTACTACTTTTAACCAAATACGATGTACCACTCGGGGGTACAGGGGGCGGAGCACCCGTCCAGCTGTGAAGAGCGCCGAAGGCGTTCTGACCAGCTGGTATATATATATATATATATATTATATTATATAGATTAAGACATTTAAATATTATTGCAATTAATATAAAATAATATTGTAAAATCTGGTTAAACCAAGTTTAGAAATAGTTTCAAAAGGTAGTTTATTATTATAAATTATGATTTTCATATATAAAATTTTTAAAAAAAGGCGCCTTTGGGTGTGTGGGTAGCGAACCTGCCTCACATTCACATGGTCCCGGGTTCAAGTCCCAGGCCTGGCAAGGGAATTTCCCTAGCTGGGGTATATGGGACGGAGTCAATCCAGCTTCCGGGAACATCATTGGGGAAAAGCTACTTGATAGCGCCTCCGATCAAGAAATTCAAGGTAAAGAGGACTTGTTCTACTGATCATAGGACACCTCATTGATAGGCGTTGTCCTCGCGTAGGACGTACAAAGTCAGAGGTTTATATATATATATATATATATATATATATATAGAGAGAGAGAGACAAGTTTTTATATTTGAATTTTCTTTACAAATAATAAAATATATTATATATATATATATATATATAAGTAAATTTCAATATTTTTCCATCATAGTTATTTCATAACTTGTATTATTCATGTTTTTGAAGTTTATGAAGTATTTTGTGTAAAAGAAAATTTAATTTATAATCATTAGCCTTTGCACTAATTGACTAATATGTTAGCTTAATCTGGCTCTTCTCTTTTGGTATACTTTGTTTGGATGTCAAGAAATTATGTTTCAAAAGACCACTGCACGAGTAGTACACAAGTCCCAAGTGATGGCATTGTGGAGGAGAAGAAGGAGTAGGACAGACTAAAAAAAACCTCCGACTTTGTACATCTTACGCAAGAACAACGCCTATCAAGTCGGTTATATCAATGAGGTGTCCTATGATCAGTAGAACGGGTCCTCTTAACCTTTACCTTGATTTTCTTGATCGGAGGCGCTATCAAGTAGCTTTTCCCCAATGTTGTTCCCGGAGACTGGGTTGACTCCGTCCTATAGACCAGTGCTCCGGAACCGGTGTGCCGCGGCTCACTGGTGTGCCTTAAAGGTGATACAGATGTGCCGCCGCGACCAAATGAAACTTTTAGAAATCCATATAATTTTATATGTAATATATATATATTTCAGCTTTTGATGTGCCGCAAAATCCTAGAAACAATTTTTGTGTGCCGTAGGTAAGAAAAGGTTGCGGAGCACTGTGTTAAGCCCTTGTTTTGCCAATTTCCTGTCCTTTACATGTTAAAATGATGTCAACCTGAGATCAATATTCTCTCTAATTTTTAAAAAAAAAATTATTAAGCAATAAATAATAAGTTGTTCAACATTGAATAATACATAACATATTTAATACAGATATAGGTATGTAATAATTTAATTGCTTAATCGTGTCATTTATAATCAGAAATCATTTAAAAATAGAATATGAAAAAAAATTCCAGTATTTCTATGAGTCATGAGTTTATTTAATCGAAAGAGCAAAGAAATTTTTACCGCAAGAGTAATAATTTTTTATTAATATTTCGAATAGTTCGAACATAGGAAATTTTGGAATAATCTAAAAGGATTCACACATTCCAAACGCTTCAACAGGATCCATTAACGGGAAATAATTAATAAGATTAAAAAAGATTTAAGACTCCTTACTAGACTCCAAAAGGAAATCTCTATAAATTAGGAGTAATGTCAAATGATTGCTGTAGATTTTGCCAAAGAAGAGGAGAATCAGCAGAACCTTTTATATGCGAGCTAGCAAAGGTTGTTTTAGTGGGTAGAAATCCAACACACTAGTCAATATTGACTGTCAATGTCTTTTGAAAAACATGTGAAATTTGGTGTGAAAATATCCAACTATTCTCGTAAAAATAAATTTCTAGTATATTATTTTTGTTTAAATTAAATTTAAATTTTAGCAAAAATATAATATCTAAAATTAATATCATATAAAATTTATATATATTATTTTTAAATAAAACAAAATGATTTTCAAAACAGTTTAATAATATGTATATATATTTATAAAAATACACACTTTCTAAGTACTTATTTTTTTATAAATTGCTAACAAAAACTTAAGACTTTTTTCAATCGTTGAGTAATCGTTAATTCATTTTTAAAGTCTAAAAACCAATTCATTATACAAATAACAAATAATAATAAATGGATGTTAAATAAGAATTAAGATAGTGGGGATCGAATATTTTGCAGTCTTTGGCGTAGATTACGGAGAGTACGTTCCGTTAGGCGACTAAAGAAAGAACGTCCTGATGACTTTTCAAGCCACATTCCTGAAACATTAATTAAATTGTCAAAAAAATTTTGAATTAAGCAATCACATACATCCAACCATCTATACTGAGAAAACTTTTATTTCTATATACAATTATTAAATTGACAGTAATATTATTTCCCTATGAAAATGAATTTCATGAATATGTTCATGCCTTCAAGTAATTTTCTTAGTAAAATCTAAATTTGTATATATATTTTATTTTAAAAATAAAAATAAATCAATAAAATAAATAAATATAATTTTTAATAGAAATTAAAATTTAAATATTAGAATCCAAAAAATCACAAATATAAAATAATTCAATTTAAACATAAGAATATTTTTGCAATGTCCTAATTATAAAAATGTTGTTTCTTATAAATTTTAATTTATGGAATTAATCTAATAATAACTTTCTTCTTAAATCCTTACCAAGACGTTTTGATTGAGCATGTTTCTGTGCATAATTCAACTGACTATAAAGTTTTTTATATAGAGTATCTCGTGCTAGTGATTTATCCCATGTAGCTAATGAAGCAAATCCAATGCCAACTAATCCTTCTGCGAGGTCAGTATCCTGCTAAAAAAAATTTAATTATAATTATAAATTATATAATTTCTATAATTTCAGGATAACATGAAAATCAATCTTGTGGAAATGAAATCTTTTTCAGAGTGCAATGTTTCTGACCAGAACTGTGGATTTGTCTTTCTCTCTCCTCACTTTATCTAAAATACCCTCCTTTTAAATCCTAAAAAGTATTTTTTACATTTTGTTCGTTGACAAGCATATTAATTATTATTATTATTTAATCTCAAATTAATTAAATTTTGTTATTTTCATATTCATTTAAGATGAATAAAAAAATTCTCTAAAAATATGAAAGAATAAAAGGATTATAATTGGCAATTTTCAATATATATATTTTATAAAATTTAGGAATGGAAATTTCCTATGTAACTAAAATTCTAAAATGATTACCATAATAGAATAAAATTTCTTGAGACTATATTCTCGCTCACTTTATTTTTGTTTTATTCATCTAAATATATAATATATAATCAAATATTAGTTTACTATCTACTATTACTTCTCTGAATGGCTCAATTTAATTTATTGTATTTTCGTTATTACTTACGTTATAATCTCGTTACATTTAACAATTGAAAATAGAACCAATTACAAAAGGTTATAAGACAAATGTTTAAAAAAACATGGAAACTAAGAATAATTAAAAAATAGATAAGATGATAATTAAATGAACCTTATTTTCCTTCGTATTTATTATTAATGAAAAATATTTTTAAAGGGTTTGTTTTATTTTTGTATACCTTTTGTTTTACAATGCAGCTGAGTTCTTCCTTACGAATTTTTATGGGGACAAATTGAACATCTTGATTAAGAGCAACATGAGAAAGCCAGATAGATGAAAGTGAACCAGGTTCAATTCCCGCGAGGGCAATCGACACTGGATTTCGTTTTCTTCCCAATGAAATCAATGGGTAGTGATCGATTAGAAGTTGTCCAGATGGTTTCACGGCAACAACACGCCCATGGAGTGGTGTATGATTTTCAAGAAAATATCGTGGACAATCGTTCGGCCGACGAATTTTTTTAAACTATAAGAAAAAACAATAATTAAATTGATACATAGAGGGATAGAAAACTTTTAAAACAAATGAAATATGGTTTAGTAATAAGATAGCGCAAAAACAATAATATTTAATATATTATTAAGTTAATAACATTTTTTTCTTTGAGAAAATAGTTCGAATTATTGTTTACGAACCAATATTTTTACGGAGAATATTTTATTAAAATTATGCTTCTCTAAGACTAAATTAACGATATTACCAAAAATATCAGAAATATTTTGCCATATTTATGAAAAATAAATTTTAATTAATAAATTAGTATCTTTATAATATAAAAATTTAATAACGCACTCAAAATATAATTCAATCCATCTTTATGCATAAGATCATTTATTTATTATTAATCTCTATAATAAGGAATCTAAATTTTGTTTAGAAAGTAATGTATGACTTACTGGTCTTACTCTTCTCAATGCTAGAGTTACTCCTGTCAACCCAGCAAGAACTGCACTATACTAAAACAAAGAATACAAAATAGAAATAATTTGAGAATATTTGTAATTAACATATATATGTGAATATTACTTGGATTAATTTGCTATGACGATCTGCAATTAATATATAACTGTCAATCTTTTTATGTGCTTCCTTTTTAAATGTTTCAAGTAGGTCCATTTTGTAAATTACATTGATGAAAAGTAAATAAAAAGATAAAAATAATTATTATGAATGAAAGATATAATTATGAAGATGAAGTAATCTTTATGAATTCGATTACGTTAATTGAATAATCACGTGATTTCTTTGATCTCATAATTTTTAGATTTTCCCTCCCTTTTTGAAAAATTTTTTTTAATCATAAATTTATTTTAATATTTCATTGAATTTTTAGACTAATTATATTTTTATTTTATTTTATTTATTTATTTTTACAATAATATATATATACATGTGAATATATATAAATACAAAAGTTAATAATAATGATTTATAATTAAGCACTCAACAAAGTTTTAAACAAAATCCAGGTTTATTTTTATTTATATTTTTCTTTGAAATTATTTAATTTATAAAACTTGTATTAGGAATATTATTGTTTTAAGCCTTTTAATTATCTAGATTGGTTATTTTTTTCTATATTTGCTACTTTTCGAAGCGAGTTCGGAACCTCTTGCCCCTCCCCCCTCCTCACCCCCTAAATATACACCCTTGGGCAAAATATTTTATATAACAATAAACAATACAAGTTTTAACAAGTTACTTTAAAAAAAGTTATTCTCCTAACTTCTTTAACCTAGTTTATGATAAGGTTAAGTTATATTTTTCAGTCACATTTTTATTGACATTTGTAAAATAAAAAAAACATCAATAATAAAGAAACAATCATGTGGTTTAATTTTGTGAATTCATATCATAAATACTTAGTTTTGAACATAGTATAAGTTATTTATTTTTCAATATTTGACATTTTACCTGACAAAAAAATAAAAAAATATAAAATAAAATAATTGTTCGAGAAAATATGTCAAATTCATAAAAAATTTCAAGTTTAATTTTAACTTTCTATAATTTTATATTTAATCCAATTACAAATTTATGATTAAGTTTATACATATTAAGAAATAGTAATGTCTTTAATAAATTAATAAATATAAATAAATTAGAAAAGATATAAAAGTTGGTGAAGGGCATAACAATCTGATTCGAAATCGCTTATTTCAAACTTGTCATTTTGACTTGAACACATTAAAAAATGACAAAGGAAATGGACATAAGAACTACAAATATTAAGAAAAATAAAAAAAAAATTTATGTCATTATATTATAATATGTAACATCATTGCGATGTTTTGTAAATAATGCTTCTCAAAAGAGACATGCAACGTCTTAAGCGTTGTCCCAAATTTGGTATAAATTATAAATCAATTATGTTTAAAAATATGAGTTTGACTTCCGTATTCTAATAAAGTAATCGATTTTATTAAAAATTGTTATCCTTATTACATGTGAAAATGATTTTTGATTTTCATAATCAATTACAGATTACGATTTATATTAAGTAATTCCTTCCTAATTAATAAATATTTTTTCTATTAACAGTTTTATGAATATTTATCCTCATTACTAAGTATGACATGAAAATCCCTGAACAGCTATTCATCCACATATATTATTATATATTTACGTATTTAAAATAAATTATAATTTTTTAATAATAAAGAAAATTCCAATCAATTCTTCAAAGCCTTGGTATATATTAATAATTATACGAATATTTCTTATTAGTTAACAATAATAATTAATGATTCATAATGTCACTAATTTCAGAAATATTGGAACTAATTTATTTGTTTAATTTTAAAACATTTTTAAAACTATAGCCCTTTGAATTTCAAATCTTGGTACCGATCTGATAACCCAACCACAATAAATGATTTTATTCTGATTGATCATTATCGTTCATAATTATATATAATAAAAAATAAATTCAAAATAGAGTATTTTGATTATTTTTTCATATTTTTATAAACGATATATAATAATAAATATTTTCTTTTGAAATATTTCAAATATATGATCATTGAATCTCACTTCACTTCAAATAAACTCCCGCCAAATCTGCACATTTCTGACAATTTTATGTATAAAACATATACCTGTTGAACTGTGTATAATTTTAAAACTTTACTTAAAAATAGACTGTAATCATAATGTCGGTGAGTAATTGATTATTAAAAAAAACAGTGACAAATATTCTCTATATGTTTAATAATAAATATTAATAATTAAATTTATTTGTTTAGAGCCGACCAAGTTCTCCAGTTTCGCAAAGAGATGCACGAACATCTCCTGTTCGTTCTATGACACCATTTGAAGATGAAGCAAATCTTTTTGGTGATGATCAACCACTCGAAGAAGAGGAAGATGGAGAGGAATTATTCGGAGATAATTTGGAAGCGTAAGAGTATTTAAGCGTTTCTCTTAATATAGACCTTCGCAATAGTTTTTGTTCTACTTAAAATTTTTTATAATCTCATTTACCTGAAGAATTATTATTGAATTAATTAATTGATATTTAAATAGTTCATGACATGGAATATTTGTGGAAATTTTTAGACAACATGTCTTACTTTTGTGACTATATAGAGCGTTACAATGGACGGCAATATCAAATGTTGAAGTGGGGGGGGGGGGGGGGGAGAGAGAACGAAAAGAGTTAAAATAGTTATTGATTTGTATTTTAAAAATTTACAAATTTTTTAGGAGATGAATTCATTAAGAAAATGTTTTATTTTTGAATATAAATTTTCCCTCATTCTCTCTAGCCTTCCAATTTCATCAGACTTAATTATGAAACTCATTTCAGTTTTTGCTTGGTCTAAAAATTAATTATTGCAATACTAGCTTCGATGCATTATTCTATGTCAATCTTTAGAAATTTATGAATAAATTCAATAGACTGGTAGATGTCATTAATTAATTATTTATTATTGTTTTAGTGACTACCGTCCAATGCCTGGTTTGGATCGTTATGATACTAATGCAATGGATGATTCCGAGTATGATACAATCTCACAAACCGATCGGGTGGCCGCTGAACGTGAGATGCGGCGTCGAGATCATGAAGATGGTGTTATGGGTCGTCGCGGGGATATGGATCTCTTTTATGGTAAAATAAAATTTTTAAGAATATAAAGAAAATAAATTAATTTGTATTTTATTAATAAATTTATTTAATTAAACAAAACTTTAACATTAATTAATTTCTAGAAAGTGATGATGAAGATAGCCGAAGACGTAAACGTCACTTAGCAGAGAAGGCGGCAACTGGTGAATTAGAAGATACCGAAGTATGACATTCGAACAGTTGGATTGACTGCTATCTATTTGAATTATTGAAATTCAATTAAATATAATGTTATATTTTAGATGGTTGAATCAATTGAAAATCTTGAAGATACCAAAGGCCATACTATTAAAGATTGGGTTTCCATGCTTGGACCTAAAACTGAAATCGCTAATCGTTTTAAAAGCTTTCTCCGTAATTATGCCAATAGCAAAGGGCAATATGTATATAAAGAACGAATTTGTCGAATGTGCGAGTCCAATCAACAGTCATTTATAGTTGAATTTGATATTCTTGCTTCGAAACAAGAAGTACTTGCTTATTTTCTACCAGAAGCTCCCAAAGGAATGTTAGAAATTTTTGATGAAGTAGCAAAAGAGATTGTCTTAAGTATCTATCAAAATTATGAGCGTGTTTCTGATGAGATTCATGTGCGCATTGCAAATTTACCTCTGATTGATGATTTACGCTCATTACGCAAAGTGCATTTGAATATGTTTGTAAGAACCACAGGTGTGGTCAGTGCTGCAACATCCATGATGCCCCAATTGAAATTGATCAAATTTAATTGTAACAAATGTGGATTTTTACTTGGACCGTTCACACAAACACTCTCAACGGAAGTGAAACCTGGAGCCTGTCCCGAATGTCAAAGTGCTGGCCCCTTTACAGTAAGTAATAAAAATATATTTAAAAATGAATGTTTATGATGTATATTAACATTTAATTTTAATATATTTATTTCTTTTTAAGATTAATATGGAACAAACAGTGTATAGAAATTATCAGAAAATCACATTACAAGAGGCACCAGGCCGAGTACCATCAGGGCGTACACCTCGGTCCAAGGATATTATTCTTCTTAACGATCTGGTTGATAGATGTAAACCAGGAGATGAAATTGATGTTACAGGTATAATTAATTTTAATGTTTCTTCTATAAATTTATTAATATTTATACAAATATTTAAATTACAATTAAACATTTTTTGACCATTAAGACTTTAAAATAATGTGAATTATTAATACATATTTTTTTCTTTTAAGGAATTTATACAAATAATTATGCGTCATCATTAAATACTGAAAATGGATTTCCTGTTTTTGCAACTGTCTTAATAGCTAATCATATTATTGTTAAAGATAGTAAAACATTATTAGAATCTATCACAGATGAAGATGTTTCTGCTATTTTAAAATTAGGAAAAGATCCACGAATTGGTGATCGAATTCTTGCGTCAATTGCACCATCAATTTATGGTCATGAAGATATTAAAATTGGCGTGGCTCTCGCACTGTTTGGAGGTGTACCTAAAAACCCTGGCGAAAAGGTATAATACTTGTACTTACTTACTTTACTTAACGCGAATAGGCCCAAGGGACCGCGCGAGTTACAACAAATCCGCCTCCAGAGGGTCCGGTCCTGCGCCTTCTCCCTCCACTCTCCGATGCTGATTAGATCCTCTCTCAGCCCGTCCATCCATCTCATCCTCGGTCGTATTTAGAGAATTTAATAGGCAATTAATCGTCATCTTTCACTCACGAATATTGTTATCTTGATCTAAAAATCATATCTATCATATCATTAATAATAACTGAAGACCAGTTGAAAAAATTATTAAAACAAAAATAATTTGTATAAAAATAATTTTATTATAAGACCTTTTTTTATTTTCAAATATCAAAAATTGTTGAATTTAGTACATTTTATTTTCATTTCTTTTCAATCAATTTAATTTCAATTATTATTACATTTTGAATTTATTTTTTTTTCGTTTTTATTGAATCTTTAAATTATATTATATTATAATAGTATGTAAATATTAATTTTTATATTTTCTTTGATTTAATTAGCATAAAGTTCGTGGTGATATCAATGTCCTTCTTTGTGGTGATCCAGGAACTGCCAAATCTCAAATGCTTAAATATGTAGAAAAATTAGCTCCACGAGCTGTCTTCACCACTGGTCAAGGTGCTTCAGCTGTCGGTCTCACTGCAAGTGTCAAACGAGACACAATTACACGGGAATGGACATTGCAAGCCGGTGCTCTCGTACTTGCCGATCAAGGAGTTTGTCTTATTGATGAATTTGACAAAGTAATTATTATATTTTATATTTTTCTCTCTAGTTGATATAAATCGCAATTTTATCAAATTAATTAATGTATAAAGATAATTAAGATAATCTTTATAGCCTTTAAAACAAATTTAGAGCAAATTACTCTTTAATATTTTCTATTGTAATGAATATATGAAGTGTGATAAACATACTATTTATTAATTTTAATTGTAGATGAATGATCGAGATCGAACATCAATTCATGAGGCCATGGAACAACAATCTATTTCCATTTCTAAAGCTGGTATCGTTACAACACTTCAGGCAAGATGTAGTGTTCTTGCTGCTTCCAATCCAATTGGTGGCCGATATCAACCAAATTTAACTTTCAGCCAAAATGTAGCGTTAACGGATCCCATCTTGTCACGTTTTGATGTGTTATGTGTTGTTCGTGATGAAGTGGATCCAATGAGTGATGAACATTTAGCACGATTTGTTGTCCAATCCCATAGACGAAATCATCCATTGAGTTCTCGAAAGCCGGAGGATGAAGTGACTTTAATGCCGAGACGAGACCCAAGTATTGAACCCATTCCACAAGAATTACTACGCAAATATATCGCCTATTCAAGAAATACATTTAAGCCAAGTATGCGACAAGTGGATCAGGATAAAGTAGCACATGTCTACAGTCAATTACGTCAAGAATCTCTTGTAAGATTTAAATTCATTCATTAAAAGCTATTTTTGTTAAATTTTTAAACAATATTTAGTTATTATTATCATGCTTAATTCTGGACTCAAAATCATTTACTATAAAATTTCATATTCAATTTAAGAATGTTTCTCTTTTTAGCGTACTGGCTCACTTCCAATTACACCCCGACATATCGAATCAATTATTCGACTCTCGGAAGCACATGCTAAAATGCATCTTCGTGATGTTGTTACCGAAACAGATGTAAATATGGCTATTCGAATTACACTTGAAAGTTTTATTTCAACACAAAAATACAGCGTTATGAGAACGATGCGACAGGTAAGATACTTATCTTATATCTTCTAAACAAAACAATTCATTAAGGAAAATTCATATTCACTAAACTTTATTAATAGAATTAATTCATTATTAATAATTTTTTTATTTTTTTCAGGCATTCCAACGATTTTTAACATTCAAACGTGATCAACATGACCTATTTTATTTTATTCTCCGTCAAATGACACTTGATCAAATTAAATATATACGAGCAATACATGGACCAAAAGCAACTGTAATTGAAATAAATGAAAAAGATTTCATATCCAGGGTAAATAATAATAATAATTAAAATAAGAACTAAAACCCTCTCTTAAAAATATAATATTTACTTATGAACCTTTGTAAATGATAATGAAAAAATATTAATTTTATTTTATATCTTTCTCATTTTAGGTTAATTCAGTAACACATTCCGAGGTATCTTCATCTGATGTTAATTCATTTTATGAAAGTGAACTCTTTAAGAAAAATAATTTCCGTTATGATTCATCAAGAAAGAAATTATTCCGTACTGTAAGTGAAGCCTCTTAAAAAACATTCACGATTTTAACTTTAATTTGATATTATTTACATTAAAAATTAATACATTTATTTAAAAAAAATGTTAACATATAATGTATTTTTATATACCCAAAACTTTTGTTCTTATTATATTATAATTAAAAAAAATAATTATTTTTATGCTTAAACCCAAATACAATCCAATTTTTTTCCTATCTTATACAACATTCTTATAGATATGACTACATAATATACATTTATTCCTATAGAAGACAACACTGTTTATATTTACATCCAATATTTTGATAGGCCGGAAGTTGGCAATGGAACGTTCCTGAGATAACAAGAATGAATAAATGTTCTCAATTCCTGGGAATGATTTTAAATTTTTTAAAACTCAATTAAACAAAAATTTAGTGGAAATGTCTTGAAATTCGAAAGAAGCCCAAATTTTTTCCAGGAACAAATCAGTTTTCCCAACCATATGATACACAATTGGTAACCACATACACATGCTGGTTTCTTGCCTGCCTTACGTTACGATGTTTTTCTCCTATTTATTTAATACCTCCAGAATAAAGAAATTGCACCCTCTTTTTCTAATCTTGTAATGTAACCAAACTCAGAAAAAAATGGCAGAACTATGAACACAAGACTACAGACCCACAAGGGACCTCCAACCCCTCATAAAATAAGGAATATAGAAAAATTATAAAATATTTTTAAATATTTAAACTGAAAATTCTGTACTTCTGCTCTACTAAAATACTTCTTTTATACCAAATTGTTTCATATTATTCCATGCGTTTTTGATGCGGATTAGACACAAAAAAAAGGATGATCAAAAGAAATTTATGAAAAAATACATTTTTTTATTTAGATGATGTTGACGATTGAAAAACAATGTATTCAATTAAAAAAAAATACATTGATATAATATCAGTAATTAACAAACTAAAATTATTAATTGTGCATAAATTTTAAAAATTATTTACGATAAACAATTAATTGATACTTTTCCAAATTTATAGTCATTATTAAAAATTTATCTTACCTTACCTATTACTGATTGTGAAGCAAAAAAATAATTCTCAAGAATGTTACATTAAAAAAAATCAAGTAAAAAAAATTAATTATGTACTATGAATTTATCAATGGAAAGTGAATTTAAGTTATTAAATTATGATAAAGTTATTAAGGAATATGTCGAGAATAAAATTAGAAAAAAATAATAAATTAATAATTTTGAAATTTAACAAAGTAGATAATAAAGTAGTTTGCTTCAGACAAGTTTCTTGAAAAAATTAAAATTAAATTTATGGAGTCTTTTTGAGAATAAGTGACAACTCATCCCTTTCCTCCCTCTTGACAGTGAATAACTGAGATAGATAAATTTAAAAAAAACATTAAGCTTCGTCAATAAATGTAAAATTTATTTAAAAGTTTCATTATAAAAAATAGTTATTCATTTGATCATTTAGGAGTGATTAAACACTCACTAATCCACTTAATCTACATACACACTGAATATACATATATTTAAATAAAATATATTCCTTACATACAAGCATGCCTAAGGTTTTATATAAATACAAGACATTTTAAATAACATGATCGTCTAAATATTAATCCTTAATAGTATTTTTATTTCATTTATTATTTATTTATTTTATTTTAATATTAAATTGTATTTAAATATTAAGAAATGAAAAAAAATTCTGAGCAAATTTTAAATAAAAATATAATAATAATAATAATATAATAATAAAAACAATTAAAATAATGTCCCTTGAATCGTAAAATACTATGAACTAGCATATACACTCAAAAACAAATTATCATTAATAGTAATAATAATAATAATAATAATAATAATATTAAAAAGACTATTATAAACTAAAATCATATATTAAATTAATTAATACACACGTAGGTACATTTTTTCAAATGTTTTTGCATTATTATGTTTTGGAAGGCACATAATTGTTTCAATGTCAATTAATTGGCAAGTGATTTTTTTTAAGTTAACACAGTTCACATCATAAAAGTTTTTTTCTAGGAAAAAAGATGGTGATGGTGGCGTGTAAAGGAGGTGAGATAGGGGAGGGGGGATGGTCAATGGCGATAACTTGGTGAATAATGTGGAATGGATTGGGAGTATCGATGCACGGGATGATGTCTGGGTGGTGAGTATTGTTGATATCTGGCCCGATATGAGGGCGCCATGGAGGCCCATATACGACTATCTTCCCGTTCTGGGCTGAAGCCGTTGTTGGTGTAGGCGCGCACTAAATGGGGCGGTTGAAACTCGCAAGGTCGCGCCCATCCAGGTTGATAGCGACGTTGAGATCGGCCTGAGGAGCTTTCACTTGAATCCTCGCCGCTTGTTCCCAGACCCTGGTCTTTGTCGTTGTTGTGAGTGTAACGGGGTGATTCCTTCAATGGAGGGGTTGGTTCTTGTGGAGTTGTCATTCCCGAATCTGGCTCATCTTTTGTCTTATCACATTTTCCTGGTCCAAGTAGAGATAATAAAACCGGAAGTAAAAATACACCGTGCATTGCCCCGAAGAAGACCACCAGGAAGACCATTTTAAAGAAAACAAGGAAAATATAGCTATCAGCAAGCACCAATGAGACAACAGCCAAAATTGTTGATAAAGCACCCTGTAAATGAAAACAAAACAATCAATTAAATATTTTCTAATTAATTGATTTCATAATATTTCCTCAATGGTCAAATTTTAAGTTATATTTCATAAAAACATTTCATTTTACCTGACAAATCGGAAGTCCTAAAGCATAGAGACTCTCTGAAACTCGAAGTTTTGATGAAGGGGCTTTACTTGACATGTAAGCGTAACAAATATGAGCGGTGAAGTCAACACTAAAGCCAATACACATAATTAAATTGATCATTGATATTGAATCCAGATTTACACTCCAAAGAGCCATATAACTAAAAATAATTTAAAGATAATATATATTAGAAAAATAAATAATATTATGATATGATATAGATTATTATATAGATATTTATAAAAAATATTTGAAAATTACCCAATAACGCCCATTTCAATAGAAACGATACTAAACGCTACCCAAACTGAACAAAGCATATTAGGAATGAAAACAAAACAGACAAGCATCATAATAATTGCACCTAAAATCATTGCTTGGAGTGATGTTGGTCGAACTAATTCAAACTAAAATAAATATATAAAGAAAATATAAATTTTATTCATATTTAAATATTAATAAATTTATAAATGAAGAGTGTTTTTTATATTTTTTATATGAATATTGAATTTGGTTTAATTTACCTGATCAAAGAAGACAAAATATGGATGAAAAACTGATACGTTTAATGGTGAGGCTCTACAAATTTCACGTAAAGCATGTAACATTTCTTTTTCATGGTTTGTGTCTGTAATATTTACAGCTTGGATTAGAAAACGTGAGGCAATAATTCTTGTTTCATCATCATTAAATCGAACATCTAAACTGAATGGATTCGGAGAAAATAACCACATCTGAAATAACAAACAAAATTAATAAAATTATATGAATGAATTATAATTCTTTTTATTTTCCTTTAATATAAGAAATAGAATATAGAAATATATTTTAATAATTAATTATTTTTTATATCTTGATAAGCTTACCATCAATCTCATATTTGTTTTTATCAATTATTCTCTAATCTCCTGGTTCCTACATCAGCAGACTTTCATAATTATAATACAAAAGTACAAAAGTAATTTTAAAATAAATTTTAAATTTCATTGAATTTACTGGAATATTTTATATAGTCGAAAACATTCAATATCTTAAAATTAAAATAAGACTCCTGTAATAAAGTTTGTTTTAAATGTAGTTCCTTTCAAACTTCATATAATTTTTTAATTTCTTAAATTTTAAGTACGAAAGAGGATGCTGATTTCAGATCTATCAAGCACTTTAAATTGTGATAAAAAACTTTTTATGTTTTGACCAAGACATACAATAGGTAAGTAGAAAAAATCCCATTTGAAATAAAAAAAATTGTTCTTTTATAATATAATAACATATATATTTCAATGACTATAAAAGTACCATATTATTTTAAATTTATAAAAAAAAATTATTAAAACTTTTTATTATTTTTATAATTATTAAAGGGATTTTTATTATAACAACACATATTTGAATAATTTATTTATTTAGTTAAATAAACGAACAATGTTTCGACTGCTTATTCTGCAGTCGTTATCAAGTACCGTAAGCTTACTCCGACTCAAGCAGTCGAAACGTACGTTTAATGAACTAAATAAATAAATTATACAAATATGTGGTGTTTTAATAAAAATCCCTTTAATAAATATAAAAAGAATTAATTGAAAAATTCAGTTATCATTTTATCATATTATAAATTATAATGATTGATCTGGCAAACCAATATATAAGTAATTAAGTAATTTTAATAAAATATATTATAGAAAAAGTTTTAAAACTCTTTGAAATTAATTTTGAATTCAATAAAATTTACCATAAAAATAACCTTGTAAATTATTTATTAAAGCTTCGAAAGATTGATTTAATAATATTATATTTTTTATATTTTTATTTTAGATATTTATATTAATATTTTATTTATATTTATACATAAGTTAAGTAAAAATTATGAAAAAAAAAATTAAGACTTAAAAAATATAAATATTTTCATTTTCAATTGTTTTAGTGCATTATGAAGAGAAATAATATATTATTATTATTATTATTATTATTATTATCATATGTTTTAAATTATATAGAAAGAAATCATTTTTGCCTCTTTGAGTGCTTGAATAAATCCATCCTCCGAGCGTAGTGTGCCATTCATTAACTCCTCGTTACGGCGTATATAACCGACCCAGGAGCGTAACCAAGATTCAGTGTAAAGTGGCGAAGAAATGTAGGACGTGTTCTCAAACGCTTGAGTCAACTCTTCCACTTGATCTTGCACCACCGGATCTGAATAGTTAAGTTGGCCACTAATGATCACCTATAATAATTATTGGATACATTAATATTCATGCATAATCTATATTATTATTTAACCATTATACATCATCATAAGAAACATACCTGAATACGATATGGAAATTCTCGATAATAGAGATCTTCTCGATCATAGAATTCAACAGAATAAGAGTCAGCGCGAGATAATTTACGTCGCTCGAGGCCCTCCTTAATTTGTGTCACACCGTAAAATGCTCCAGCCAAATAAAGAGCAAATATAAAAATCACCAGAAGTTTGACAGGCCATCTGATAACACACACAATTCATTCAATTAAGATTATGTCAAAAAGAGAGAAGAGAAATGGATAAAATTAATTATTCAGGACGTCTACCGGTGATTTTACACCTAATCTGAGAGCCCCGCCCACTTGATTCCCCATTAAAAGTATTATTAATAGTTTTTCAATTTTTCAAATCAAATCCTTTTACAGGATATGACCTGTTGAAAACCTGTTTCGGTCATTTAGAGACGAAAGCAATAAGTAAGGATAAAAAAAATACCCTAAGAAGCCTTTTCCTGATTTTTTTTACCATTTAAAAGAAAAAGAAGCCTTATAACAATAATTGGAAAAAAATTTTGATTAATATTTTGTGCTCTTTTAATTTATTAGTACACTTGAGTGTTTGTTTAAGATTTGTTTGTTAAAATTTTAATTGATTTTTTAAACCAAAAGGTTTCGGAAATAGGCTCAATGAAATCATCAAAAAGTAATTTTATTTGCTTAAACTATTTAGTTCAAATTATAATTAAAATTTTAAACATTAATAATTAAAGTTAATGACATTAAAGAAATATTGGTTTTTGTTAATTATAGGATCGCCCCCCTTCTTTGATTTGAATCAAAGGGAGGTAAGTTTTAGAAAAATATTAATTTGCTTTACTTTCAATTTTTTTAAAGGTTGAAATTAAAATAAATAAAATAATAAATAATATAACACTAATTATATACTTCTAAAACCTTCTCTTTTTTTGAACGACAGAAATTTGATGATGCATACAAACAAGTAATATCAACATGTACCGAAATATTTATTTGTAATTTTTACCGACCGCCGATAGTAAGGGAGGTATTGTTTTCACACCAAATTTCACATGTGGAGATTTTTACATATCTCCACGAATCATTCACTTTGTTAACAGAAAAAAGTATTTTTAGCATGATGTCTGTCCGTCCCTATAGATGTATACAGCTTGAACGGCTCAACGGATTTTGATGAAATTTGGTATATTTACTTAATGCATCAGTATGATGAATTGATCAACTTTTGGTGTATATCCGGAAACCGGAAGTGATAGTATAGAAAGGGTAGGGCATTTTCACACCAAATTTCACATATCTCCACATATGCACTTTGTATTGGTTTTATCCTCGGGAAAAATCATCTTCATTAGTTTTTTCTTAATTTTAAATTATATGACGTCACCCTGCCCTTCATACTTATATATTATAAATAAAATAAAATTAAAAATATTTATGTTATATCCATATCTATTTGTTTTTTGCATTAATAGATACATTTAAATTATTTGAAATTGTTTCTGAAGCTGGAAATTAATTTATTTCAAACCGTCGGTCGGTTCTAGAATTTATAATGTATGTTTAATAAGTATAAGATTATTTTCTGAAAATAAACTTGTTTTGTAAATATTTATTTCTTTTTATAATTTTACTCAAATAATGCTATATATATAATTGAATCATACATATGTAAGATGTATATTTTTTATAATTTACCCAAATTCCATTAATCTATTAAAACCTTAAATTGCAATCGATAAAATTCTCAATTATCATTGATATTATTGACCATCAAATTATTTAATATATACCTGCTCTAGATATCTAAATATAGTGGAATTTTAATATATTTTTATTTTTTTATATTATAATTCGTTTTTCAAAATTTTTTTATTTTTTATATAAATATTTGCACATTTAATTTAAAAAAAGTATTTTTTTATTATTTGTAGATTTAACCTGAAATGTTTTTTCAATTTATAAATTTAACTGAAAATTAATATTAAAATTATAGGGTTAAAGATAAGTTATTATTAACAACACTCGGTTTTTTTGTTTCAAAATAAAATTTTATTCAAATTTTTGAAGATTTCGAAAGTAACGTCATCAAAAGTTAGTACTATATATTGTACTATTCTGTGTTGTATAAGTACTATTGTATATATTATATTGTTATAAAGAAATACATTTTTTTTTAAGTTAAATCTACAAATAAGACAATGTTTCAACGAGGGATGTCAGTCATATTATTTTTTTATTATTTTATATCTATTTTTAGATTATAGATAGTAAATATATTTTTTTTGACAAATCTATTGAATTTTTATAAATTAATATTTCTTATCCAATCAATTCCTAGAAAACATTATATAAACTTTATTTGATAGTACGAGTGTTCATATTAATATTGTAGTTATTAAAAGATAAACTCTCAGTGAGTGAACACAATCAAAAGAATTACTTTCTCTATTTATTTAAGACCATTGGATGATGGTGAGTACATCAATTTTCTCAAAACTTTAATATAAATATTATTTCTTCTAGATAATATTTTCAATTAAATTTAATTTATGAAGTTTTGATTATTATATAGAAAATTACTTACTTGCATAAAATAGCAGCAACTTTATCACGGAAAAAAGCCATTAAACAATGTTCTTGATTATCTCTTGGATCTTCTGGCGCATCCATATTGATTCCGCCCGTACAAAACATCCGATAGATAAAGGAACGATTTTCTAAAATAAAAATAAATAATAAATTATAATAATTTGTGTATATAATATATAGTATATTTAATTTCTTTTTTTAATAATTAATATAATTATTTAATGAAAGACGAGATGATTCCCAAGGTCTAATTATCTGAAAACTCAATTTTTGGAATTTTGGACCAAAAGATTGAGATTTATAATAAATATATTACTAAATATACATACGAAAAATAATTATATTTTATCATATACATTAAAGGGGGGAGTTTTTGATGATATTCGAACAAACAATTATAAATAAATGTTTTATCAAATATCATGAAAACATTCTAGAGTATATATATATTTTTTTAATAAATTCTGTTTTTAAATGAAAATTACCGTTAAATATTAAATTTCTAGTCTATAATCTATATCAGGGATGGCGAACCTATGGCACGCGTGCCAAAAGTGGCACGTTTGAAAAATTTCATGGCACGCATAAAGACAAAATTATTTTTTTAATAATTATAACTTTTTACAATAGAAATAAATTAAAAATGAATAAATCACATTAAAATTAAAATTTACGAAATTTGAAGTACTGAATATTTATTTATCTATCTTAGTAGGGATGAAACCGGCAAATTATACATTTTATTAAGCTGAAATATCGCTTGAATTCTCTCGCAGTATAAAAACATTCATGATAGATAGACTCAGTGTATACCGTTTGGACTTCTATTATGTCATTGCGTGTTGTTGCCGTACAAATAGCATTGTTCAGGATTTAAATTTTTTTGCAAATCTTTACTCTTCATGTGACCTGGGGAACCCAAATATGACTTTTGTATTTTTCGTGTCATTTTATTTGTCTGCTTGTCTGGGAAATTGTGAAGTTATAAACTCAAAATTGATTGGGGCGATGAAATACACCTATTACCAGAATATTCTTATATGCTCTTATTTTAATATATGCTGTAAATTTTATCAATATTTGTTAAAAAAAAAAGAAAAATTAATTTTATAAAATTTACATCAAGCTCTTAACAAAGCTTTACTTTTCCCATAGGACAGTTGGAGAATAGTGCCAGAATCGCAATCTTTTTCTAGAATTTAACATAGCAAGTCAAAACAAGAAAATGTAAGTGGTTCACGGTATCAAATATAAATTTTGCTTTTTTGTCATTATCTACAAATAAAAACTACAAACTAAAATCAATTAAAGAATTTCCATACGATAAAAATAAAAAAAAAATTTAGGAAAGATATATTTTTACCAAAGATAAATTCCAAATTTTATTTTTTTTGGAATAAAGTATAATATTTAATATTATATATATATAACACTTTTATATAGGATAGTTAGAAGTTATACAAAAATATTCGATTATATATTCAAGCTAGAGAAAAAAATGACAATTTTGTGGCCGTTAGTTACTTCAAAAAGACTTTTTATAATTTTGTGGCACGGACATTGAAAAAGTTTCGCCATCCGTGATCTATATTAATATATTCTATATGAAATATAATTTTATACATTTTATATAAATTAGAAAATTATACTATTAAAAAATATAAATCATAGAGAAGATTGTAAGTAGTAAACTGAGTAGTTACTATAACTACCTATTAGAAAAGTATCGTGTTTTTAATTTTTCATTGAGATGTTTTGATCAGATGGTCCAATGTCTGAATTACAAGTGAATTTCCAAGGTTAATGGGTCACTGCGCTACAACCACTTTCCAAGATACCCAATCAAAAGAAAGTAAAAAAAAAATAAATAAAATGAATACCTGTCTTTAATCATAGACGAGATATTTGGTTACGAGAATGATTATATATGCAAAACAAATTCTAAGGGGTATTACCTGTAATTAAATTTTTAAAAAAAAATGTAATTATCTAAAAATTACAGTCTATTTTCAATTTTTTTTTAAACTTAAATATTTATTCTACTTTTATAAATCACTTTAGTGATTTTATAATAGTGACAATATTATATATTATAAAATGTAGATTTTTTTTAAATAATCAAATAATCCGGAAACAAGTGAAAGTGTTGAGCAGCATCAACTTGAATTATGTAATGAGACTTTGGGGAAAGCCTACCAAAAGGAGAGAGAAAGAAGGAAAAGGGAAGGTGATAAAAAAAACCCAAGGGAGCATTATTATATTATTTTAACTTACTATAAATTCAATAACTAATATATCTTACTCTGTCTCTTTTATGTTTCATCATCATTTCATTTACCTTATTATTATTAATACATTCTTATTATGTAATCAGGTCAAATTCTAAATGATTAATTTTTTAAAGTTATTTTTTTAATGACAAGAATGACAAATATTGCCTAGTTTTATACAATTTGAGAAATAAAATAAATTTTATATATTTGATATAAGTATACTTATATCTTAGAAAGTATTCATTTAAATTGAAACATTTTTTTGCTAATCAAATATATATATATATATAATATATTAATTAAATATAAAAATGTATTAGTTAACTAAACTACTTGTATAAATACTATAAATTTATTCATATATTAATAAATTATTTTTCCATATAGAGTGGATGCTCGGATGTCGTCGTTAATTCGTTCCAGCAAAACCAATGACAAGCAAATTGATTTTTCTCATAAGAAATAACTAAAAACTAAGTAATCCGTTCCAAGTTCCCCAATATAACACTCAACTATATGCTATTTTCACCATGATTTTATCAAAATTATTTCTAAATTATAATAAATAAAGTTAAATTATATTATTAATAAAAGAAATATAAATTAATAAAAAGAAATAAATAATAAAATAAATAATGAATATAATAAAAAGTCGAAGTGTAAAGCTATCGATCGAGCACATATAAGTATAGCGCAGTATACCTTGAGCGTACTAGTCTGCGTTTTTTCTCTGATCAAACTCTAACAAAACCACTCCCGTTTTCTTTCATTATTTTTATAAAATTTTTTCAACAATTTTATTGTAAAATAAACTTGAAGTTCCGTTGATTTAGTTTTTCAAAAACTATTTAGGACAATGTAAAGGAGTAAAGTACAGTACAGTATAAAATAAATAATAGAGAAAAAACGAAAGTCAAAGAAAAATATCGATCTATTATACAGCAGGATATTCATTAACTTTAAAATCCCAACGGTTAATGACTCTTTTGCCAAAATTATTTTCAGGGGTCAATATGAAATTTGAATTTCAAAAGTTGCGAGGAGTGAAAAAAACGACGAGAACTAATTATGAAAGTGTCGACATGCAAATCGAGAGTATCCACTATATATATTATCTATTTTAGAAAAAAAAAAATAAAAATTAGAAATTTATAAATTCAGTAGATATCTTTTTATTAGAATATTCTTTTTTGATAACAATCTTAAACACAAATCGCTCTTACAATCACTAGTAATTTTTTTTTACAAAATCTTTAGAAAGTATCTATTTCTAATATATATTACTCAGCCTACATATTATATATTATATACAACGTACAGTATGTATACAATTGGCTAATGATAACAATAATTTTACTAATAATATTAATAATATTTTTTTTAATCTTAATATTCATTGTTATTGAATTATTAGAGGATTTTCTCACCTGCCATTGAGACTGGAGTGGTCCTTATACAGATTATAGAATGACGATTGTCTTGTTCGGCGTAACCGGCGATGGCAACACAAGCAGCGAAGAAAGTGATATGCCAGAGGAAGGTGAAGGTCACAGCTAAACCTACAATCATAAAAATTATTCATTTATTAACTATTTTATCATTGAAAATTATATAATTTAATTTAATAAATTTATCACATAATTTTTTTTTTAAAACTATATTCTACCCGATACAATTATTTTTAATTTCAATTTAAAAAACAAAAATCTTTTAAAGAAAAAAAAACAATAGTTGTTTTGTGAAATATATAAATAATTTATCTAAATAATTATTTATCAACCCTTTGGCCTATTTAAACACTATAATTAATCATTACATCATTTATTAATGCATCGTCAACGCCTTTTGTCAACCAACGACAGAGAAAGTGCTATTTTTTCATAAACCTTCTTGTTTATAAGGTGTAGTTACAAAATTAAAATGTCAAATATAATTAAATAAACATTCTGAGAATATTTTAGATTCAATTTGATTTGATGGAAAATACACAGACAGAGAGAAAGAGAGGTTTTAAACGGAGAAAGAAAAAAAAAATTGATCACATCTAATGGTCTTCTTGTGTATTAATATGTTAATGATTAGAAGTTGTATAATTATTTATTTACCTGAGTAAATGCAAAAAATCCTAACTGATTGGAATGGGGAGATGATGCCAATAAAAAAACTTAAAATATCGGTGAGTGATGTGATGGTGATACTAACAGCAGCCTCGCTTAACATGATTGCCATTCTTTCGGGTACAGAAGCACGTGGCGATGTTCTGCGCCACGCTGCCAGCATTACAAAAGTGTCATCAATTCCGATACCTGGAAATTAACAAGAGAAATCAATAAATAATTCAATCATTGAATTGTTAATATAATAGATGAGATGTAAATCAATGGTTACCAAGCATGAGAAATGGCGCTGCCAAATTAATTCCGATAAACTCAACACCGAGATACATGGCCAGTCCAAAAGCGGCGACAGTCCCCATCACGGCTGAGATGTTGCCGAAGAGACCCAACCACGGTTTCGATCGAACCCAATCGGCCATCGTACACGATACAATACTAAAGATGGCAAGCATTGTAAATGTCACACCAAAAAATGGAACAACCGTCCGAGTGTTTCGCTCTAATTCAATGTCGAGGGTGCGGCTGGCAAAACGAGCGGTGGAAATGTGCTGGAAGAGGTGCTCCTCCGCTTCGCCCACCGCTGACAGAAACGCTTCCTCCCATGCAGCACCTCTTATTATTAAAGAATAGAACAAAAGCAAAACATTTAATACAAAAACAAACAAATAAATACAATTTATTATTATTTATATTAGTTTAACCAGGATTATATAATACGATCATATAGGTATAATTACAAAACAGTTTAAATTTTCTAAATTTATAAAAAAAAAAAAAATTTATCTCCTTTGTTAATTTTTAACAATCTTTTTAGGATTAAACAAAATGGAGTTGTATAATATTTATTATCTATACCTACAAAGTTATCTCGAGTAAGTTCAAAAATTGTAAAAGAAGAATTAATATCTCGCATTTCATGAATATCATATTTTGTAAGTAATTAATCAAATGGAATTATTAGTATTTTTTACGAAAAAGTAAATATTCACCATGATAGAAGCCTAGTAGTTATAGTCGAGATCACTTAGAGTTAAGATGAAATAATTAATTGATAATTTATGCAGAGGGGGGCTATATAATGAGTATAAATCCCAAAAATTAATAAACTTAAAAAAATCAAACAAATAATATTTTATTCATATTTTATTTAATTATATTTAATCATCATACATTTTTCAATAGAAGAAAAAATATTTGTTTTATTAATAACAATAATGAAATTAAAAAAAAAATGAAGAAGTAGAAAAGAATAAAGATGACTGGAAAATAATTCAGAGGTAAAATCGATTGAAGAACAACTATTAATGTAGCCAATAAGGGCAATTAATGGATTAATTAATCTCTTTGTTTTGAATATTAACCCCTATAAATTTTTATATATTTAATAATATTATTATTTATTTTCGGAATTTTTATTTATATATTATAATTATAGCTATATATATATAGGGTGACCATATTTCGAAAACACCAAACCGGGGCAAACGGTTTACCTTTTTTTTCTAGAACCAAATTGAAAAAATTTTGAAAAAAAGTACGAAATCTCCTAAATATTAAAAAAAATGGGACAATAGGCTGTCCCGAAGGCTTTTTTCGGGGCGCTGGGACAGAGAACGGAAAGTTTAGCCATCCTAGCTATATAGTTAATAATATTTGTTTATTTAAAAATGGGCATAGAAAAAATCTCCTTAAAAACCTTTAAATACAAAAAAATCTTTTAGTAACAAAGTCTATGTGAGAAAAATCAAAAAATAAGTATAGGATTTCAGAAATACATCTTAAAAGGGAAAATATATATATATATACGATATAATATATAAAAAAAATATGACATATAAAGAACAAAAGCCAAGGAAGGGAAGAAAAAATCTAATTACGAATTTACTTTCATTTAATAAACAATACCTCCCTTACTATCGTCGGTCGGTAAAAATAATAGTTTTAATGTACATATTGAAGACAAAATATGTGATAAATAAAAAAATAATAATATATTTTTTTCTAGTAGATGATATTAGATTTCTTACAGGACATTTCTAGATATTATTTGAAAAATTGATACATTTTCTAAAAAATAATATCTATTATTTAATCATTTTATTTCAAATTAGGAATGAAAATAATAAGAAATGTTTTTCAATTTATTTTTTAATTTTTATATTTGATTACTTTTTTAGTGAGGGTTTTGTTTTTTAGTGAGGGTTTTGTTTATATATATATATATATATATATTATCTTGTTGAAAATTGTAATTTAGACAATTGCAATGGACAATTATTGTATAAGACTATCTACACATATTAAATATTAGTGAGAAGGCTAATGAACTGTTTGGATGCCATTGACTTAACTCGTTTTATCCGGTATGAGTAACATTTCGGTGTTATCATTTTACACTCGTATATGTATTATGAATCAATTTCTTGGTTATCTAACGGTATTGGGATGTTTATGAATACAATGACATCTTAACGATTAATTTACTATATGTAATATATAATTCAATTTATAAATCTTTCTAAGAAAGCATGAGATCCGCCTAAACGTAATCTCATAATTTTCATTATCCTCCCTTTAAATAAAAAAAATATATCTATACTTCTTTAAAAACCTATAAGGTATTTTTTGAATTTTTTTGACTCTATATATTTGATACACTTTATAAAATTTATAAATTTGAATTAAATTAATCAAATTTTTTTATTATATAGACCGAAAACTAAATAAATTCATTACTATTAAAGAAATATTATTAAATCTAATTATCTAAAAAATAAGAAATGAACATAGGAATTAATGGTTAAAGACTCAAAACCTTATAATGGAATTTTTTTTATAAGTTGAAAAAACACTATTAATTTTTAATTTTTTATCTAATATTAAAAAATATTTTCCAGAAATCATTAATATTTTAGCAATTTTAAAATATTAAACAACACCTCCCTTACTATCGTCGGTCGGTAAAAACACAGATAAAAATTTACGATTTTTAGTTTAAAAAGTATTCAACCCCATTCTAAAAAAATAATATTTTAAAATTATTTTACATCTAATCAGAACCAAGCAGAACATATCTATCGCTAAATAAATTAAGAGGAGCATTTTCTAAGAATAGTAAATTTTAGTCGATTAATGGTCCAAATACTTGAAATAATCTCTTTACCTGTTTTACCTTTTGATTAAGTAGTACCATTTTACTATTTCAAATATAATGAGCCATATATAAATAAATAGTAATTTAGAACAAAGATATAATCTTAAATAAATTAAATCAGAGTTGTTTTCCCATTAGCTTTTAATATTTATTTTTGTTATTAATATATTTATTAAAACTTTTGTGGTTTTTGTTATAATTATTAAATATATTTTTATTTAAAGACCACATTATTTGTAAATATTATTTATGAAATTAAAATAATAATAGGGGGAGCAAGCGCACAATACTTGAAAACGATTGCAGAATAAGCAATCGAAACGTTGTACAATTATTATTTTAATTTCATAAATAATATTTACAAATAATGTGGTCTTTAAATAAAAATATATTTAATAATGATTTAATCTTAAATCTAAGTTAAATGAACTTGGCGAGATTCGTTTCCTCGACTTCACTATAACCTACAAACTATCCTGGTAAATCTAACTGGTTATGTTGTTTCTTCATTATTTAATTTGATTTGAGTTAACTTATAAATAATTTTGAGGATTCTATATTTATTAAATATATAGAATTGTTAAAGGGAATACCTTGAATCCTGTTTTCGGGTGTCAGCGGTAACAAAGTAGACAAGTTGAATTGCAGGTACACTCTGGATAATTCCATCTTCGCCAACTACTGTCCCACCAAAATAAACAGGAAAAGCATGCATATCCCATGTTACCGGGTTGAACATAATTGGAAAGGTGAGGTTCAATGTACCCGCCTCTACCTGAACATATTATGAACACACATATCATTAAAAAGATTATATATATATATATATATAATGAATTATCTTAATCATTAAATCTCTAAAATGTATAAGGATAAATGAAAGAATCATTGGATATAATTGTATGATAATTAATACTAAGAAATTTTTATTTTAATCATGTTAATGAAAAAACTAAAACTGAAATGGTAGTTATTAAAAATAAGTTTAACATATTTTGACATTTATCTATACATTTTAGTTATATCTTTTTTGTCAGGGGTGTATGAGATTTTAATTGAAGAATAGATTTGGCATTACTAATAAATTAATAATTTGGTATGTTACATTACCTCAACTACTTAAAACAGATAGATAGATAACTATAAACACATCACTGATTTTTATAAAAATATTAGACAACTGATTAAGAACCAACAAAAAAAAAGAATAAAAAATTGGTAGTAAATTAGTAGTATTTGAATTAAAAAAAAAATTATAAAAAAATGCTCCAATTCATTGATTTTTTGTTCAAGTTTAAACAAAATATGCATAATAACTGTTTTATTCCAAAAATTATCCAAATTTTGAAGAAAATTCAATTGTTTTATTATGATTTTCATTTTTTTTATGTATTTTGTTTTTAATTCAAAAATTAATAATTTGTCCCAAAAATCTTTTTGTCATTATAATCAAGTCATTTAATTTTCTGAAAATTTCATTAAAAGTAGTTGATACCTATGAAAATCCTTACTTATAGAAAATAGAGCGTGATTTATTTCGATTTATATATATTGGAATAATTTATTAACACAACATTAATTGCACTTTTTAAGTAAATGAAGGTATATTTATAATGTACATACTAAGAATTGACTATTTATTTTTATAATTTACCCATCTATATTTTTTCTAATTAGACTTTCTAATTCTTTCATATTAAAAAACTTTCAAATAATCATTTGGAATTTTTCCAACATGATTAATTTAAATCTCCAAAACTATCTTACAAAATAATTTACTATCATGTTTTTTCAATGTGATTTGATTTTCTGTCAATTTTCTTCTTTTTTTTATAAAATAAATGATTTTCTGTGGAGTAGAATGAATATGATTGGCAACCCTTTATTCTCTGATGAAATAATTGTCAAGGCTCTCTACCATTTTAGCGCCGGTCATTTATTTATTTCGTTATTTTTTCCTTGTACGAGTCATTAGGTCAAGACTATGATCCAAATTAGTAATAAATAAATATAAACTATAAACTTTCACATGCAGATGTACTATATAATGAGATGAACTACTCAGGACAATATTAATTCTAAATAGGGAATATGTAAATTTACATATCTAAAATTATTAATCTAAATCTTGTAATTATACTATATGTATTAATACATAAGTATAATAGTATAATTTATCAAATGTGAAAATCTTATCGATTAAAATTTATATAATCTGTTACTGATTTATGTTTTTATGTAAATAACACCTTCCTGTCTTATTTATGTAGAAAAGAGAGAGAGAGAGAAATAAAAAGATATAGAAAGAGAGTTTATCAGTCTTTTTATGTCAAAGAATGTCTCCTATTTCTTATCTCTTATCATCTTACAGACACACACTCTTCTCTCTCTCTCTTTCTCTTAAAATGGATATTCGAGTGAAAGCATACAATCTTTTCATTGTATATAGCATTAATTTCCAAATTTGTATTATATATTATCTATATAGAAAAATATAATTTTTGATGATTTTTATTACTTCTTACCTGATCGATGACATAATCGAGATTAAGAATATCGTTTTGGAAACATTGATCAATCCATCGCGCGCAGACATCAGCATAGGTGAAATCCTCTTCATCCCAATGGGCTGTTGTATTTTGAATAATCGAATCCAAAATTCGAAGTTCTTGGAAAATTTCGGATGTAAGCATATTGTGGCCATTTCGAGGCACGACAATCACCCGACCAAAACGACCTGGTGAAAAAAAAAACAATTAAAATATTTTTTTTTTGAATTTACTTACTTAAAGCAATCAATAATTGTATTCTACCACCGAATATAAGATTTGAAACATATTACTAATTTATTATTTAATAATATAGAAAAATTCACTTAATATTTATTATAGTAATTTAAACTTCTGAATTAGTTGTTATTAAAAGGTGAATTGTATTAAAATAGAGTAAATTACTCTAGATTAGTGTAAATTTTGTAGTAGTAGTAGCTATCTAACTAATCTAACTAATCTTAATCTATAAACAAACATTGTATATACATATAACAAGGAAACGAGTTTAAGGATTTTTTTGAAATTAATTATAATAGAAAAGAGCAAAAGCTAAATCTTCCGGTACTAACATTTTTAAAAATGTATTATTCTTAAATATCACCATTATTATTATTATTATTATTATTATTATTATTATTATTATTATTATATAATCTACAATGTGTATTTCCGTAAAAATCTCTAATTTGTATTTCATACAAATAAATATATGATTCTATTTTACGTTTGTATTTACATATAGTATATATAATAAATATATATAACTATATATCATATTATATGGGTCTACTAAATCAATCTCAACTCCACCCCCATTCTTCCTCTGCGATAAAGATGATGAAACTTATATATTACGTCATATTTGATCTAATTGTCAACCTTAAGATTCTCTTTTAAATCCATCCTATTGCTCTTTTTTCTTTTGAATTGAAGTCATATTTTTTCATCAAATCTTGATTAATTTTATATAAATTTTCCTTTCTCTATTTTTAAAGACCGTCTAAAATAATTTTTTCTATATCTAATTTATGAATAATTATCTAAAATGACTTATACAATTTTTTTATTTGATTATTAATTCGTTTTTATTTTTTCATGCCTTCTCTGGCCCTTACTAATAGAATAGATTGATTGAAATATGAAGGAAAGGAGAAAAATAGAGAAAGGGAGTAAAGAGAAAGATAAAATAATATTATTATTATTATTATTTTTTTGTTTTATTTATATTAGAAAGTAGTAATCAGTGTGAAGAATATATTTGAAAAATACTATTTTATCATACTTTGGTTATTATGATTGATGTTATTAATAATATTAAAGAAATATTCTTATGTAATAAAATAGAAATATTCATAATAATGATGATAAAAAGAAATTAAGGACATCTTATTAAAATGTGGAATGGAAGCTCGATTATTTTTATGGAATCATCATGAATAGGAAGGTAAATCAAAAAAGATGAAATTTACTTCTTTCATTCTTATAATCAATTGCCACTTGAACTCATGTGATGAACAGAAAAGAAAATTACAAGGAATTTAAACTTTCTAAATAATAAATAAATAAATATAACTTAAAGGAAATCTCTAAATTAATCAATTCTATTTCTTGTTATGCAAACTCAAAATGTTTGGTTCGAAATAAAATTATATTATCCAAAACTCGGATTTCAATGTATAAGATTTTTGTTTAAATTTTGTTGAAGTATAATCACTCATTTTTTTCACTTTTCATAATAATATTAGCATATGTGTGTGTGCGTGTGGAAGACTTCAAAGATCTACAACTTTGGTTGAATTGAATTGATATCTTATAGGACGATTAAATATAACTCCCCCTCCCCTATCTAGGCTACCTTCTCTATTCGATTGTATATTTTAGAAAATTAATTTTTGGCGAATATAATAAATATTTATAAGAACAATAATTGAATTATTAGGTTTATTCAATGTCATCAATCACTTTTTAACGCCATATACAGAATATAACTGACAATATATAATACTTTTATATTCATTTTAACTCATTCAATTGTTTTGGGATAAAGAGATTTGATAACCTGAAAATTACACAATTTATATTTATATATTGTATATATGAATGATTTAATATTTATTTTAAAATATTTTCTTGCTTATAGTAGTTATAATACGTGAGTGTTATGATTAAGTGAAAATTATTATTATTATTTTGCAAAAAAATATATTGGAATGGTGGAAATGGACGGAGAGGGTCGCTCACCTATTGCTGACCCATTTGTTCAGCGACCTTGCCAACTCTTCTAGGCCGCCCTCCCTCCCTTCTAACTCCCCTCCCCTCTCTCTCTCTCTCTCTTTCCATCTTTCCCACCTGTTTACCTTTTCTCTTCTAATCATCTCTCTCTTTCTTTCTCTAACTCTATTTCTTATACAGTAGAAATAAATAAATATTTTTTATATAATAGTAAAATAAAAAAAAAAATTGTATTTGAAAATGCTAATATATTAGGTTTGCAACTAAGTCATTGCCGTTTTTTTTTTTAAGAAAATCAAAGTGTTAACGCAAAAAAGATCCCAATTGAAAATATGCTTCAGTGCATAAATCAATTCCCTTCTCTGCGTTAACAATGGGGTGGTTTATTTATTTATAATAATAATATAATTCAAATATAAGGTTTAGTCAAGGTCGCCAGTTAATTTTGTTTTATCAAAAAGGAAAATTAACAAAACCTTTTAATTCAAACGATACTTACCAATAGACCAGTTAGACTCATATAATTTCTTAAATCATAAGAAATACATGAATCGTCTCTGGGTGATCCGAATTCTGCAGACACGAGGCTTCTAATTCTTATTTAAATAAAACAAGAAATAAAAACGCTGGAAGCTCTCCAACCACAATCAATTTAACCCACCTAAATTTCCTTAAGGTATAAAGAAAGAATTAGTAAATAAAACAATTTTAATCTCGTTTTTCTGATATATTTATATAAAGCAGTGTATATTATAAAAGTTAAAAAGATAAAAAAAGCAGTATACAATTAGGTTTGCGATGAAAGCAAATAAAGCAAATAATCCTAACTTAAATTAACAAATTAACAAATTAACAATTCAATAAAAGAATAAACAAATGAAGTATAATGGAGATCGCACAATACTTCTCCACTGGACCTCAAATATGTAAAAAAAATTAAATTATGAAATAAGATTTATTAAAACATTAACAAATCACTCAATATAGCAATTTCCATACAACCTGAGCAGCAAGAATTAAAGAAAGGAGAATTTTTACAAACCCAAAAATGGTTTCTGTTCGATCTGAGAGGTCTTCCAATTCAACCTCTCCAGGCTGAGGCCAAACACAAATAGGCAGATATTCACATGGAAAGCAGTGACCAAAACATTCCAAAGACTCAGAAAACACTAGACTGCACAAAAACATTCAAATTTGGCAACCCTGTGTCACGTGACCCGTCTTGTCTTCTCTGATCTTAGACATTTCAAAATTCAAAAATATCCAATTCGCGGGAAATTCGATCTTGCTCAAACATAACTCCCCCCTTTTTAGAGAACCCCGATTCTCTAAACACTTTCGACAATTCTGAGAGCCACCCCCCAAATGGAATGGAATTCAGACTCTATGCTGCTATCAGTATTGAAACTATTATTAAGAAATTTGCACTAAAATAAACAAATAAAAAACATTCAATTTAATTTATCAGGATTCTTCCTGATCCAAAACAATTTGATTTCCTTTTTACTCTATACCCCTTAGTCTTCGAAATGTTTTCCCTTGAAATTTTTCCATTAAATTCAGTATTCACTGTCCCCTCTCCCTGCTTTAATTTTAAATTTTTATTTAAATTTTTCCCAATTAAAGATCCAAAAATGACCCAACCCAATGATGTGTTTTGTGCAAATAAATTTCCCTCTTTGTTCTTTCTCAGGCCATTTGAAACAATTTTTGAATATAAATCCACCCCAATTAAAACCAATACCTCCTTGGGCTCAAAGAAAGAATCATCTGATAGCGGCAAACCATCAGCAAATTCAAACTGATTCTTTTCCATTTGAAAGGTGGGGATTCTAAATTTTAAATTGTCTATCACATTGAACTTGGCGGTCGTGGAGAAAGAGCCATCTACTGGGGAGAAAAAGTCCAAATTTACTGCCTTATTTGAATCGGCCAATGGCTGATTTTTCAAACCAGCAATTGACATTTTCGATTCAAACGGCACCAACTTTAAACTTTTTAATAACTTACTAGAGATTAATGATACTTCGCTACCCGGGTCAATGAAGGCATTAATCTTCATTTGTTGACCATTAGGCAGCTTACATATCATCAATGCTCTACCCAAAATCGAACAAAAACCATCATTTTTGCAAAAATAATTATTGGTATGATTAGGGCTAGGCGAAGTGGATGTGGACATAGGGGATTCATTTTTGTTACCGGTTTTAGGAGAATGCTGCCCAGACTGCGTGTTTCCAAAAGTCTGTTTCTTATCGAGGTCCATTGAAGATTTTCTCTTTCCAAAATGCAGGAGACAATTGTGCGACCTCTTACAAATTTTACACTCTCCAAAAGTGCAGTCTTTTGATTTATGTTTCTCTGAAAAACATTTGAAACAGAGATGATTAGATTTCACATAAAAATATCTTTCTAAAGGCGAAAAATTCATAAATTTTGTGCACTTGTTCAAAAAGTGACTGCCTTGATTACATAATTTACAATTCTTTTTAATATTAATAAAGGCATTTGTTACTTTCCTGTCCTTACACTGTTTCAACACTGGCCTATCTTCCCGTGGTGTTTCTCGACCTCTTACAGAATCCGCAAGTTGTGTAAGAAATTCGAGCAAAACATCCAAGGCCGGGATTTCTTCGCTTTTCAAAGGGAAGATGAATCTCGACCTCGCCTCTGGATCCAGTTTAGACAAAACTGCATACACTAGGTAGGGATTGGATTCGACCGTATTTATCTTTAAAGAGTTCAACTGTGCAATAATTTCCCTCACCATCGAGATCAATTTATTATAATTTTCACTCGAGGGAAATAAAATTGGCTGCAAGCTGAACACTTTTTCAATGAGGTCGAAGACCAAGTCCCTATACTTGTAAAACGCCTTGTGCAGTATGTCTCTCGCTGGGATGTAGTTTTCGTCGGTCGACGGAAGATGCCGAATCGTGTCCAATGCCTTGGGTCCCAAGTAGCCTTTAAGGTATTGCAGCTTCTGCGCTGCACTCAAGGAAGGGTTGGATCCTATTGCCGCGTCGAACTGGTTCGTAAACGGCAAATAATCCACGTACTCTCCTGAAAAAGTTGGTAATTGGATCTTTGGCAAATTAATATTATTTGCCGCTAAACCCGATACCAACTTCTCCTGCTTTATTATTGGCTGCTGTGGGACATTCAATACACATTTATTAAGTGATAGGATGAGACGATCAGTGTCTTCCAATATGTTTTCACACTGAACATCTACACCCTTTTCAAAAACATTATTTTGCAACAATTCAAGCTGCAAAATTAAATCTTTAGTTTCAGCAACTAAAGCTTGAATCCCCGTGCTATTTGTGTTGGTCAACCCGGCGAATAACAATTCTTTAATTCTAGCTGCTCTTGCTAATTTTTTCATCTCAATGCTGATTTGTTTCAATTGAGCTTCCAAATCAGCCATTATTTCAATTATTTATATACAAATATATCAGAATATAGCCAAAACAAAACAAAACCAAAAGGAAAAGTAAATGAGAAAAAACTAACCTGATTAGAGACACCTCCAGTCCTGTTCACGGCTCGCCAAACTTTATTATGTTAACGCAAAAAAGATCCCAACTGAAAATATGCTTCAGTGCATAAATCAATTCCCTTCTCTGCGTTAACAATGGGGGTGGGTTATTTATATTAATAATAATATCACTTAATAATAATATCACTTAATAATATTATTATTAATATAAATAACCCACCCCCATTGTTAACGCAGAGAAGGGAATTGATTTATGCACTGAAGCATATTTTCAGTTGGGATCTTTTTTGCGTTAACATAATAAAGTTTTGGCGAGCCGTGAACAGGACTGGAGGTGTCTCTAATCAGGTTAGTTTTTTTATAATAATAATATAATTCAAATATAAGGTTTAGTCAAGGTCGCCAGTTAATTTTGTTTTATCAAAAAGGAAAATTAACAAAACCTTTTAATTCAAACGATACTTACCAATAGACCAGTTAGACTCATATAATTTCTTAAATCATAAGAAATACATGAATCGTCTCTGGGTGATCCGAATTCTGCAGACACGAGGCTTCTAATTCTTATTTAAATAAAACAAGAAATAAAAACGCTGGAAGCTCTCCAACCACAATCAATTTAACCCACCTAAATTTCCTTAAGGTATAAAGAAAGAATTAGTAAATAAAACAATTTTAATCTCGTTTTTCTGATATATTTATATAAAGCAGTGTATATTATAAAAGTTAAAAAGATAAAAAAAGCAGTATACAATTAGGTTTGCGATGAAAGCAAATAAAGCAAATAATCCTAACTTAAATTAACAAATTAACAAATTAACAATTCAATAAAAGAATAAACAAATGAAGTATAATGGAGATCGCACAATACTTCTCCACTGGACCTCAAATATGTAAAAAAAATTAAATTATGAAATAAGATTTATTAAAACATTAACAAATCACTCAATATAGCAATTTCCATACAACCTGAGCAGCAAGAATTAAAGAAAGGAGAATTTTTACAAACCCAAAAATGGTTTCTGTTCGATCTGAGAGGTCTTCCAATTCAACCTCTCCAGGCTGAGGCCAAACACAAATAGGCAGATATTCACATGGAAAGCAGTGACCAAAACATTCCAAAGACTCAGAAAACACTAGACTGCACAAAAACATTCAAATTTGGCAACCCTGTGTCACGTGACCCGTCTTGTCTTCTCTGATCTTAGACATTTCAAAATTCAAAAATATCCAATTCGCGGGAAATTCGATCTTGCTCAAACACAAAGACAATTTTTAAATGGAACTAAATAACTTTATTCGGTAATGTATTTCCCATTTTGATCAATGACCTATTGCCATCTTTCAGGCAGCATTTCGATTATTGCTTTGATTAGGTCGTCATCAACTTCAACTGGACGACCAGAGTGTTTTTCATCTTTGAGTGAAAAATCCTCAGAACGAAATTTGGCAAACCTATTTTGACACTGCCGTTCCTTTAAGGTTTCGTCGCCATAAACCACATATAACTTTTTATGAGCTTGCGATGCGTTTTTCCCTTTGCGAAAATAAAAAAGCAAAATATGACGAAAATGTTCCTTTTGAACTTCCATTTTTCAACGAACACCAAACGAAAACTACGGAACCGATCAAAAAACTTTTTTTACTGATTGACAGCTGAATTGCCAACTATCAAATACCAAAATGTGTTTTACATTTGGACTACGTCGGTAAACCTAAAAATTCAACTGAAGTCATCTATGAATGAAATCGGCAATGACTTAGTTGCCAACCCAATATTTGAAGTTGATTTGATTGATTTAAAATCAATCAATTCAATCAGCCCGTATTTAATATATATTAATCAATTAAGTATATAATTAGATATATAAGTATAAATAAAGAAAACGTAAAGATTTAAAGTACTCAAAGGTCATTATTGAGAAAGTTATTAATTACTTCTAAGTGATTAGAATAATTCTTGATTGATAGAATGTCATGATAATTAAGTTATATATCTTCAACTTAATGGATTAATAAATGGCGTTAAAACATTTTGAATCTCAGAAACGATCTTATTTAAAATATAAATTTTGAATTAATACATCCATATGGCCTTCAAAAAAAAAAAAAATTTTTTAAATTATTTTTTTTCTTAATATTATAGGAATGAATTAGCCGACCTTTAGTTTTTATATTTCCTGGAATTTATTTGAATATCAAGAAATTGTTTCACTAAATATTCATTCTTAAAAACTCATTTGAATTAAGTTTTGAAATAAATGTTTGCAATATACACATTTAAAATGAGTTTATCTAATTGAAGATATCACGGAGGTTTTATTTGTTTCAACATTATAATATGATAAATAGTACTTAATTCGTACTGGTCAATTCTACCTATTAACGAGTTGCTTGAATGGTTCTTACTTTAGATACGTTTATTTGGGTTATATATAGTAATTTTTTAAAAGCAATTCTCAGTTCTCAAATCAAATAAATTTGAGGGTTAGAAAATATAAAAAGATTCCCATATATTTAGGGTTTTTTTTATTATTTTGTTATTTATTCATCTCTCCTACAATTCATTGTAGGGAGAAAATTAATGGGTGACAGATAAAATATTTACATACAATTAAAATTCAGAGAATTTAAAAATCATTCATAGAAAATTCATCATAAAAAATTCACACGATTCACAGTTCACCCACAATGCAAACCACAATATCATACTCACCAACAAAAATCAAATTCAATTCATCACAAAGCGCTAAAAATAGTTAAAATATATCACTCAAATTACAAAATTTCAAATTTATTAATTCTATTCAATATAAGCACAAGGTTGGTATATTTTCTTTTTCCAATTTTGTTTTAGAAAGTATTACACTATGAATATATAATATAATCATTTTTAAACAAATCAATAATCCACCAAATTTTAAAAAGACAAAAATTTAAAACTCCTTTTTATCATGAATCATACCATATTTAAATTTTTTTGGAATCTATAAATCATTTTTACCCCAAAGTATAGTAGTAATTAATAATTGAGTATTGAAACTTAAACTAAAAACAAAGATAATTATTTTATTAGACCTTTTGAAAATATTTTTGATTTTATAAAACATTTGAAAAAATAATTTCTGTCATTTTTTTATTAGACATTGATAAAATTTATGCTTTTAAATAGAAAAGAAGATATATTCAAATAATAATTTGAGATAATATGAGCTAAATATTTTATTCAATTATGTAAATTAATCAAAATGAAGACTTTTAGAATAAATTAAATAGATTAAAAATGATATTTATACCATAAATTCGAAATTAAAATAAATGTTTAAATATTTATAATCATTCTTATTGGGAATTAATAGAATTATTTTTTAAATTCATTATCGTGCTTGTATTGAATGATTCACTGAGCCGGTAGAGGCTCTGAATCAACAACACACAGAATTATATAAATTATTTTAATTAATTCATTTTAGTTTAATTTTTAGTCAATCGAGTCACACATAATTTCCCGAACAGACAGATCACTTTTAAATTCTATAGGTCATGAAACGTGAAGATATTCAAAAAAATTTAAATTCTGAGCAATATGCAGATAAAAATCTTTATATATAATATAAAGTAATAATGTATCAATTTCATTATATTCATAATGTTTACCTCTAAAAGGAATTAGTAATTCTAATGTATATCATATCATATAGTAGTATTAGGCCGGTTGTATTATATAGGTGTGAGGCATGGTCTATGACCCTGGGAGACGAGCGTAGTTTTAAAGTATTTGAGAATAGGATTCTTCGCAGCATTTATGGGTCAAAAAAAGATGAGGTTACTGGGGAATGGCGGAGACTGAATAACGAGGAAATGATATAGTTAGGGTTATAAAATCAAGAAGGCTACGATGGGCAGGACACGTGGCTAGAATGGGCGAAGAAAGAATGGAGAAGAATTTATTGGTGGGGAGCCCGATTAGTAGAGATAGGAGGGGGTAGGAGTTATGGTTATAGCTCAGGATAGGGACACTGTATATCGTTTTTATTAATCATAGGGGCAATCTACATATATATACGTATATACCTAGATAGATTTTTCAAAAAGTTCTCAAACTGTAAAAAAGACCAGAATTTAAAATTTCTCATTTATTAATATAGAATTTTTTATAAATTAATTGTATGTAATTATTAAAAAATTTTTTGAAAAAGATGGTAGCTTAGTGGTCCGCCGAACTTAAGGAATCTCGCCATGGCAATTAGATTTAAGATTAAATAATTAATATAAAATAAATAAAATTCCAAAAGGGAATAAAGTAAAAAATAAGTTGACCTGTGGCCAAGTCCGAACCGACCGACGGTTTGAAGTAAATTAATTTCCAGCTACAGAAACAATTTCAAATAATTTTAATCTATTAGTGCAATAAAAATCAGATATGGATATAACATAAATATTTTTAATTTTATTTTATTTATAATATATAAGTAGGAGCTGGCTGTGACGTCATAAAGGACTGGGTGACTTCATATAATTTTAAATTAAGAAAAAACAAATGAAGATGATTTTTTCCGAGGATAAAACCAATACAAAGTGCATAATTCGTGGAGATATGTAAAAAATCTCCTCATGTGAAATTTGGTGTGAAAATAACCCTTCCCTTCCTATTGTCGATCGGTAATACTACCACTTCCGGTATCCGGATATACCCCAAAAGTGGATCAATTCATTATACTGATGCATTAAGTAAATATACGAAATTTTATCAAAATCCTTTGAGCCGTTCAAGCTGTAGACATCTATACGGACACACAGCGGACGGACGGACGGACGGACAGACGTCATGTTAAAAATACTATTTTCTGTTAACAAAATGCATGATTCGTGGAGATATGTAAAAATCTCCAAATTTGGTCTGAAAACAATACCTCCCTTACTATCGTCGGTCGGTAAAAATGTAAATTTTGTTAATAGATCAAGAGCTATATAATAGAAATGAAATAAAGAGCCCTCTTCGATTTTATAAATTGATTTTTAATAAAAATAAATAAATATTTAAATCTATCACTTTTCAATTAGTACTATAATTAAATTTTCAAGTTAGTAATATAATTATTTATATATGAATAACTTGTTCTTATATATCTAATATCAAATTACTCTAATTTTAAAAAAATGAATATTTTTTAATTAAAAACTTCTCTCTCTCTCTTTTCAATTTGATTAATAAAAACTCCTTTATATTTCTTTTTAAATTATAAAATGAAATCTATTTCCTTTCCTCTTCTCATTCAATCCCTTTCATTTCCTAGTTGCAGGATATTAATGCATTTTTTATTCTCTCTTATACCTACACACAAACACACATCTATTTGAATTTGATCTATTAATTAGTTGCTTTTCTCTAAAGCTCAGAATTTATTTAAATGATCTACTACTTTTTGATTATATAAAAAACACATGAGATACAAATTTATTTATTAAGGAAATGTGATTAAGGATGTGATTTAAGAAGAAGAAAAAATAGATCGAGGACATATTATTTGAATATTTATTATAAATTTGGACTAACTATCATAAAATTCAGGAAAAATATTATTTATTTATTGATATATGATTGGATTTGAATAGATTTAAAAGAATATGTAATAATAAAATGTAAATGTCCTTAATCTAATTTTTAGGTATCTATTCATTTTCTATTTGCTTATACGGATACTTGTTTATATATTATTTGAGATTTGTAAAAATCTCCACGGATCATGCATTTTGTCAACAGAAAAAAGTATTTTTAGCATGATGTGTCTGTTCGTCCATCTGTCCATTGTGTGTACGTATAGATGTGTATAGCTTGAACGGCTCTACGGATTTTGATAAAATTTGGTATATTTAGTTAATGCATCAGTACGATGAATTCATCAATTTTTGGTGTATATTCGGAAACCGGAAGTGATAGTTTACAAAGTATTAATTTTATATTCATTGTCCCAAAATATTTCACTTAAAATAAAATAGTAATTAATAATTGAGTTATTAAACTAAAAATAAAATGAGTTGACCTGTGGCCAGGTCCGAACCGACCGACGGTTTGAAGTAAATTAATTTCCAGCTACAGAAACAATTTCAAATAATTTTAATATATCTATTAATGTAATAAAAAACAGATATCGATATAACATAAATATTTTTTTTTTTTTTATTTTCCAATTAAGATCTACATCTGCCCTTTCTTTGGGCAACAATAAATCGTTTACAATATATTTACAATATAAATATAATGGAAAGGAGAAATAGGAGTATTAGTATAAATATTTTTAATTTTATTTTATTTATAATATATCTGTAAGACCAGGCTGTGTCGCCATGAATGACTGGATGATATCATATAATTTTAATTAAGAAAAAACTAATAAAGATGATTTTTCTAGAGTATAAAACCAATGCAAAGTGAATGATTCGTGGTGATATGTAAAAATCTCCACATGTGAAATTTGGTGTGAAAACAATACCTCCCTTACTATCGTCGGTCGGTAAAAAGATAAATATTAATAATAAATATTAAGATAATATGTATATTAATATTTTAATTCAAGCTTTAAATTTTTTTTTATACTTTTATACTTTATATATATATATTTATATATATATATTGTTTTTTAATTTATTTTAAATCGTCGGTCGGTTCTGTGCCTGGCTCATATTTTTTACTTATTTTCTACATAGAAATATAGTTTTCTTTCTGTGAGTTCATCTGTGTACTGTCGCCAAAGTGGTCTAAATAGACCCCAGGGGTCTATTTAACAACAGTAAAGATCGATCTGACTCAAGGGGTCAAATGGGGGTCGATTGGGACTTGAAAGAAAAAAATAGTTTATATAATTCACAAATCACACATACCTAACTGCAAATGTAAAATTTTAAATTTTTTTTATAATTATAATATATAATATCAATTTCTTAATAGAAAATAAAATAATAAACGTATATATATATATATTTATTTATTTATTTATTCGGGTGAAAAGAAATAAAAAATCTGTAGATACTTTACTTATTATTTCTGATTTATTAAATATAAACGCAAATAAATAATTTTATTTTAATTACTTAAAAATTACCTTTATGGGGGTCGATGGAGATTTCGAAAAATTATATAGGGGTCGATGATCAAAAAAGTTTGCTGTGCTAAAAAATTCCAAGGTACTTAGTCTCAGCAAATATCTTCCTCCAACTATCCCCATTTTGAGCCACATGATTTATCTGTTAATTCTCTCTTATTTTATTTTCTTCACAAATCTTTCATCTCTTATTCGATCCTACAATTGTAATAGAACACTGATAGTATTTTATTTATTTTCCAAAATTTCTCGGTTTATTAATATATGCTATGAAAGAATTAAAAACATTTCATTTGTTTTTTGTATCAAATAAATATTTTTTTTGAAATTAAAAATAAATAAAAAACTATTTAAATTTCACTCACAATCAGAGTTTAATTAAATTCTTAAATAATAATCAAAGGATTCATTTAAAACAGACAAATTATTTTCTTTATTATTAGTGGATTATTTGTAGACTGTATTAATTGGTTTTAGTAGGAAAATGATTTAATTAATTTATCAGAAACATAAAAAAAATCAAGTAACATTGATGAATCATTTATTGTAATGAGATAGACCTATAATCACTTTTTATGATTATTGTTATTTTGAATAAGAAATCTCATTTATCAAAGAGAAAAACCCAAATGATTCATTGAACTCTTAAAGAATAAGCATGAGTTGCTTGTAATTAATTTATAAAGTATGCAAAATAATAATAATCTTTTAAAATCAGAGTAAAATTATTTATACTAAACTTTAAAGTATTTTTATTTAAATATTATGTTTAAGGGTAAATTCATTCTATGGTCTTCTTAAGGAGCAAATGAGCTTTAAATAATTTAAATTATAATCTTTAGAAATCATGCTCTTTATTCATCAGAACTTCGTATTCCCCCCAGTTCTTATCTACTTCCTTGTAATACAGCCTCCAATTCAAAATTAAAAAAAAAATCAATTACTTCAATCAATGACTAATTTGACGCGTATAATGACCAGATAAAAATTAAGTAAATACTTAAAATTAACTGCTATATGCTGTACACAAACAACTTTCAAAAATGTATTTTATAAAAAAAATAAATTATTCAATTAAATTTTTTTATATATTTTTTTTTTTATCCAACATTATGGATTATAGAAATAACTTATTTAACCAACTTAAATCAAAAGTCAGTTAATTTTATTTATATATTATTAATTTGAACTAAATTAGACAAATAGGATAATTGCTAGAGCAGTGTTCACAATCTTTAAGTGGTAAAATCCCAATGCCTTTCATTATAAATCGATAGTTTTTATAATAAAAAATTGTAATGAATAAATAAACTTTAATGATTAGGAAAATCACTAATAAAATAAATTTAATACAACCATATAATAAGTATTATATATTGATATAACCATATCATATACCTTATATTATACCATAAACATAGTTCATCATTTATCTTTTCAGGCAATTCACATTATCATATATAAAACTTATTTATTACTTTCTCATGAAAATATTAATATTATTATAAATTACAAGTAAAAAAAATTATTTTTGGGACAATATAAAAAAAAAATTAAAATTTCAATTCCTGTTTTGAATACTTATATATTTTAATTAATTAATTTTTTTTATTATACGAGTAAAGGTAGTAATGTTAATTTCAATTGATCTTTTGATTTAGAAAAACTAATACAAAAAATTATTTTAAATAAATAAAATTAAAAAAACAGTTCCTAAAAAAATGAATAATATAAAGAACATAAATATATAATTTAGTAAATAAGTAAATATCTTTTTTTAACCGAACTATAATCGTTTTAGAACCAAAAAAATTAAAATGTCGTTAATAAAACCATGTTTTGTTATAATTTTCTTAAATAATATAATATATTATAAATTAAATATTTAAATAATTCGGAATAATAAGAAAAAAATCGATATAATATATTCAAAGATAATAATAAATTTAAAAAAACTATATATATCTAAATAAATTTATATTTTCTTTTCTTATTATTATAATTTTCTTAATATGCAAATAATATAATTATTTTTTTAATGGTAGTTAATTATCTTTAATCATATTTATGAATAATAATAAAGTAAGTATATGATCCCAAAATATAATAAAAGATTGGTGAATGGTTCAAATTACAGATTAATAATATATTATAAATACATTTTCAAAATCAATATATTTCATATTTGTAACTATGAGTATTGATGGTTTATAATTTTTTTTAAGTAATTTTAAATTTAAATTGTCATTTTTACAAAAGCTTGTTATTTTCTGCACATGTCTTTTTTTACCGACCGACGATAGATAGTAAAATCTCCACGAAACATGCATTTTTTTAACAGAAAAAAGTATTTTTAGCATGATCTCTGTCCGTCCGTCCGTCCGTATGTCCATTGAGTGTTCCTCCCTCCGTCCGTATAGATGTGTAGAGCTTGAACGGCTCAAATTGATAAAATTTCGTATATTTACTTAATGCATCAGTATAATGAATTGATCCACTTTTGGGGTATATCCAGATACCTGAAGGGGTAGTATTACCGATTGACAATAGGAAGGGAAGGGTTATTTTCACACCAAATTTCACATGAGGAGATTTCTTACATATCTCCTCGAATCATGCACTTTGTATTGATTTTATCATCGAGAAAAATCATCTTCATTAGTTTTTTCTTAATTTAAAATTATATGAAGTCACTTTATGATGTCACAGCCATCCTCATATATTATAGATAAAATAAAATTAAAAATATTTATATTATATCCATATCTGTTTTTTATTGCATTAATAGATATATTAAAATTATGTGAATTTGTTTCTGTAGCTGGAAATTAATTTATTTCAAACCGTCGGTCGGTTCTGTGCCTGGCCAAATGTCAACTTATTAATAATGATGTTTTAATATATTTTTCAAGCAATACTAACCTCGAAAATTATTGTTTACTATTAAAACAACAAAATTTCTCCTCTCTCTCTCTCTCAACCCTGAATAAAGTTAATAATATTCTTTTCAGTACCAGAATTACCGCGCTACATACTTTTAAAAATTTATTCATTATGTTTCAGAATTGTTTTAAGTATATTGAGGGTCTTTAAGAGGGAATATTGTAAATAAAACCACATATTGATATTTGTCATTGTAAATTTATTCAAAAATTACAAAAAATATATACAACGTTTCGATTGCAGAAGTAGCAATCGAAAAGTTGTGTATATTTTGGAAATTAATTTATTTCAAACCGTCATTCTACTTCTGCAATCGAAACGTTGTGTATATTTTTTGTATTTTTTGAATAAATTTACAATAACAAATATCAATATGTGGTTTTATTTACAATATTCCCTTATAAATAAAAACAGTCACAAAAGCTTTAATAATTTTATATTGAGGATCTTTCAAGATTAATAATAAATTATTATGCATATCCTTCATTCTTATCTTATAATATATTCTTATCCTATAATATCTTATCGTATAATAGCCTTTATTTGTATAATCAATTTTTGTTTTCAAAAACCCAAAAATTATTTTGATATAAAATCCTTGATAAGAATTTATTTAAAGCCGAATCCTATCCTAGGATAAAAAAATCTTTCCAACATTTGTTCATGTTCAACAGTGAATACAAAAATATTTATTTGATCATTTTTCCTATGAAAATTATTAAAATATTACATTTTTATTTTTATTTTTAAAAATCAAATATCGTTTAAATTTATTTTTAAAAATTATAATTAATTAATTAATTAATTAATTAATTAATAAATAATTAATAATACTATCTATCTATCTCTGTGGCTCTGAGCAAACACCATCCAATTCCTACCCACTCTCATCTCTCTCAGGTCCCTTCCTACATTGTCCACCCTTGGTCCTTGGTTTCCAGGCGGACGTTTCCCATTCAGTCTCCCCACCATTATATTTTTCGTCATTCTTTCCTCTCCCATTCTAGCCACGTGTCCTGCCCAACCAATAATTTAATAAAATTATTAAATCATTTTTATTGAATATTTTAAATGACATATATATATATTTATAATGTTATTATTATATTCATAATATTGTCCATATCAATATGTAAGTTTACCAATGCTACCTTGAATTATATAGTAATACTTTTGGATATTTATTTTATAGCTGTTATTAATTACTTTAATAAAGAATAAACAATTAAAAAGATTTTTCCTACAAATAAGATGATTTATTAATAAATATTTTACCTCAAAAATTCCATAATAAATGAATTTCATAATAGCTCTCTTCACAATTTTCAAAATAGAGATAGGTCGACATATGCCATATAAATTAATAAATATATACAATTCTTTTCTATAAATAATATAATATTAGATTACATATTTGATATCTGATTTTTTTATTAACTTCCCGCATATTAGGACATTCTTTCCCATTTATTTTCATATATTATATTTATATTAAAAATTAAATTTAATTAATTTAAGCGATAAATTTTGCTTCTAATTCAATTGTTGTAATGTTTGAGTTACTTTGTGAAAATAAATAATTAGTTTCACTCTTTTCTAATAAGTCATTTTTACAATAAAATTGATTACTCTTGTAGAAAGATAATATTTGAAGAAAAAAAAATGTATCTTACCTGGTCTGGTGATACGTCCAACGTTGAATCGACTTGTATAATTTGGTTTGAAAAATTGTTCAACAACGGCCCGTTCTGTTTTTCCCTCACCACGAATAGGACTAAATAGATATTCTGGATCAATTTGATATCGAATTTGTTGATAACCGGTAGCGAATAGGGCGGTGAGTAAAATTGGTACCAGAAGAAAATAACCGGGATGTCTGGCGACAATCAATCCAAGTCGATAGAATCCATGATGCAATTTGTCATCCACAAAAGTCATACCGCAGCCCATCTATAACGATCAACAACAACATCATTAAATTTATTAAATATATATTTAAAATTCAAACAATAATAATCACTTTTCGATATATATAAAAAATTGAATATTCCTCCATTATAATTAATATCATATATACAAATTGATAAAATATTTTCAATAAAAAATCCATTCTATAATATTCTAAGTTCATACTGAAATAAATTGATAAATATATTATAGGAAAATCTCACTAATTTACTAAAAGTATTAACTAATTTTCATTTCCGTTTAATAAATAACCGGATGAATAGATCATATCATTTTTTCATTAAATTTTTTTTTACTAAATTAAATATGTACATACCATGTTTTCACATTATTTTGTTAAAATTAATTATATGATATGTATTATATGGTATATGGTATGTATGTCAAAAATAAACATCCACTTTTTAACATCTATATTTCTAAAGATTTATATTTCCTTAAATATTTCAATATCATACATCCTAAATTATATATTATATTTAAATAAATAATTTAATTATCAAAAAAGTCGAAATTCTTCATAAGAATATATATATATTCAAATTCAAGGATAATATTTAAATAAATTAATTATTTTCTTAAATTTCTATTTTATTTCATTATTAATTAAATATTCTCAATATTTTTTTAATAAATATTAGGTAATCATTTTTGAATCATAAAATATATGGCCCAAAAAATAAATTTAAAAAATAAGAAAATTATATAAATTATATAAATTCTACCTATATATATAAATTATCAAAATAATTAATGCTTACGAGTTAAGTTGAAGGGAGAGGATACGATGATTTGGTAAGAAACGACACAGACTACACCTCTCAAATCCTTCATCACCTATAATAATAATAAATTCAACGACATAACGCTATAAATTAATAAAATATAATATTAAAAAAATATATTTGTGTAATATATTTTTTTATTTATAATTTATTTAAATGTAATTGCTAGAAAATATATGATATAATATTTATTTCGATGAAATCCTTGAATTATGTCTTAAAAATAGCGGTCCTTGGTTTGGGAAAAAATTTCATTTCGAATTTTAAATAACACACGGATATATGTCCAAATTATCATTTCCTTTTTATTAGAATCAAAAGGATATGTTGTCTATCTTAACTTTCAATTAATTTTATGTTCGATTAAATATATATTTATTTAAATTGAATCTTATCCAATTAAATCTAATTATCAATAAAAATGAAGAATATGTAATATTTAATATGAAATTCAAAGTAATTTAATTTTAATATTTGACAGTTTACATTAATGACTTAGAAAAATAAGTTGACCTGTGGCCAGGTCCGAACCGACCGAATAAATTAATTTCCAGCTATAGAAACAATTTCAAATAATTTTAATATATCTATTAATGTAATAAAAAGCAGATAGGGATACATAAATAATAAATATAAACATTTTTAATTTTATTTTATTTATAATATATATGCAAGACCAGGCTGTGACGTCATGAATGGCTGGATGACGTCATATAATTTTAAATCAAGAAAAAACTAATAAATATGATTTTCCAGAGGATAAAACCAATACAAAGTGCATGATTCGTGGTGATATATAAAAAAATCTCCTCATGTGAAATTTGGTGTGAAAATAACCCTTCCCTTCCTATCGTCGATCGCTAATACTACCACTTCCGGTTTCCAGATTTGCACCAAAAGTTGATCAAATCATCCCACTGATGCATTAAGTAAATATACCAAATTTCATCAAAATCCGTTCAGCCGTTCAGGCTGTACACATCTATACGGACAGACGGACGGACGGACGGACGGACATCATGCTAAAATACTTTTTTCTGTTAAGAAAATGCATGATTCGTGGAGATATGTAAAAATCTCCGCATGTGAAATTTGGTGTGAAAACAATACCTCCCTTACTATCGTCGGTCGGTAAAAAAACATCTTGACTTGACAGGTATTTTTATGATATAAGAAAGGGAATTTTACTTTACTTAAAAAAATAAAAATCCATAATTATCATTTTTTTAAAAGTTAAATTCTAAATTAAAATTGAATTCAATTTTAAATAAAGTATAACAATAATTCAAATATAATATTTTAATTTAATTATCTTTCGACGTTGTTATCTTCAAATTGATGACTTCACATATAACAGACCCCTCCATCTTTGAATTTTAAAATCTAAATATATTTGATAGTCACATACAACTCATTTAAGAAACCCTAAACTTAATATTAAGCTTAACTTAATTAAGATTAATTTAATTACTTGAGATTAAACCTTAACTTTAAATTAAGAAACCTTTACAGCCATCAAAAAGTCATTTTAATAATTAATATCTATCTATTTAAGATTGACACGCTTCAAATCATTGACATCAGGAAACATATTCTTTCAACTACATATCTCAATCATCTATTCTTTTTTAATTTTTTTAAATTTGATTTTATGTTAATTAATTAACCTTTTTTCAATGCACTTATGGTCTACCTTAATCATTTTCCATTAAGTTTCCTAAACAATTCTTCTCTCATTCGAACTTAAATTTCTTTTCAGTTTATAATTTTATATAGATTTGTTTTTTTTTATTACTTTACTAATTTCTTTCTTTTTTACCAGAAATTTAATTTAATACATTAAAGTTTTTACTCACATTAACCAGATTCATTCTACCGTACTTAACCACCTCCACCTACCTCATATCTTCTCTAAATTCTCTATTAATTTTATATAATCTTTCCTTCCGATAGTTTTATATTTGGTTTTCCATATAATAATCTCCTTACCAATTTTTCTTCCCCAATCTGAAATACAAATATTCTATCCATCTTAATTTTTTCTGTTTTATATTTCTAATTAGATTTGAGAATATATAAACGTCATGAAATTCCTCATCTCAGCCATTCTCGCCCAATTGCGAAAAATTTCATTTTCATAAACCCTGAAACTATTTCCACTTTTAACAATACAATTTCTAATTCATATATTTAATGAATTATACATTAATTTCGGTTTCCTTTTAAGTTGACATTCTCAACCAATAATAACACATTAGGTTTAGACAATCTTAAATAGCAATTTATAAATAAGGTCACAAATATATAAATATCTATTAATAATATATTAAGAGGAATATTGAATTGTATGAAGCTTTCTAAATACACTATTCTTATGAATTTGACTTTTAGAAATTGATAATACTTATTAATTCTCTCTATATATACTTCATACTTATATTAATTTTAGAGAAGAGTTCTAAAGTTAAAAAAAGGAGAAATTTGTAAAGAAAATTTTGTAAAGTAAGAATTGTATTTATTTCCACTATTTTTTTCATTATTTTAATACTTTCACTTATTTCGATGTGTGTTGAATTTTTTCCACAAAAAGTAGGTAAAGTGGTGCAATTTATTCTATAAATTATATATATATATATATATATATATATATATATATATGTTATATATGAGTATATGTATCTCCAATCTTTTTATTACTAGCACAATTTACCATTCTTTCTTAAAATTTAAATACCTAATTCTACAAGCAATCGTATTTAGGATTTTAAGTGAAGTTTTAAAATAAAATAAATTAACAAAAAAACAAATTCATTTTTAAAAAAAAAAACTTTTGTATTTAGTTGTTTTAAGTGGGAAAATTTTAATTCGTTAATGAATGAAATTAAAATGTAGGAAGTATTGAAATTATTTGATAAAACACAATAATAACTAAATAAACAACAACAACAACAGATGACAAGAGTCCATCGACCTTGTTGCTGGAACAAAGCGTGAGGAATGCGGTGGACCTGGAAGGTCAAGAGCGTCCTCGGGCAACAAGTGGGTCGTCGTTTGGGGTCCCGTTAGTCACTCAGGTGCCAACTAGGTCATTTAGAATTGAGAGGGTGTAGGATAGTAGGGGGGAAAGGGGCCCCCCAAGGACGTCAGCACCGAAATCGCATCTGGGGGAGACAACCCACTGGCCAAGTTCCTAGCTCATTTTTACCGACCGACGATAGTAAGGGAGGTATTGTTTTCACACCAAATTTCACATGTGGAGATTTTTACATATCTCCACGAATCATGCATTTTCTAAACAGAAAAAAGTATTTTTAGCATGATGTCTGTCCGTCCGTCTGTCCGTCTGTCCGTCTGTCCGTCCGTATAGATGTGTACAGCCTGAACGGCTCAACCGATTTTGATGAAATTTAGTATATTTACTTAATGCATCAGTGGGATGAATTGATCAACTTTTGGTGCAAATCCGGAAACCGGAAGTGGTAGTATTAGCGATCGACGATAGGAAGGGAAGGGTTATTTTCACACCAAATTTCACATGAGGAGATTTTTTTATATATCACCATGAATCATACACTTTGTATTGGTTTTATCTTCGGGAAAATCATATTTATTAGTTTTTTCTTGATTTAAAATTATATGACGTCATCCAGCCATTCATGACGTCACAGCCTGGTCTTACATATATATTGTGGAGTTGGAAAGAATTTCAATTTTGAATTGTATTATAAGTTGAAATAAGTAGGCATACGACATCTATTACACTAACGAGAGACTACACATACGGCAAGCGGGGGACAAGCAGCGTAGACGAACGCCAGTGAGTTAGCATTGAGCAACACGAGTGAACACGACCCAAAGAAGATTCAAGATATACGATTTGATACGACCCTCGCCTCCACAATTAACTACGATTCCGATATATGATTTGATACGACCCACGCCTCCACAATTAACTACGATTCCGATATATGATTTGATACGACACACGCCTCCACAATTAACTACGATTCCGATATATGATTTGATACGACCCAAGCCTTCACAATTAACTACGATTCCGATATATGATTTGATACGACCCAAGCCTTCACAATTAACTACGATTCCGATATATGATTTGATACGACCCAAGCCTTCACAATTAACTACGATTCCGGTATACAATTTATGAAACCCCTAGACAACACCATTCTAATTATATTGTATTTCATTCATTTCAATAAACTACTCTTATATAAAAGTGCAAGCGTTATTTTTGAACCACCACTCTTTATAATACCACAATATTATAAATAAAATAAAATTAAAAATGTTTATATTTATTATTTATGTATTCATATCTGTTATTACATTAATAGATATATTAAAATTATTTGAAATTGTTTCTGTAGCTAGAAATTAATTTACTTCAAACCGTCGGTCGGTTCGGACCTGGCCACAGGTCAACTTATTTTATTTCTTGATATTTTCTCCTCTTCAGTTTAACAACAACAATTTAGTTCGAAAAACAGGTGACAAAAAGTCTTTAGGAAATTTTCATACATCAGCAACATCCCTTATTTAGCAATATTATTTTATTCATCTATAAATTATTATCTTTCATAAACATTTTTATAAAATAAAAACATATTTTTTTAAATAAAAATAAATGTGCAAAACTACGATTTGAATTATATTAATAATAAATAAGTTGACCTGTGGCCAGGCGCAGAACCGACCGACGATTTTAAGTAAATTAATTTCCAAATACAGAAACAATTTCAAATAATTTTAATGTATCTATTAATGCAATAAAAAACAGATATGGATATAACATACATATTTTTAATTTTACTTTATTTATAATATATAAGTAGGATCTGGCTGTGACGTCATAAAGGACTAGGTGACGTCATATAATTTTAAATTAAGAAAAAACTAATGAAGATGATTTTTCCCGAGGATAAAACCAATACAAAGTGCATGATTCGTGGAGATATGTAAAAAATATCATGTGAAATTTGATGTCAAAATATCATCGATCGCTAATACTACCACTTCCGGTTTCCGGAATTACACCAAAAGTTGATCAATTCATCATACTGATTCATTAAGTAAATACACCAAATTTCATCAAAATCGGTTGATCCGTTCAAGCTGTACACATCTATACGGACACACAGCGGACGTGCGGACGGACGGACAGACATGCTAAAAATACTTTTACAGGAGATATGTAAAAATCTTCACATGTGAAATTTGGTGTGAAAACAATACCTCCCTTACTATCGTCGGTCGGTAAAAACTATCCTCAAAAACGAGAATTGTGTTTTTTAAGAAATTTATCATCTCATCCTGTCTGTATTCTTGGTGGCATATCATGTGTGTATCATCAGAATTTTTATTAGGAAAATCCTCCACAAAAAGGATTGGTACCTCCCCTATTTAATAAAATAAAATATGAACTATAGTCCCCTGTGGACCTTTAGAGTTCGAAGTATTCACTCATCATTCACTCTTTCAGCAAATAAAATAATTGTAAAATAATTGATTTGCTTATATATATTTTAAAATAATTATTAATAATATAATTATTATTATCATTATTATTATAAATAAAAGGAGAAACTAATTTTCGGGCCTATGAGGAGTGAAATTATTCTTCAAATCAATTCACATACATGCGAAAATTTCCTTACATAATTATTTTTATACGAGGACAGGTCAATAAGTCCTTGACTTTCCCGTCTCTAACTCCTGATTTGAGAAGAAATGGAAAAAAGTGAATTTCAATGTGAAAATCCATGAATTGGGATACGAATTGCTCCCTCATTTGCTCTATCCCCCGGATTTAGCTCCGAGTGACTATTTCTTGTTTCCAAATCTGATGAAATGGCTCGTCGGAAAGAGATATGAATCTATCCATGAAATCATCTCACAAACAAATGCATTTTGATGTCCTCGACAAATCTTATTTTTGGAACGAATAAAAAAAGTGTATAGTGCTCAAAGGAAACTACGTTGAAAAGTAAAATAATTTTTTATCCAACAACCTGTGTTTAATTCAAAAAGTCAGTCTTATGACCTGTCCTTGTACATAAATGGGTTCGCTTGAGTTTTATTTTATTCTTAGGAGTGAAAAAAACCCACAACGTGTGGAATTTCCCGTTTTACCAATCGACGATAGTAAGGGAAGTATTGCTTTCACACCAAATTTCACATGTGGAGATTTTTACGTCTGCTCATTGTGTGTCCGTATAGACGACTGAACGGATATTGATAAAATTTAGTATATTTGGTATATATCAGTACCAAGAATTCATCAAATTTTGGTGTATATCCGAAAACCGGAAGTGGTAGTTTACAAAGTATTCTATTCATTGTTTCAAAACATTTCACTAAAAATAAAAAAAAGATAATATAATTTAGACATTTTAATTCTAATTTTAAAAATATTTTTTTGATACTGCAACGCAGTGAGTACAAAACCACCCAACCTATCAACCCAAAATCCCGATATTAACCCTTGGTCACACAGACTAAGACCCAGAATCCCAAAAATACTCCCACCTAAATAATCTCTTGAAAATGGCGCCAAAATGGGTGCCGAAACGTCGAGAAAACAATCTCACAAAAATACGTGATTATATCCCTGATAAATCTAATAATAATAATAACAATAACATTCACGGAAACCTAAACCAACATATATATATATAGGTATATATATAATGTTTGGAAATTAATTTATTTCAAATCGTCAGTCGGTTCTGTGCCTGGCCAGAGCGCATATTTTTATTTAGACATATTGTTTATTTATAATCTGAAATTTAAATATAATTTATTTTTAACAAAAATAATATATCTTTTTATATTGGAAAATAATATAATTAAGGATGTATTTTATCTTTATTTTTTTATTTTTTAGTAATATTAAATTACACTATCTATTGTACTTCGATGATGGTAACTATGTATGTTGACAGACATAATTGAGAAGAAATATTATTTGATAGCTTGAATATATATGGATTTTCTATCTATATATATACGCGTCCATTGACACATATTGAAAATGTACTTAATGGAAATTAAATTACTCAAGGACATACAATTTTCATTAAAATTGAACCTAGTATAGGAATTTCACTTTCTAGTAGATCTTTTATTAGGATTACTTGTGTTGATAATTCTATTTCTTTTAAAAAAAAAATCATTTATTGTTGTCAGTATATAGCAACTCAAACCATGAATAAAACCGTTAAATTTTTAAATACAAAGAAAACTTTACATACAAAAAACAAAAAAAAAATTGAATTTATAAAATTGCACTAATTTCTTAATGCATTATATCCTTGATAATTATGTATATTAGTTTATATATATATATATATACTTATATGTCAATGACTTTAGAAAATATAGGAAGAATGTTATTATTTTTTACAAGATGCAACGGCCTTGGCATGTGTGAATTAATACCGTTTTTCTTGAACATAAAAAGGAGACTAGAACAATTAACAATAATAATTATATTTGTTTACTCATGCTGAATTCTCATAAAATTACTATAATTTCTTCAATTAGATAAATATATTTATTTAATCAAATAAATAATACTCAATAATTGAATGAGTTGGCTTTACTTTACTATTAACACCGAATATCACATCAAATTGTAGTCATCTATTCAAATTTATTAGGAACAGTTAGAAGATAATTACTATTATTATTTTTATTATTGCTATTATATTCAAATAATTTATAATTAATTCCAATACTCAATTTCAAAACAAAAAAATAACATGGTAGCTAATCAATATTAAAAATTAAAAATTCATTTTTGTATTTATTAGTACCAAAAACACGATAGTAAAGGAATAAGCAGGGCCGTTCCTAGGGTATATGCCGCCCGGGTGCGAGAATAATCTTGCCGCCCTTTCTCTAACCCAATCCCTTCCCCCATTATTGTTAAAAATTTAGAAATAAAAAGATAAAGTAAATTTAAGTTAATTTAGATTTTTATAAAATCGAAAGTATTTAAGATCCTGATCGCAAAATCATTTGACCTTTTTTTTAGAACCAAACAAATTAAAAAAACATATAAGACGGGTAGCGCCGCCCCCCTAGACTTGCCGCACCCCTACACCCCCGGATCGGAACGGCCCTGGGCATAAGTTTTGTTTAATTTATATTGACCTATAGTTGATATCAATTATGTATATATGAATTTTACTTTATATTAATTACAATTAATATAATTGATTCTAATAAGGGTATTCTAAATAAAATATCAGTTAAAAACATTGTTCACGTAGTAATTCCATTTCTTCAAAATTTTTATTAAATTTGAAAAATATACATTAGTCATAAACTATCCAATCTTATTAGATGAACAATAATAATACTTGCTTTATACGTATTAAGATTTTAAGGACTTTTTTGGAGGGAATTTATTAGACGAATTTTTTAATTGAAAATTTCTTTCAAATATATATATTTACCATATAATTTTATTTAAAAATTTCAAACACAATTTATAAGGTAATTTTTTGTAGATACCAATTGACACCTGACTATCATTTATATTTTTTTTTCTTAGGGTGGGCTAAATCTTAACAAATTAAATAATAACAAAAAATAGAATTTTGAAATTATTATTACAATTTAATTTAATTACCTCAATTCTGGGTGTCATAATACACGTTTATGACACATGAGTATAGTTAATATTGCAATTCAATAATGAAAAAAATCATATTTCAGTAATAATAATACTTTTTATCATATATTTTTTTCTTTTCTAAAAAAAAATGAGATCAAATTAATTAAATATATTATTAATTGTTAAATAAAGTTTGCTTTGATCGAATTTTAAACAATTATTAAACATCAAGTAATTATTTTATAAATAAAAATTTCAATCACTAAAAAAAAATTCAACCATTCTTAATTTATTTTATTACTTACTTATGAAAGAAAAATACTATAAAATTTAAAATCTTTATAAATATATTTATTTATAATTTTCATATACTGATGGACAGAGTGGTTAATTTATAAATATTAAAAAAATAAATATTTTTGTTTCTAAATAATTTTACGAAATCATCCGACTTCTTTACTTCACCTTGTATAGGTAAGTGACTGATTAGAATACATTGTCCTTTGATAAAATAATCACTAGAAGAAAAAAATCACCTCTTGAAATATTTCTTAAAACCTCTAATGACTTTTCTTTACATATATAATTACAAGTACTTAAATTAGGAAATCTTATATATGATGGAGGTGTAAAGTTGCATAATGATACTGATTAATTTTAATATAATTTTATATCTCTTTGATTAATATTTATTTTTATAATTTATTTCTTGATTTATATTATATTGAATTAGTTTTATTATTTTTTTATTAAAAATAAATAAACAATAAATATATATTTAGAAAAACAGAAAAGTAATTAGGAGATTCATTACTAACAAAAGGGACGGATAGGCAACCTATCTTTTTCGTTGTCAACGAAAAAATATTACAGATAAAATAATGATACTCTAAATATTTTATTAAAATAAAATAATAAAATTTTTTAATATAATTTTGATTAAAATAAAATTTATATAACATACCCTTTTGTATAATTCATTAAAATAAATTTCCTTGTCTTGTTCAAAATAAATAATAAAAATTAAATAAAATTTTGACTTTTTCATTATGCATGAACAATTCTTATAATCTTACTTATATTATGATAATAATAATTTATAATATAAAAAAGATGATTATCATTGTCATTCAATTTGTATGTCCTTTAATAACAAATATAAATATTGAATATTCATAATAATATTATAAAAAACTTAAAAATTTATTGAAAAAATGTATATATGAATGAACAATACGAATGTTTAATAAATCAATTCTATTCTATGATTGACATTGGCCTCTTCAAATTCTTTAAGAAAAAAAAAATTTATTCATTTTTAATATCAATACCATAAAATGATTAAAAAAATATTTACGTCCAAGGATGATAATTGATTGTTATTATAATAACTAGGAAATATACTTGTATAATATGTATTTTATTCAATTGATTTTAAATAGGAAGAAAGGAAGGAAATATTTTTTTTTATCTTTTAGAAGACACAAAATTAAAATTAAAATATCTATTACATTTTCACATAATTATTATTTTATCAAGGATGAAATAGAAAGGTGATGTTCTATCTAAGAGTGTCCTAAAAAATTGAATTTTTGATTAATTTTATTTTTCACAAAGATCATATTTGACAAATTTAATTAATTTTTTGATTTTCCTATATTAAATTACATATATGTTATATTATTATTATTAGACTTTGGGGTTATAAATAAACATTAAGAGTTAGTGCCTGGATCACCGAGCCGCCGCTCGGTCATTAAAAAAAATTATTCCTTATTATCGGGTTTGGCTGATAATATTAATACCTGATTCATCGAGCCGCAGTTGAAATAATTGAAAAGAACATAAATTAAAAAAGTCATAAAACATACAGCCCTTGAACCTTTAATGCACTGAAAGACAGAAAAGTATGGCCTGTGGATATAACATAATATATATTTCGTATTTTGATTTTAATAATATTTATAATATTTTGTATTTAATGAAGCGCTCTCTGACGTAGTTGCTGGCGTCATTTAAATTTCCTATTTTAAATTAAGAAAGCCGAACTATTGCTCGACCCTTTAACAAATTTATACAATTTATTATTATATACTTTAAAAATTTTACAATTTTCAACGAACTTTTAGTTAGTTTATAAAATCTATATATCTGTGTGTCTGTGTGTCTGTCGCCAAAATTTTTCGATTTTTTAAATTTTGATTTTGGATTCGAGTAGAGCTTAAAAAAGTGTAAAGTGGTCTTGGTTTTTTTAAAATTCGGTTGGAAACATGGTCAAATCGGCTGTCACAGTTTAAAATTTCCCATATATTATAACTACTATAATTAGTGTTATTATAATATAAAATTATAAAGAAAAAATGTTTAGACATTTTCATTCTTTAAATTAAATAATTTTATTTTATTTAAATAAATATCTATTTTTAAATATTTTTTGCTCTCTACATTATTTATCTAATTCTCACAATATATTAAGATCATATAAATTGGAATTATTTATGAAATTTTATTATAAATATGAATAAAAGTTCGTTGATGTAATGCTTCCTAGCATTCCCAGATGTTTTAATTACACAGGCCAACAAAAAATTTTTTTTGAAAACTTTTTTCACGTTAATAGGTGATGTTTATAGATTTTTTTGAGCTGAATCCAAATCTGGCCTTGGTTTTTTTGTATCACGCACAGTTTTTGAGCAATCTGTTTTTTAATGATATAGTATAAAACCACTTTAGTATATAGGGAAATTAATGAAACGCTATGTTAAATCATAAGCATGGTTTGTATTTACAGTTTAAAACAGTGACCGAATGTGCCATTATAGGTTTTTATTGATATTACAGGTTTCACTTGTCAGCTGGAATTGGTTTATACTTCCGTTCTCTTTTTTCTTTGAAGCTTCTTATGTAGCTTTTTCTTCGATGTGTTGCTTGCTGAACTTCACGGTGAAGTGACCAACAATAGTCCCCCATCATGTTGGTGTTCCAGCGGCCCTGGTAGCGTTTTTCTATCACTTTAATGTCTTGGTGAAAACGTTCGCCTTGCTCCTCGCTAACATCTCCCAAATTGTCTGGGAAGTAATCAAGGTGGCTATTCAAAAAGTGAACTTTCAGGCTCATCAAACATCCTAAATTTTTAAACTTCTTTAACATGTTAGCTACAATAGAAACATGTTCTGGATCTTTTTTATTCCCCAAGAATTTTGTAACGACTTGCTTGAAATGTTTTTTGGCAGTGCTACCAACATCATATACATCCATTAGACCTACTTTTCCAATTTACTTATAAATATTATATTACTATAAATCTGTTTAAATTCTTTAAATATCGCTAAACGCAAAAATCTCGAAAAAAATGCATTTAACTATAAAATGTGAAGAAATGGTAGGTGATTCAGTTTTTTAAGCATCATATTTGGATTCAGCAACCTAAAAAACATAATAATAAGGTATATTCATTAAAAAAGTTTTTTCATCGTTGGCCTGTGTTATTTATTACAATTGGGTTTGGCTGGTAATATTAATACCCGATTCACCAAATCGCCATTTAAATAATTTAAAAGAACATAAATTAAAAAAAAAATAGTCATAAAACATACACCCCTTAAACGTTAACAGATACATTTAAATTATTTGAATTTTTCTTTGTAAATACTATCTCTGGTGTGAATTTCAAAAAAAATCGTTAGAGCGGTTTCTGCTAACCCATTTACATTTATATATATATACAAACAATTTTAGCTAGCATAATAAGATTAGATAATAATAATATTTATATAAGTTGGTGGAAAATAATGATACTTTTTGTTAATCTTACTCGGAATTTCATACCTTTATTATTACGTGAAGAAATTTCAATAATATTTATGATAGGTTTTTTATTTAGTTTATTAAGATTAATTTTTAGATTTACCCGTATACTTGGTAATCAAAAAGTTTATAGAATAGCAGAGAGTTCAAAACCCTAATTTAAAAAATTACAACAGCTATTTAAGTAACGAAATCACATAAAATGTAAGTGATATTTTTCTTAACCACAATTAAAAGTTAAAAACTTTAGAATTGCAGTGCAATTGGCAGTCTCATTAGTTAACATGAGATCGGTTGGATTAGATCAGAAAATTAGTTCATTTAACCATTTAAGAATATAGAAAATATTATATTAAGTAGAATAAGTTTAATAATATGAGTGTGTATAATAATATAAAATAATGATAGAGGATTCTTCCTCTCTTAATTAATTAATATTAATAATTGAATCTAAATGAATATAATTGTATAATAATATATATATTTTTGTTTTATTCAGTATTTTTTGTCTTTAAATAATATTTTGTTTTGAATATTTATATTATTATATAATTTTTAAATATATAAAATATTTAAACTCATTTGGAGATGAAATCATTACTAGATTTAAACAAATTTCCTCCATTGGCTTAAAAGCGGACCATCAAATATTTAATTTTATATAAAAGTTTTTTTGTTAATGCTGAAGTAATAAATAAAAAAATTAAAATATCACAATCACATTTCTCCAAGTATCCCTATTCTGATCTATACATACATCTATCTATACATTGTCCACCCATCTTGGTCTTCCAAGCGGACGTTTCCCAATTGGTTTCCCCACCAATATATTTTTTGCCATACTTTCTTCTCCCATTCTAGCCACATGCCCTACCCCTCCAAGCCTTCTCGATTTATAACCCTAACTGTCTGGTGATGTATAAAGGTCATGTAATTCATCGTTATGTAGTTTCCGCCATTCCCCGGTGACCTCATCGTCATAAATTGATAAATAATTTAAATAAACTTATGAAAATTGTCTTAACAAAGTATTAAACCATAGTGTTATTATATATAAATAAATATTAAAATATTTAAAATATATATTGAATGTTATATTCATATTAAAAATTATCATTTTAAATAGGAAGAGTTGAAATTTGCATAGTATAAAATTGTTGGAATAGATTCAATTTTAATTAAAAACAACACTAAAAATAATTGATGTAAAATCTTCCCTTTAATGAGTCAGTTTTTTTATACCATGACATGGAAATACTCTTTAAGTTGAAATACAAACATAACATATTTGAGAAAATTAATAAATCAATTCCTCTATGTTTGGTGTAAATAAAAGAAAATAATAAATAAATATTTTGCGGATATCATTTAAACTATAAAAAACAAAACAATTATAATATAAGAAAATTTTTAATAGTAATATTAATTTATAATTATTAAATGAGATTAAATATAAGAATAAATAATATATATTATATTTAAACAATGAAACTATAAAACTTGCCTCTATAAAAATTTAAAAATCAATATAATTATTTATTATTATTATAGTGATGGTGTGTTTATTATACTAGTTTGAGCGGCTAGTTCTTCGCACCTAGAAGGAGGGCTCTGGCCCCTGTGCCCCTGGGGTAATAAATATTTCGTTGGTATATATTGTTAGTATATGTTATAATTATATATGATACAATATTTCATAATCATTTTATTATAGGTTTTTAAACTCTAATTGGACGTATATATATAATATGTAAGGCAATCTAAAGAAAGAGGCATTTCATAAAACTAAACATATAGAATTGAAAATAAAGCTTATTGATAAATTTATTTATTTACCTTCTAATTTCCAAAATAATTCTAAAGAATTATATATTAATTAAAATAATATATAAACCATATACCACCAATATTATGATAAATAAGTAATTAAAATAGAAAAAAAATTTTAATTAATGTTTTTATTTAAAAAAAAAATACTAAAAAACTAATATGTGTTTTTTGACTAAAGGTTATATTAGTATAGAAGTACTAATAATAAAAATATTGGGGAGGATTTTTATATACTCTAATTTCCTTATCTATTTACTTTTCAATCGGGAAAAATTTCTAAGTTTGTCGAGAGTAAAGTAATTAAATTTTTTTACAAAGTCAGGTAGAAACGAAACATTTAATTTAATTTTTAGATAATAAAACGTAAAGATTTATAAAAATTTGATTTCTAAGCAATATACAATAAAGACATTTATTTGAGAATATCTCAAATCTTTTCGTTATTTTAAAATTCAATTCTAATCAATCTTCTTTTTCCATTCTAAATGGTAAACACATCTGCATAATATTAACTATGAATCCGTAGCTTTTTCATATTCATATACCTACTTATTTATTTGTTATATATATATATTGAATTACATTTCTCTTTTAATTAAAAATTTTGTACTCTAATTCCGCTATTTATTTTCTTGCTCTCTCCTCTCTCCGTCTCTCACTCTCTCTCTCTCTTTCTATATAAATATATATATATATATATATATATATATATATATATAACTGTATAAATCTCGACAAAAGATTTAAGATAATAGCTATAATAAGAATTTTTCTGAAAGAGTGAAAGAGAAAGAATGGAATCTGTTTTGCGTGTCTTATAACATCATTTTTATTTATATTTCTTTTTTCTTTTATTTTTTAATTAGGTCAAGTTTATTATAAGTTTTAAAAATTTAATGTTATTTATACAAAGTAAAAAATTATTCGTTTCTTAATGCCTGGCTAAATATCTCTCTCTCTCTCTCTCTCTCTCTCTATATATATATATATATATATATATATTTCTCTCTCATTTGGTCTCACTCATTAGATTCATTACTTTAAAGGTTTTGTTTTTAATATTCATAGAATTTTGATTAATTTTAATTAATGGACTAAATATCTGCTGATATCATTATTAATTATATACCCAAATGTTGAAATCTAAATTTAGATTTTATACTTTTTCAACAGATCGTAATCAAATCATATAAGTGAAATTTAATGAATATGGAATGATTTTAAAGATCCAACATAAAAATGCACTCTCAATATACAATTTGTCGTTTTACCTGATGGACAATTTGGATAGAGATGTTATTTAAAAAAAAATACATTCAAATAACATCTGTAAATCGAAACTCCAGGTTGGCCTTTTTAAATCCAAAAGTTTTCATCACTTTACAAGGAAATATTTATCTTTATTATATAGGAGCATTGGATAAAAACGAGCCCTATCATATATTTTTATTAAAATGAAAAAAAATTATAGTTAAATAAAAATTTTTATAAAATGTATTACAGAAATATATATATATATATAAAATTTTAAATAAATTATTTTATAATATAGCATTTCATTGTTTTAATATATAATTATATAATTATATTAATTAATTATTTTATATATAATTATCCTTTTATTTATTCTAAGAAAAAGAAAAGTAAATAAAAATACCAATTTTTTAAAAAAAGGTCGATTTTCAAAATTGTCGTTTTAAATAAAAAGTTACTTTTAGTGTGATAATTTCGGGGAACTTTTTGGAGGTTCAATAGCAACAGATCTAAACTAATATAAACAAATATCTATTTAATATGACAGACATCCTTATTAGCCCTATTAAATTGATCATTTGATCAGAAGTTCTATTTTGATTAGAACATAGTTTAAAAAAAATAATAAAATAAGAGTTTGAATATAAGCAATAAGCAATAAGAAAACAAGCCATTTCCGCTTTTAGACAATTGTAATATTTATTTATTTATACATACCTTTATTAAATAAAGATAATAATATCTATCATAATATAATGTTGACATTCAAATTATCTATTTGACGAGATAGCTTAAGTAATATTAATATTAAAATAAAATAAATGATTTATTCAAATGATGATTTAATTCTTTTAAAAATATTATTTTTTTAGTAATGATTTTTTTATTGAATTTGAATAAAGAAAAATATTAGTCATAAAAAAAAAATAAACTATGACATTTATACGAATATTTTCTAAGTAAAATTATATATCTCAGATGATATATACAATGACATAAAATCCAGTTTAATTTAATTTTATATAAATATATTAGATTTAATTTTTATTTTTAATATTATCAAGATTTAATCAATTTTTGCTGTACTTCTCTTTTTTGAATATTTATTTATTTATTTTTTAATTTGTCCAAGCCAATTTATTATTATCCCCGAATAGACGCTCAATATATTTAAAAAATTATTTTCAAATCGTAATAAATAAATTTTTAAAATACCCATAGAAAATATACAGAAGAAATAAAATAAAATATTCAAGTTAAAATTTTAATTTTTTTTCTATTGGTAATGACAATCATAAGAAATATAAAATTTGAATTATTTTGGATATTTTTGTAAAAAATCTTTGTTTCCTGTTGATAATCTGTTATACATATTATTACACTTATTATACTTATTAATAATACTTATTAACTTATTAAATTTATTATACAAAATAATATTATTTATCAGTCTATTTATTAACCTTGAATTATAATGTTTATTATAAACATTATAATTCAAGGTAATAATTATTTCATCCCTTTTATCATTTGAAATTTTACTTTCTAATCAAAAAATCTGAAATCAATAATATAATATTTTTTTGAAGATCTTCCAAAAATAAATTTTTTCGACAACAAAACTGATCGAATATCATTTTTCTTAACAAAAGATTCAGTTTGAAAAGTGAAAATATTCCATTAAATGTTTATTTTAATTTATTTCTATAATTTAAAAATATAAATTGATATAATCAAAAAAATATATATTATATATATATATATATAAGATATGTTTATTATAGATATAAGTCAAGGTGGCCAAGTTTCGTTTTCACTTTATTATTATTTTTTTTGAATTCATTTTTTTATAAGATTTTAGAAGAGGAGAATTTCAAGTTTAAAACCATTTCATTAAATAAACACACAGAGTTTCAAATGGAAGTTAATTTTAATCGTCATTTATTAATGATTGTTCATTCATATTCCTGAAGATCATTCATTAATAAATCAACGATCTTTTTGGTTGAAGTTCTTAATCAAAGTTGTTTGCTCGTTAGACTATAAAAAGATGTTTCGAATCACTTCACTCTACCTGCCTCTCAATCGGTGCATGACAAAAATGAGTAGATATAATGAACAATTCACTAACAATCAACTTCATTATTTCCTAGACTTATTCATTTGAAAATTGATCTAAAGATACTTTATTTTTATATATATATATATATATATATATATATTATTTAATCAATTTAGACGGATATTATTAATATGTATTATTAATTAGTAAATACTTGTTTAATTTTTTTTAGAAAGTGATTAGATAATATTAACAATTAAAATAAATTGTTTTATATCTTAGCCCCTATATAACTTTTTGATTTATAATGCATTTAAAATAAATTTTTATATCACCTTGATAGTACGCTATTGATGCATTTTTTAAAAAACAATTTAAATTATGTAAACGATGGTTGGATGATAGATTTTTGTTATAACAATTATGAGTTAATTTTTTTATCTCCTTCCTTTATTTTAAATTTATTTCTTTATATGTATCTTTCTATATAACATTCTTTATATAACTCTTAAGATTTGTGTGGAATATGTAACCTTCTTAATTTAAATTTAAATTTGTATTGCTACGTAACTACGGCATTGCTCTTCATTATGTATTAATAAAAGAATGTGACACTCATTGCTTTAGCGTCAATTAAAAAGTACAAGTATTGTATATACAGTGTTCTTATTTCTAAATATTAAAGGAACTAAAATTATAAATTTTGCATAGATATAAATATGCATATATTCACGTAGGAATGATTATTTGAAAATTTAGTAATTATACTTGAAATTTCTTTTTTTTTTTTTTTGTAATATATACTACTTGAATATTTTTTTTTTAATAAAGGCCATAATTTACAATTTCTCTGACCTTGAAACACTTGCAAGTTCAATAGCATCAAGGAATTTGATTTCATCTCCATCGTTTATTCATAATCTATAAACCATTTTTGTATCCCTTCTAAAATTATACTTTTTTATACTTTCATTAATTCTTATACTAAGATTTAATCTTTTTTTATTCACTTTATAGTACTTATATTCATTTAACAATTATTTTAAATATAATATATATAAATAAATAAAATTAATTAATTTCATTAAATTTAATAAGAAAATGAGAGAATATAAAAAAATATTACTAATACTAATAAAATAAAAATTCTTTAACATATTGTTTTAGTTAAAAATTTCAATTTTAACTATTTATAAGCATATATAATAATTGTAATTTAGGGTTGCCAATTGGCCTTTTTTGGAAAGGACAGTCCTTTTTTAAATACTTTCGACTGCCCTAAGTGTCCCTAATTTTTTAAGGGTTTCCTTTTTTGGAACTTTATATTGTTAGCAACAATGTAATTTATATATTATATATAAAATTATGCGAACGCCGCGAGCTTACGAGCCACCACGACTACACTACACCGAGGAAAGCGACATCCACTGCCTTTTATTGATACATAATTTGTATTTTAGTTGTTACAAAATCAACAATTGGCATTATTCTCCTCAACTGACCCAATTGAGGATGGTGTAACAACCGATATGTGCAAAAAACAAATAAATTAATCAATTTGAAACTTCACCAAGTGGTTTTAATAAAAAAATATCTATATATTTAATACGATAGTGTCCGTCTGTACGCAAAAAACTCCAGAGCCTAAACTACAAGGACTAAGGTAACCAAATTTTTCTGAGGTGAAGGGTACCTCAAATGATGAAAAATAAAAAAGAAATTAGAATCTTAGGTAACTCCTGAGCGGAGCTGCGGGTGTTCCATTTTCCAGAAATATATATAAAGAAGAGTTTGTATGAATGTAATTTGTTTACTTTTTTGCTGTCATAGAAACAGATATATATATATAATTAGAACCTCTCTCTCTCCCTCTATTTAAAATTTAAAAAAATGGAGTGTTCTAGCCAAATTAAGAAATTTAAATTCTTTATGCAACATTGATAGGTAAATTAATTGGACTGGAAGAGGAGACATATGATTAGAGAAATTGGGGAAAAATCAACCGAAATGTAATTAAACAAAAAAATTCAAGAATTATGATACGGATACGACTTACATACAATTAACATACAAAATGTAGAATTTGAAAAAGTATAAATATTTAAATACTTAATATCTCTAATCACGAAAGATAATAATATTGGAGAAGAATTTAAATCGACGTTGTAATTGAGTAATGCCTGTTATTATGCAGTAAAGGGGCTTATCTCATCAAAGAGGATCAAAATTAAAATATATAAAACAATTATTTTTCATGTTGATCGATGACTAGGGTGACCATATTTCGAAAACACCAAACCGGGACAAACGGTTTACCTTTTTTTTAGAACTAAATAGAAAAAATTTTGAAAAAAAAAATACGAAATGTCCTAAATATTGAAAAAACAGTAGGGTGTCCCGAAGACATTTTTGGGACAGAGCACCTAAAGACGGGACGTTTGGTCACCCTATCGATGTCTCTGGGAGATGAGAGTAGATTTAGAGTATTTGTGAGATTAATATTGTTTGCAGCATTTATATGTCAAAAGAAGATGAGGTCACAGGGGGATGGCGGAGATGGCATAACGAGAAATAATGTCCAGATATAGTTAAAGTTATAAAATCAAGAAGGCTGGGTTGGGAAGGGGACGTGGTTGGAATTGGAGAAACTAGAAATTGGGAGAAACCGATTGGGAAACATCCGGTGGAAGACCAAAGATCAAGGTGGGTGGACAATGAAGGAAGGGATATGGGAGAGATGGGACAGGGTAGGATTTGGTTGTAGCTCAGGATAGGGACTCTTAGAGAAAAGTGGATGCTGCGGCTAAGAACTTTCGAAAACTGTATAGACACAGAGTTAGATAAATATAACATATACAATAATAATATATAATTAATTTACTGATTAAATTAAAATATATTTTACAAGAAAACAAATACATGTCTTATCTACTTATACTGATTGAAACAAAATGGATGAAAACCTTTTACATACAGACTTTTTCAACCAAATACTATGTATCACTCGGGGGTACAGGGGGCGGAGCCCCCGTCTAGGTGTGAAGAGCGCCGAAGGCGCTCGGAGCAGCTAGTTCATATTAATTTGTATACATATTTTTGTTTATTTTAGTTTATATAATATATTAAAAATAGAAAGGATAGTCATACAAATTTTTGTTGACAAACATAGAGATAAAGTTGTTTTAAAAACAAATTTTAAATATTGAATTAAAATTTTTATTCAATCCCCAAATCAAGTGAATTCAATTATATTAAATAAAAAAAAACATTTTTCAAAAAATGTACATTAGAAATTTTTGATCAGAAGAGTTGCTTGCATAATCACTCATCAACAGGATCCTATCTAATTTCTTAGATAACACTGATGGATTGAAAACCCCTTTTGCGGCAAGTCCAGCTATTTCTTAAGCCGACCCTGATTAATAACGACATTGCAAAGTCATGGCTCATGTTCGCTAAGTTAGCTTTTGTCTTTGAATTAATATCGAAAATTTTCATCATCTCAATTTTTTTTTCTAATTTTTACCGACCGACGATAGTAAGGGAGGTATTGTTTTCACACCAAATTTCACATGTGGAGATTTTTACATATCTCCACGAATCATGCATTTTCTAAACAGAAAAAAGTATTTTTAGCATGATGTCTGTCCGTCCGTCTGTCCGTCCGTCTGTCCGTCTGTCCGTCTGTCCGTCTGTCCGTCCGTATAGATGTGTACAGCCTGAACGGCTCAACCGATTTTGATGAAATTTGGTATATTTACTTAATGCATCAATGGGATGAATTGATCAACTTTTGGTGCAAATCCGTGAACCGGAAGTGGTAGTATTAGCGATCGACGATAGGAAAGGAAGGGTTATTTTCACACCAATTTCACATGAGGAGATTTTTTTATATATCACCACGAATCATGCACTTTGTATTGGTTTTATCCTCGGGAAAATCATATTTATTAGTTTTTTCTTGATTTAAAATTATATGACGTCATCCAGCCATTCATGACGTCACAGCCTGGTCTTACATATATATTATAAATAAAATAAAATTAAAAATATTTATGTTATATGCCTATATGTTTTTTATTGCATTAATAGATATATTAAAATTATTTGAAATTGTTTCTGTAGCTGGAAATTAATTTACTTCAAACCGTCGGTCGGTTCGGACCTGGCCACAGGTCAACTTATTATATATATAATTCTTTATTTATACTTCCACCAATACACATACCTATAAATAATATACAGTGTCAATATAACTGCGGGTATCTGTTGAGGTCATGTTTAAGTTTAAAAAAGCGGTAACCGAATTTCGTCATCATTTAATTGAGCTCGAATAGATTTTTCAGTTCCATATACTAGGTCAAATTTGTTTCAATTACTTTATTTCCATATTCATTGGATATACCTAATAATAATATTTATAATCAAAAAGAAAAATGATTAATTCTTAATTATATTAAATATTTAATTATTATTTATTTATTTATTCCTATATGCATAGATTTTAGATATAGGTTGAGAATATATCTAATTTACTATCACTATGATAATTAAGTGAGAGTTGATTTTTTTTAAACGTTAATCATTACATACATATTATTAATATTTTATATGAATATCTAACCTAGAAATATAAATGAATAATTGATCTTTGTCACTGATTAGGCCCACTGATGAAAATAAAAATAATAAGCAAATTAACAAATATTTTTTATATACGCATTTAGGACAGTAAATATATTTTAAATGAAAGATGAATTTAATATTTGAAATAAATAATGTGGGTGTGTTGTGAATTTCAAAATTAATTAAATTATTTAGTTATTTAATTAATTATTTTATTACTCTAAGAAAATATTTATAAACTAGCATTGTGTTGAGTAAAAAGGACTAATTAAAGTAGATATTTTTGAAAATTTTATAAAAAAAGATTGTTTTTTATAACGTTTTTCTCAACTTCACTTGGCGTCTGTCTCTCTGTCTCTGTGTCTGTCTGTTCGCTCTTTTAACAAATTGAAATCGATTTTTCATCATCTTAATATTGAGAGAGACTTTTGAAAATTTTTATAGATATTTCAATCGATCTCTAGAAGGCATAGAAGAAATATAATTGAATTATAGTTAATTAATTGTAATTAATTAGCGATTAATTACTTTTAGTAACTAACTCCTTTTGTATTGATCCGATTAATTTTTTTTCAACGGATTCTTAAGCATAAATATTGATTTCAGGATAGATTTTCATTTTTAACGTATTTAAAAAAATTTGATAACATTAAAATTAATGATGAATTCTTATTAATCAGTTGTATCGCCAATGAAAGGGGGTTTCTTTCCCTCAAATGGCAAAGAGGAAGTAACCTTTTTTTTATATAAGCTCCGGAGAGAAAATTAAACAAAGCATTGACCTTTTTTTGAAGACAATATGAGTCAGGTGGGGGACAGTCTTATGAGTTTTCTGAAACAGTGTTCTTACACAAACACACAAGCCCGATTTTGCAGTGTGTTTTTTTTATGAAGACAATATATATATATATTAATGTATATATTTCTATATATACATTTATAAAATATCATATTAATAAAAATTATTTATTTATAAATATAATATAATAATTACTATTCAATAATAGCATTTACTTAACATAAATACCTAAAATCCATTTTATAATATTAATTTATTTTTTTGTTTTATTCAACTTGTAAATTTTCGTATAACTTCATCTTTTCTATTTCTCTTGTTATATTAAATAAATTTATCAAATTAAAATTGCACTAAAAAGAATAAAATAATATAAATATAAAAAAGTTTTATAATATAACGTTTTTCCAATGGACTAAAAAGAATAAAATAATTTTTCTATAACCTGACATAGTTGGATGAATTGCTTCATATTCAACTAAAAACGTTGGGCGCTTTTAGTTTTCATTTGATTTCTATGGACTTAACTTTCTTTATAGAGCTATAATTCATATATAATAACTAAGAATAAATAATCTGATATAATATTATATTATAGTAAACATTTGAAAACTATACTCTTCCTACTCAAAACATAAATAAAGTAATGATAACTGTAATTTCTTTTGGTGATAATTTGTTTATTTATTTTTAATTGTAAATATTACAAGAACCAAATTATTATTACCAAATTACTTATTTAATTCTAATGTTTTTTAATACTTATAATGCCTTAAGCAAATGACAATACTATTAAAGCTAATGATGTAAATTTATATTGTAAATCAAATTAATTTCAAATTTGAAAATTTCCAACTCCCACATCTTGTTAGTTTAATTTTTAAATGAATTTTAAAATTTCAACAATTTCACAATTTTCCAATTTTAATAAAATTATCCTTTTTAATCTTTATACACGTGCTTATAGTTCTGAATATATTAAGTAAAATCTATTTTATTAAGCTTTATTGTTATTTTTATTTTGTTTAATTTAATAAACAAATAAATCTCTAACAGGTAAAAAATAATGTATTAATACTTATTTTGCTTATAATAGTTTATGCGCATGACTATTCACACAAGTTGCTAATTAAAAAATTAGTTTTATTTTTACATAATACTATTATTGAAAAAAAAGAAAAAGAAAATAAAACAATATAATAATAAAATAACTTTATATTTATAAAATTGTCTTTTAAATAAATTTGTTAAATTAATTAGGGGTCCTATGATCAGTATATGGGATCCTATCAATCTTTTCCTTGATCGGAGGCACTACATTTTATCAAGTAGCTTTCCAATTTTGATCCCGGAAATTGACTCAGTCGCATAGACCCCAGCTAAAGAAATTCCCTTGCCTTGAATCTGAGAAAACGGGAAAGTGAGTCCACACTGCTAACCCCCCAACCTGTGGCGCATTCATTCAACAGAAGAGGATAAGTTTTTTTTTAAATAATATTATCAGAATTTTTGTTTAATTTATTATTTAGATATTAAATTATTATTTTTGTAAATTTTTTTAATTTTTATTTCACTCTAGTAGGTAGGTATTTTTAGAAAAAAACAACCTCCTCAAATCTATCTCTTGCATGAATGTATTTTTGGCTAAATATTTTGAAAGGGGTTTTTAAAAAAATAGAATTTTCGCAAACTTAACCTTGAATTTATTGATTAATATAATTATCTTAATTCATAAAAATAATTAATAAATATTAAGAACTATCAAAATAATGATTAAGATAAAATCAATTGAAATGTCTGCAATCAGACGAAACCAAATCTCTTTTTCAACTTAAAATTATTGTGTATATAAGTGAATTTTTAACAATTATAATTTTTTTTATAGTTTTCAATATCAATATGAATACACAAAGTAAAAATAATATATTAAAGATTGTCCTGACAGAGTATTTAATTATAATATTTATTCTATTTTCGATACCAGAATAAATTAAAAATTTTGTATATAAATCTTTAGCCTATAAAATCACATTATAGTGCTTCGCCTAAGAGGTAACACGTAAAATTAATATTATTAATTTATATATATTTTAATCCTAACTATTCTAGTTAATGTATATAATATTGACTTCATTTAATTATATATAATTTCTTAATTATTTTTTTTCATTTTAAATTTTCTTAAGATGAAAGAGAACATGATAAACTTTTTATAAAAAAAATTTTTTTCCTAGTTAATTATGAATGATATTTCTGGAAAAGGACAGAAAATATATTATACGTGATATTCTAGGTTGTATAGATTCCAGGGGCCAAAATAAAATTTTTCAATTTATAATTATACTTGTAAATGAAAATAAATACTGTAAATTTATACTCTTTGAATTCAAACTCAATTTTAATAATGAATATGAAAGTTAAATTAGAACGGAAGGAGAACTTCTAAAAAACAATTTTTAACCAAAATATCATCAATGAATTTATTCGCAAAATTATTAATTTTAATATAGATTTTGTGAGTTAAAATTAATTTTAAAAATATCAATATTATAATAAGTATAAATGTCTTCCCATTAAAAACCACTCCTTGGAATATAAATTTGAGGTCAAAATACTTTGAATGAAATAATCCACTTGTGAGTGAATTATGTATTCAAGATTATATTTTAAATAAGATTTCAATGATATATAACCCTGAGATTCTCTCTCTCCCTCTCTTTCTCTCTATCTAAGGAGATGAGAATGAAAGAAGAATTTGCAAAGAGAATTCTAGTTTTATTTTTATATATAATAAAAAACCAAGAAACTAACCAAAAAAAATATTGCCTAAACTAAAAATATAATTAATACATTTTTTTATAAATATTATATTTATTCGGCGTTAAACATATATAATTATTATTATATTAGTTAATTATTATTAATTTCATTTGTTTTTCTCCTTGATTCTTAATTTCTTAATCAGAACATTTTTCACTTTAATCTCGCTCTCCTTCGTAAATATCAAAATCAAATAAACGTTTAACTTGTTGTTTGTTAATCGTTATTTGAACTTAATGAATAATTATTTTTTTATCACTCAAGGACATATTTTTTCTTTTACCTTAAAGTAATTGAAATATCATATATTTTTCTTTTTAATATTAATTAATTTTTGCAGATTTAAAAAATTTAAATAAAAAAAAAATGTTTCTCATATTTACGTCAACGAATAATTTCTCTCGAAATTTTAAATTAATTTTATAAGAGTCGTTGGGTAACAATTCAAGTGTACTTTTTAAGATCTCTAGAATGATTATCATTTCCATATTTTGAATATATGTATAGAGATGAAAAGATATTTATATATATGATCATTTAAAAGGATAGAAGAAATTTCTTTTGTTACGTTCTAATTCATACCGGTCCCTTTTGAATAAAAATATTGATAGTGAAAAGAAGATAAAACGACTATAAATTTTAAATAAAAAGAATTGAATTCTATTTCTATATTTTTTAACTTTATTACAATATTTATTAAAAAAATTATTAAAAAATAGTTTCTCTATTTAATAAATATTTCAATCGTAATTCTAATAGAAGATATAATTTAAATTTTAAAAACAATCAATACATAAATAAATTTAAAAATAATTCAAGAATCAATAAATAAAGAGGAAATTTATTTTTCCTTTTAGTGAAATATTATACATCAAACGCGTCCATGACCTGAATCTAAATAAATTTTAAAAAATAATTTTTTTTTATCTAATCAGGGTGGTCTTTTTTTCTTATAGAATGGCTACACGGCGGCCAAAGTCTTTGTATCTCCCCTTGTGAGAGGCTACCTGCATTCCTTTAGCTTGTTCAACCCATCAACTCCATTCCAAAAATAAGAAGCTAAGGTAAGAAAAAAAAATGTTATGGTGACCCCCCTAGACAGATAGACAGACACCTGCTCTCTGTCTCTTTCTCCCACTATTATTTCAATAAATGTATTATTATCTCAAGAAAAATATAATAAATATATCATGAATCATGATATATATGTACTGGATGAATCCTACTTTATATCTTTTTACCACTTAGAATAAGGATTAATTTATTGCTACTTTCCATTTCTTTATTCAATTGAGTAAATTTAATAAAATTTATAGTAATAAATAATAAAAATATTAATTTTTATATGTATATCAAATCAAAGTTGAATTCAAAAATTTATTGTAATAGAAAATAATATTTTTTTAATATCCCAATAGATTATTTGAGGTTAACGATGAGAGTGTAAAATCATAAAAAAAATCATTAAATTTTATTAACGTATAAGTATATCTAAACTTGAAAATATACATAAAAATTCGACATTTTTTAATATAATTTTTATGTTGATAATTTGATTAAATCTTCATTTAAACTTTATGATTATTATAAAATTATATTTGAAAATTGATAATTAATTCGTGTTTAAATCAGGAGCGTAGTTTAATGTTCAATGCTGAACTACCGTATTTAAGGATGAAGGTTCAAATTTCACAAAATTCACAAAAATTTAAAAGATAATATTCAATGTGATTAAATATAAATAAACCAATGTTTAAACTGTCTCATATGATTTTTAGAGCCAATACAACGAAATAAAATAAGATAGTTTTTTGAATCATATAAGAGAGAGAGAGAGTATATATTAAGTAACAGAACCATATATATCTATATACTATTTTATAAGTGAAATTATAACCATGTTACTGTTTTTAATCTCTAATAATTTGATAATAATAAAACCCTATTATTTAAATAAATTAAAATATTTTATGGTAGTGATATTTTAAAAATAATTTTATATTTAAAAGTCCTTAAATATATAATTATTATTATATAAGTTCATATTATTAATTTCATTTGTTATATATATATTTTTATATTCATTATTGGATGACTTTAATCCCCCTTCACCCTCTTACTATATCTTTATCATCTATTTCAATCCTTTTTCTGATTTTGATTACATTTTATATTTTAAATTAAACTTAATATATAAACATAATATATGAGTGAAATCATAATTTTCTTAAATTATTTAAAATTATGGGAAAATCCTTAATTATTTTGGAAAATATTTTCTTAGCACTTTTCAAAGAGCAATTTTAAGATTCAACAGGAATTATTTTATTATTTGTAAATTTTGCGCATATATACCTATTTCATTTATCCCATTAACTAAATTTATGTGAATTTACATTTTTGGTGATTAAAAAAATATTGTACAATTGATTTTAACAGATAATTCTTATATATTGGTTTGATTATATTTATTTCTTATTCGTTTAATTAATATATTTATATTATAATATAAATTATATTATTTAGTTATTTTATTTATTTAATTTTTTTAATGAAAATTATATATGATTTTGTGATGTTTTTTTGAACTTTAATTTTATTTTATTTTAGAAGAAAAAGGATGAGAGAATGAGGAGTTTAACTTAGAAATTGAAAAGAAAGTAAAATTATATGAATTAAAATAATAATGGACAATATTAAATATATTTATATATAGATAATAGATATAAATAAAATTTTATAGGTCATTATATTATTAATTGTATATTAATCTAAGAATAGATTACTTTTCAATTTTTTTTTGCCTATATTTATTCAGCAAGCTAATGAATTGGAAAGTTTTTATTTTTTTGTTGATGTCGAAAACAATTCATTTAATAAATACATAAATAAATATATTTTTTTATTTTATTTTTAATCACATATAACAATTCACTTATGATAATAAATAAAAATAATATAAGCAAAAGTAAAAATAAATATTATAGATGAATATTTTATCTATTTTATCCATCCCAATTTAACCCTAAATCCCTTTTTAATAATATTATTTGAATTATTTACATTATAAATTCTTCATTAAGACTCAGGGCATCAAATATTATTTATTTCATTCACTTTATAATTTAAGTATTCTAAACACAGTTAACTTAAAAGTTCTTGGTCACAGCAACCATATTCTTCCAGCCGTTTTTACCTCCTTACCGTTTTATTGTCACTCTAATTAGTTGATAGACAGCTAAATTTCTATTTAGAATTTGCATTAATACATTTTAAACTAATCTTTGATTCCCCGTTGTATACATTTTCTATTTTACAACTTTAATTATATTCATGACTTTTAAAATCATGTCCTTTAAAACTAAAACTCAGGCAGCTTTAGTTATCTTTAATCTACTATATAAAGGAGTTTTAAAAAATATTATAAAAATCTGTTCTTAAATGATTTAAATATAAGTTCAGGTTTAAATTTAGGCTAAGAAAATTAATCAATCATAGTTCACTTGCAATTCCTTTCATTTCATTTGGCACGTGTGTATTTATTTATTTTTATTTCGAAATTCTTCTAAAGAGAGAGGGAGATATAGTTATTATACTAAACATATATATATATATAATATTCATAAAATAGGCCTCGCAATAGAATTTGATTTTTAAAAGGGCTTAAAGAGGGTTTAGAAATATAAATAAATTGTTTTACGAAAATACCCTACCCAACTAAAATTTATTTTAATTGAAATTAATATATTTATTTATTGATTATATTAAAATTACTTTAAAAAGAAAAAAAGTATATTTGATTTAATTTAATTAAACAATTTTTATTTTAATTGATAGAAACTATTCTATATAATGTATTTTATAATATCAAAAAGTATTGTATACTTTTTATGTATATACATATAAAATCATGTAAAATTTTCTTAATTTTAATTTTTTAGGTGAAACAAAAAGAATTGTAAAATATTATTAAAGAAGAGAAAATGGATAAAAACTATCAATATTTCAATTAAAATAAAATTAAAATCAATGGAAAATTTTAACTTTCTTAGTTCTCAAATTAAAAAAAAATCTAATACAATTGCATAATTGATTTAAAATATTTGAAAAAAAAAGTTTTATTAAAAGAAAGAAAAAGAAAAATTGAATTTTGTTGATTAAAATTTTTTTTCGAGTATTTTTTGTTGTGTTTCGTTGCCCTGGACATTTTATGAATACGGAATGATTACCACTAGAAAGTGACCGTCAGTGACGTCAATCGTCCACTCTCGACAATCCAAGAGAGTAAATGACATAAGACACACAGCATAGAAAGAGATGGATATACTGATAGACAGAGAAAGAGAGAGAAGTCGTTTTGCCATTGCATAGGCAATGCACGTGACATTAGCTTTAATTGATATTCCACTAACGGGGTAACTCAACCCTTTAAAGGGATCAAACGGTGTCACCTGTGCTTAAAAGAGAGCCCAATACTGCCAACAGATCAAATTATTAATTAATTTAAAAAAAGCACTCATCAAAAAATAATTATTCATATTTTACCTAAAATGATTGAGTATATACTAGAATATACTGGTATATAGACTATGTGAGCTCATTAATTACTTATAAAGTTCATCAATTTATTAATAAATCATTTAATTAATAATAAAATAACTTTTTGAAAAATTTTTCATATGTATTATTTATTTATTTTCTTTTAATACATTAAATTATTATAGTCTATATTTTAATATAAGAAAAAAATAAAAACAATTAATTCTTCATTTTACTGCTCGAATAAATAAAATTAATAATAATAATTTTATTAATTTTATTTTATTTATTTATAATTTGAAATAAAAATCAAACTTAATTTTTTTGAATATGTATATATTAGACATTTCTCAAAATTCTCAAAAGATAACCAATAGTTATTAAAATAATTTTAATTTATTATAATATAATTTAAGAATCGGGTAGATTATTTAATATCTCTCTAAATTGACTATAGAAAATAATTCTCCTAATTTTTGAATTACCATTCTATATAAAGTACATTACAATTGTGGTTTAATTCAATATTTAAAATATTAATTATTCCAGAAACTTGAGAATTAAATATAAACTTTTAACAAAATTGAGAGTCTACTCACTGGAGTCATTATGTCACCTTATGGTTACGAGAGGTGAGAAACTTTTTCCTCAAAATTTTAAAATAATTATTCCACTACTTTCTGAAAATAAATCTTCTAAATAATATTGACAATTTTCGTTAATTCGTTCTTTTATATTTTGTTATAATATATATATATATATATATATATATATTTGTAAAATGACGTTCACTGAATGAAAGTGGACCAAGATCTCTGCTCTAAAGGATTCATGAGTAACCAAGAAAAGTCAACTTCACGTAAACGGAGAATATTTTCTTGACATCTCTCTATAAAAGTGAATAAAGATCAGTATGTCACATAAAAGCATACATTCATCCGTTCTACTCCCCTTAAAAGATTTCAAATCTCCTCATTTTAAATAATAATTTTTAAAGGTTTTATTTTATATTTAAACTTAACAATTTTATTATTCAGGATCATAATTAACGTTACTTTTACTTTGTTTACTGAACTTAAGTTTATATTTAATTGATAAAAGCAGACAACAAAAGCGATGCTGGAAAGATAATAAATCATTGAAATACAATGAAATAATGTAAAAATTTCTTTGTTTTTGAGTTTTGAGAATTTTTTTTAATGGGTCTATTTAAGATAGACGACCATTTATCTGTGTTGATAAGAAAGACATCTTTTGAAAGTAAAATTTTGATGTTTTATCTATATATAGATATATACATTAGAACCAAATGACTTACAATAACATAATTTTATAATTTATTAAAAATATTCATATAATAGAATATTAAAAAGATAAAAATCAAGCATAAATTTAATTGTTTTTTGAGAATTTAAATTAACGAAAAGGACATAGATACTTATCTGTATTTATCTGAATTTGAAACTACAAAAATTTGTTAAAAATATATGCCAATTTCGCCTCTTAAGTATTTTCAACTAAATTCAATTTCTCCAAGACTAAAAGAATTATTTTTATTTGAATGATTAATCAATATTTAATAAAAATCACGATAATATAGTATATATAGTTTTCATATTCGTCATGTAGGATATAATTATTATACATAGCATTATTTTGTACAACATCATAACAAGTGAGTTTACTTTTGCATAATGAATTAAATAAAAATTAAAATAAAATTTAAATTACAAAAAAGTTATTTATTTGAATTTGAATTTATAACATATGGTATATTCTTAAAAAAATTAATATTTAATTCTCAATTTAAAAGGTATTTTAAATGTATTAATTTTAATTAATTTTCAAAATATAAGTTGATATTAAAGAATGGTCGTTCAGAATAGGTGATCAGGAAGTTAGGAAAAAAAAAAAACTTAAATGAAAAAAAAGATTTTTCTGAAAGATTTATGAACCCTAAATTCTAAAAATTATTTTATTATAAAATTGTCATGGTAACATTATGTTTATTTTTTTTAGTTAAGAATAAACGTATGAAAAAATATAAAATATACAGAAGAAAGTTGACTTTTCTATTTTAATTTTAGGGCACTAGTTGGCAGTTGGGAAGCACGGGTATTTTGCTAGTATAAGATTTTAATAATATTTTTTTTAAAAATAAAGAAACCCTTGATAATTTAAAAATATAAAAACTATTTAATCATTTTGACTATTTAAAAAGAAAAACATTTAAGTTTTTTAGGGTAAATATATTAGTTCATTATACATTATATGTAAGTAAAAGTATTATTAATAAAGTTTAAAAAAATTCATATTATTTCTTTAGGGACAATTTTATTTTCAAATAATTAATTTATTACAAATAATTTTACAAATCATGAGGAAAAATGAATAAAATTGGAATTTAAATAAAAATAAGTTCAATGTAAATGTTCTTGAGATTTGTATTTGAAGGATTTTAAATTAAATTATATCAATTGACCTGCAGAACATTCAAATAAAAGGCCAACAATGGTCGAGCAAAAAATAATAATTGAATCTTGAGAATATTAGGAATAGAGAAACACTGAACATAAACGGTGGTGCGGGAGGTTAACTTGTCTATAATTAAAATGAAATATTATAAATGGAAAAAAAATATAGAACAAACACCGGGTAATTATTATCTAATAAGGATAAATAATATAATGAATTAAATATCGAAAGCCACTTTTCCTCAATCATGGTCTAATCATGGAGGTCAAAAAGTTATGTTACCAGTTGATAATTTACATTACTCGTAAATGAAGTGTGTAGAGTCCAGTGAAGGGGAAACCTGAGGGCATGTGATCCAATTGGACCATACGACGATTACCAGGCCAATGAACTCGGTCCACCCTCCGTGTGTATATATAAATAAATTCACTCCTCATCTAGCACCTTCTCGTATTCCAAATGCATAAATAAATAAACGTTTTATGATAAATGAATTTAAATGTTACAACAGATAAATAAACAACCAATCACATTAATTTCATTTAAGATAATATTTTTTACTAAAAAAAAATAATTTAATTTATAAAAATTTAAATATTAAATATTTAATAATTAAATATCTACTTTTTCATTTTTATTATTGTTATACTTTATATTTTATTAATTAATTTATTTGAATATTTATATACAGGATGTCCTAAAGAAAGGAATACACACTTTGCGTGATTGTAAAAAGAAAAGTGGTCAATCATATCTTTATGAATTTAGTTCTATGCTCTATCTCTCATAAACTGAGAGATTGTTGTTGTTGTGTCAGATAAATCTTTGATGCGCCCTCACAAAAAAATACCAGTGGAGTCAGGTCTGAAGAGCGAGGGGTCAACCTATTCATCAAATTCGTCAAATTTTCATGAGATAAGATCTCATATCAAATAATAGTGGGAAGTTGTTCCGTAATAGTTCTCTTCATTCTCAAATTGCTCACGAATATTTAGCATGACATGTTTTATCAGTAAATCCAAGTAAAAACCACTATATACATTTTTAGGGAACAGTTGTTTTTTATAAAACAAATAATAATTTTTAATGTGATATAATATTAATTTAACAGTACATATGTGAAATTTATAGATTATTATAATTTAGATTATAAAAAATAATAATTTTTCTTTTGGCTAGTAAGACTAAATATTATTGTGGTTTAAAAGAAGTCTCCCACTTTTTAGAAATATACAAAACAGAAAAAATTGAATTTATTTAAATTCTTATTATTTAATAAATAGTATTTTTGTATTGATTTTATATAAAATTATAATTGTAAATAAAAATGTATTTTTTAAGCAATCACTTAAATAAATTCATACTAAGCAACTTTATAAATGAGAAATCCCTTTACACTAAGTTCAATTATAGAATTATAATAAAACTATCTCTAGAATTTTGAAGTTTATATCAATGGAAAATGTAGAATGTTAAAAAAAAATTCAATCAATAAATAAATTTTATTTGAATCCTATATTGATTGAAAAATAATTACTTACCTTAACACGACACGAAAAACAATAATAGATCTCGATTAGATTGAATATTTGATAGTAATTATCTTATAGAGGTGAACAAAACTCACCTGAAACAGAATGAAAAAAAAATGATTAATGAGAAAAAAAATATTCAAAAATATATAGTGTGTTATTGATGTCTTAATATTATTTAATTAAGAAAATTATAAATAAGCTTTTTACCGACCGACGATAGTAAGGGAGGTATTGTTTTCACACCAAATTTCACATATGGAGATTTTTACATATCTCCACGAATCATGCATTTTCTAAACAGAAAAAAGTATTTTTAGCATGATGTCTGTCCGTCCGTCTGTCCGTCCGTCCGTCCGTCTGCCCGTCTGTCTGTCCGTCCGTCCGTATAGATGTGTACAGCCTGAACGGCTCAACCGATTTTGATGAAATTTGGTATATTTACTTAATGCATCAGTGGGATGAATTGATCAACTTTTGGTGCAATTCCGGAAACCGGAAGTGGTAGTATTAGCGATCGACGATAGGAAGGGAAGGGTTATTTTCACACCAAATTTCACATGAGGAGATTTTTTTATATATCACCACGAATCATACACTTTGTATTGGTTTTATCCTCGGGAAAATAATATTTATTAGTTTTTTCTTGATTTAAAATTATATGACGTCATCCAGCCATTCATGACGTCACAGCCTGGTCTTACATATCTATTATAAATAAAATAAAATTAAAAATATGTATGTTATATGCCTATCTGTTTTTTATTACATTAATAGATATATTAAAATTATTTGAAATTGTTTCTGTAGCTGAAAATCAATTTACTTCAAACCGTCGGTCGGTTCGGACCTGGCCACAGGTCAACTTATTTCTATCTAAAAAGAAAATGTATTAGAGAACAATTTATAAAAAATAGTATTTATTTTATTATATTCAATGACTTCTATGTAATTTTAGAAATGCTTTTTTAAAAAAAAATAATATAAATTAATTTGTTTACTTTATTTTCGTTTTTGTTTTTGTTTTTCTGTTGTTTTTTTTTGTTGTTTTATTATTAAAAAACTGAAAGTGACTTATAAAGGATAATTCTATACATGTAATTGAGTTATTGAAGCGTTTGGGCAGTTTCATCCGTATCTATTTATTAAACTCAGAATTATTATTATTATCCCTAAACATGATAATCAATCTATTTTCTTTTTCATACCTACTACTTTGATTTTTCCTCCTACTCCCTGACATTTTTTCTCCTTCAACTATTTACCTTCGCTAGTCATTCCATATATATATATATATATATATATATTTTATGCGCTACTTATTTTAAAAAGAAAGAAAGTCATCTTAATCAGGAAAAGTATATAGTAATAATAAAGTACTATATCATATCACCATTTGGAATGAAATTTTGTGATTTTGCATTTTTGTACATTTTGTATGTTGTTGTTGTTGTTTTAATTTCACTCTGAAATTATTAGAAAATCATATTTATATAATGATAATAACTGACTTCAATTTTACTATGTCAGTTTGCAATGTGATTTAAAATAAAAACTTCCAAACTATTTTATATTTAATTTTACATAATTATTTTTTTTTTTTATTTTTATAAGTTTATTTATAGTTTATTAAGTATTAATGAAGTATTAATGAAGATAGTATAAATTATCCCTTGAGGGGCTCATAGCTTATGAGCATATGGATTGGCATCCATGAGGTCCCAAGCCATATCTAGTATTGCTTCCACTTACTTGTACTAGATATCTTACTTTTATCTTTCCTATCTGGCCTCTCTTGGCCAACTCTTGTTTCTTCCGACCCCGACGCTATTAGGTGTCCGAGGGCTAGGGGTCTTTCATTTCTTACTATTTACTTTCTCTTCTCTTAAGCCAGTTATGGCGAAACCCAGTAGCGTCTGTTCTCCAGGTTAGGGGCGGCTACGAACAGCGTCTGTACTCCAGGTTAGGGGCGGCTGAGAATCAAACCGAAGAAGGCAACGGGAAACCACTTCGGTATACCATCCCCAGGAAATTCACTATGACGAGAAACAAAATACAAATGGCCCCCAGTCCCGGGCAGCCCTTAAATGGGCAAGGGGTGCGAAGAATCTCCCGGCTCAGAATAGTGAAAACCAGATTGCGAGTGTGTACATGGAATGTCAGAAGTCTCTTCATGGCCGGAAAATTAAACAACGCTATCAAAGAAATGAGAAGACTTAAAGTTAAGTTCATGGGAATCAGCGAACTCAGATGGCCTGGTGTCGGTGTTTGTTCTCAGGAAGGAGGAACACTCTATTACTCAGGAAGTGAGAGTGGAGATAGGTTTCATCGAAACGGTGTCGGAATTCTAGTTGACTCGGAGTTCACGAGGTACGTTAAGAACTTTGTGCCCATATCGGATAGAGTGATGCTGCTACAGATTCATGGACAGCCATTTGACATAAATATCTTACAAGTCTACGCACCTACATCTGATAGTAAATACGATGAGGAAGTGGAAAAATTCTACAACACTTTAGAAAACACTCTAAACTCTCTCAAGAAGAATACCATAAACTTGATACTTGGAGACTTTAATGCTAAAATCGGTCAGGGCAGACGGGGGGATTTGGTCGGCGATTTCGGCTTAGGTGAGTGTAATGAGAGAGGAGACCGGCTCTATGATTTCTGCCAAACTACAGAGATGGTAGTAACTAATACGCTATTTAAACTTCCAAAGCGACGTCTTTACACATGGAAATCACCCAGAGACTCTATTGACAACCAAGAACCAAGTAGGAACCAAATTGATTACATTCTGATAAACAGACGTTTCCGAAATTGTGTTAAAAGAGTCACAACATACCCTGGTGCAGACATAGGCTCAGATCACAACCCTTTGGTTGCGGACATGGGCCTAGCGTTGAAGTCTGTAAAAAGAAAAAACTGCAACGTTAATATTATTGATACATCAAGATTACAATTTGAGGATGTTAGGAATGCTGTTATTGATGATCTCAATGGCAAATTAATGAGGATATCTATTGACGATCTTGACGATATAAATACTCAGTGGGCACTGCTGAAAAATGCTTTGGTGGAGACTGGTTCGCTTCACTTGAGGAGAACACGTACAATGAAGAGGAGGTCGTGGATGACGGACGAGATTTTGGATTTGATGGAAGAAAGGAGACTTCTCAAAAATAACATCGTGGAATATAAAAAGATGCAATTCAAAATAAGGAAAGGGATTAAACTAGCAAAACAAATTTGGATGACAGAAAGGTGTGAAGAAATAGAAGAATTAGTCTCAAAACATGACATGTTTAATATACATGTAAAGGTAAAGGAAATAACTGGACAATTCAGGAGTCGACCACCAATGTCAATACTAAATGAAGCCAAAAAACTAGTAACGGACGAAGCTGAACTCATGAAAGCCTGGCAATTGTACGCAGCAAAACTTTTTGAAGATTCCAGAGAGGAAGTTGAAATTGATGATTGCGATCCTGAAGGACCAAAAATAATAAAATCAGAGCTAATTCACGCTATTTCAATTGCTAAGAACAAGAAAGCGCCGGGACCAGATGGAATCCCAATGGAATTAATCAAATTCATCAATGAAGACAATATAGACCTGGTATTGAAAATATTTAACAATATCTATAACTGCGGTGTGCTTCCAGAGGAATGGCTGAAATCAACATTTGTTACTATCCCAAAGAAACAATACCCTAAGAATTGCAGTGACTATCGCCTCATCAGTCTTATGAGCCACATGTTAAAGACCTTTCTTCGAATAATACACGCCCGCATCCGATTAAAATGTGAGTTAGACTTAGATGACTCGCAGTTTGGATTCAGAAACGCCTTCGGTACAAGAGAAGCATTATTTGGCTTCAATGTTTTGCTTCAAAAATGTCGTGACCAACACAAGAATGTATTTGCATGTTTTGTTGACTACGAAAAAGCCTTTGACAGAATAAAACACACTAGACTGATTGAACTTCTGTGCGATGCTGGAGTGGACGAAAAAGATATCAGGATTATAAAAAATCTGTACTGGAGGCAATATGCCGTAATCAGAGTAGGAAAATCCACAACACCGGGAATTGAGATCCAGAGAGGAGTCCGACAAGGATGCATTCTCTCTCCCCTTTTATTTAATCTCTATGCTGACAGAATTTTTAAGGAGGCCTTGGAAGAACTGGATATGGGGGTGAAAGTAAATGGCGTACCAATTAGTACAATTAAATATGCCGACGACACTGTGATCCTGTCTGAAAACATTGAAGACCTTCAACTACTTCTAAATAAAATTTCTCAAATTGGAATTAAAGCGGGCTTAAACATCAATATAGCCAAAACAAAATTTATGGTCTTTAGCCGCCAGCCACATGGAAACGCCTCCCTCCACCTCGATAACAAACAAGTTGAACGAGTAAGATCTTTTAAATATCTTGGTTGTATCATAAATGACCAGCTAGACCCGGATATCGAAATTAAGTCCAGAATTGAGGCTGCGAGGTCCACCTTCAATAAAATGAGATCCTTCTTCTGTGATGACAACCTAAATCTTAAATTACGACAGAGAATGGCCAAATGCTATGTTTGGTCCATTCTCTTATATGGTGTGGAAGCATGGACACTCAAGGTCAGTACGATGAATCGCCTGGAGGCTTTTGAGATGTGGATCCTCAGGCGAATGCTGCGAATTCCCTGGGTCGAGAGAGTTACCAACAGGGATGTCTTGAGGAGAGCAAACACACAGCGAGAACTCCTCAACACTGTCAAATGCCGGAAAATCTCTTACCTCGGCCACATCTTGAGAGGTAATAAATATCAACTCCTTCAATTAATCCTCAAAGGGAAAATTGAGGGTCGACGTGGACCCGGGAGAAGACGCCAATCCTGGTTAGGGAATATCAGGGAATGGACCGGCATAAGGAGCGTGGGAGAGCTGTTCCGCACGGCGGAAAATAGAGACGTTTTCGCCAGAGTGATCGCCGACGTCAGGGAGACCGGACAAGGCACTTGAAGAAGAAGAAGAAGTATAAATTAAATTAATGCAACAATTATTGGTAAAGAATATTTTTAAATACAATTTCAAGGTATATGGTTCCTTATTCCTTTTAAGGTTCTTTAATTTAAACAAAGTGTCATAACATTAAAAAATTTGATTATTTTTAATAATTAAATCTGATTTTATTTTTTAATATTTTGATAAAATTCACAATAATTTCCAGTTTATTTGATAAAAATATTGTACTGTTTAAACACTCTATACCCGCCAAAATATTATTATAATGAATAAAACCTACACATTGCTAAATTATTTTATAGCACATGTTACTGTTTTTAGAATTGTTTTGAACTTTTATGATTAAAAGAACTTATTATTATGGCTGATATTCAACTTCACATAGAACATCGTAGATATTTCAAATTTTATAATTTGTATTAATAAATATATATAAATTGAGATAATATTTATATATATTAAATATAACATATTTGCTTATATTTTTAAATCCCAAACTTTTGAGAGTTTTTTCCAAACTATTTGGAGGTAAATGAATTATATATATTATAGTCATTTTAATAAAAAAATATGTATTTATTATTGAATATTAATATATATAAGGATAAATATACTATATATATATATACATTCATATGATATAAAATATAAAGATATATCAAAAGAAATTAAATTAAATAATATTACTTTTAACTGAGTATAAGTAAATAAATGAGGTATATAATAAATATATAAAATATTATTTATTCATTCTCGAAAAAGAAGATCAAAGTTCAGTTGTCGATGATATTTGATATATTTTTAAAAATGTAAAATTGTATATTAATATTCAATATTTATTTATAAATTAATATATTTGTTGACTATAAAAGAATTAACATTAAAACAACGGAAAAAATTAGAATAAAAAATAAACATTACCAAATTGCTATTATAATATTGTTTCGAAGGTTTAAGAAAAAAATATCTAAATGGTCAATGTTTGCCCAAAAAAGGTGATTACTTACCGTTGAATTCTAAATAGAATGAGAGAGAAAAACCTTGACAATTATGTTTTATGGTGGGAGAAGAATCACTTTCACCATGGAAATCAATTAAATAGTATTCAGAGAGTGCGATTAGTTTAATATTATTTAGTAATTTATTTATTTAAGCTGGAATAAATATAAATCGAACATATCGTTCATTCAACTTGAATGAATTGAAATATTTATAATTTAAAAAGATTATTATTATATTTTTATAAAACATTATTTTTATAATTACTTTATTATAGACCTCTAATTAATTATATTTAAATATATTATATTCTACTAATTGCCCAGCAAAAATATAAAATAATAGTTATGATAAAAAAAAAATTATTTTGAGCTTAATTCTTAAAATTTTATTAAATAGATAAAATCTAATGAAATACAATATTCAAATGATAATTTTTGATTTGAAAAGATAAAATATATATAAATAAGTGAATAAAACTACTATCTTTTATTATTATTTATGCGACTTATAGGATGAATAAAAATCATTAAGTGAATTTTTAAATATTTCAAACATTAAAATTTGATTTTAAAAGATTTCTTGTATAGGAAGGAGGGAAATCACCTTCCTTTGAAAAATGGGACTTCTAGTCAGTAAAAACCTCAATCTTCTTTTATCCTTTTAAATGGAAAACCCTGGAGCCACCTCTCTGCATTTGTTTAGTCTCTCAACCCCTTAATCTGTGTTTTGTCTTTTTTTATTTCTTTTGATCTCATATTTCTAATCACTATTTCCCTCTTTTCTTTGTCCATTATTAAATCATCAATGTTGTTTATTGGCTGTGAACTCTCTCTCTCTCTCTCTAATATTCCATCTGTCCTTTCTCTTAAGTTGTTCCATTTCGGGCCATATAAACAGAGTATGTAGAATGATGGTATAAATCGTTTGTATTAAATGTTGTAATTACATGTATATATATATATATATGAATGATAATTGATTATTTAAAATAAATAAAATCTATATAATTAAACGACTACGCAATCCTAAACTCCTTCTAAACGTCTTCATGAATCTTAATGTTCCGGGTATCATTAGAACAGTCATTACTCAAAGATGAGGTTGAAAATTTCAAAAAAGTTTATCCGTTCCAAAGTTATGGGCAATAAACCGACCCAACCCATGTGGCTCCTCAGGTGGCTCAGTTAGGAAGTTGACAATCAATATAAAATTAATAATTCTATTCTTATTTCTTCCATACACAAAGAATGCTTATAATATTTAAATTTTTATTTTAAATTCTATTATTATATAATATTAAAAGTAAAATTAAATTAAATTGAATATTTCTCCTAATTGATTAATATTTTCCAAAACAATTTTTTATATTTAAATTTATATTTTGAAAAATTATGCAATTTGGAAATTTGAGCGAAAACGAAGATCCAAATGAGAGAAAACGTCGATTGGCTAAAGAAAGAATGGCACGGTGGTTATCTCGAAAAAAAAGTAAAATAAGTCTATATATATTTCTTGATATTGAAATGCTATTTTCTTTATTCACATATTTTATAGAATCATTTATTTCTTGACATATTTTGTTACACTTTGTATTCGTTGTAAATATCATTAAAAAGTAAAAATTTATAAGGTAGCTCATTTTATTTAATTTTATTAAATATTTTTTTAACTAAGATGTCCTATGATGATATAAATCTAACATTGGTTTATTAAACCATGTTCATTTTTCTGAGGACATCTATACAGAAATTTTCATAAAATAAAAGAAGGTGTTGTTATTATTAATATGGTATATAAACCATTTAAAAGTCGAAATAAGAAGATATGCTATTCAAAATTGATCAACAAAGGAGTTATATACAGTGAACCACGTCGTGGATATGAATATTTTAATTTACTGATTGAATTAAAATGAATTAAAAGCTTTCGCATACAGACTTTCAACAAATTACTTTTATTAAATAATAATTTAAACTTGCTTCACTTATCTTTTCTTTGTATCTTTGCTTGATAATTAATTGTAATTTTAAAAGATTTGAAATAATTTGACTGTTTTAACACGCGTTTATTCATTACTATTTCTTTGCGAAATCTGAACTAAATTAAAGATTCAGACGATGTTTAAAACTAAAAACTAAAAATGTAAATACTCAATCCCTTAGACTTAGAGAGACAAAATTATATTATGTTTCATATTTTTTTTTTTTTTTTATTTAATCATTTAAAATTTTCTCATGAAATAATTAATATCAAATAGTTGAGGACATTTATTAAAAAAGAATGTATTATAAAGTATATGAAGTATATGAAGAGATAAAGTGAGAGGGAGAGAGAGATATTGAGTTCTTTGGGTAGGAGCAGTTGTTGCTGCAGGAGGAGGAGGAGAACACCATGACCCAGAATAAAAAAGTGGTTAGTTACATTGAATGAAATCTCCTTGCTGCAGGTCTACACAGACACACATTTGACATTCATTCATTCATTCGTGATGCATACACACTTCCAGTCTAATAATCTAGATATCAACCCATATAATATAAAAAACCTGAAATTAAATTAATTTATTATTATTATTTTTTTTTTGTTAATTTCAAAAATTGTCTTTTTATTGAAATTATTTATAATATTTTTTTTGGCCTTAACAAAAATATAAAAAAAAAAATTACTAGAAAATGTGATGTAACTTTACATAATAATAAATTAAATGTTGATACTTTGGCCAAATTAAGTATAGTAGGTATATAATACTACATTTTAAGGAAATTACTGAGTGAAATATATACTTAGAAATATTTTTATTTTACTTTTTTTTAATATATCCAGGTCACGAGAAAGAGATGATCGATATGATTCAAGTATTCGTAATTTTAAATGGAGAGATTTTATTTATATAATAAAAAGAGGGATGTTGATAATTAATTAATTAAAAAGAAAGAAAGAAAGAAAGAAAATAAATTATTTATAAAGAGATTTTCTCAGTTGATTTAAAGCAATGACCCAAAATTTTTATATAACGAATTAATAATACAAGTATAAAGGTTAATCGTTCTAATATATTACATATGGTTATAGTTCGAAAACATTTTATAACAGAGATAATTTGTATGTAATTCAAGAATTTTTAATGATTTATTGGCAACTTTTGGAAAATCTAATTTAACAAATTTCCAGTTATCTGAAAATAAGAAAACTATACAAGTTTTTTATATAATATGAATAGAGTAGTTTTGGGTGAATTTCAATGATATTTTAGAATATAAAAGGAAATTATTATGAAGTACCCGCGAGCGTTTACTTACGGTAAAGTAAAAAAAATCTTAAATCTAAAAAGATTAAAATTAAAAAATTTATTTTGTTTTTTGTCTTTACTTTAATATTTCATATTTATTATAATTCATAATTTTGTATATAATTATAATTTATGATTATAGTTATTATGAAAAATTAGATATAATAATTGATATTATTAATATAATTACTTAAAGTAACGGATTCGATTGATTTTCAACCATTTGTACAATAATATAAAATATTTATAGATTAATATATATTAACTCCTTCTCCGTATAATTGCTCACAGAATCAGTTATTTTATATTTTTGTTAGAAATTATATAATACAACAGTTTTTTCTTTTTCCTAACATCTTTGAGGTAGAGGATTTACAGATTCAAAGAAAATATATGGGGTTGAAGGAAAAAAAATAAAATAAAATAAAAATAAAAAAATAAACATTTATATTCGTTCAAACTACAAAAAGTCATTCATAAATTTGTAAATATTATTTATATCTGGATTTGACTCTTCAGAATCCCCTCCAAACCTCTTAAAGAAATATTTTTCCAAGTGGTTAAGATCCTCCCTACCTTACCTGTTGTCGATATTACCCAACTTATTCTGGTCAATTTTATGTATGAAACCGTTGGAGGTGAAAACAAATATTCGCTTATGGAATTATCATTTTATTTCATTTTCTTGATATGACATGATCTGGACTTCCAATAATACTTTTGTATAATTAAGACAATAACCAACCCTTTCAACCGTTTTAATGTCTCTCGCCTAATATAAATCTGTCTTTCAGATAGTTCTTTTGTTTGCACTTTGATGTTAGTCGGATCCTGATTTCCCCAAAGAGGCCCAGCATTTAGAATAAAAAGTCCTTATTCGAGAATCCGAGTTGTAGGAAGTTTCTGACATGTATTTCATATCTAGAAGCCTATTGTAACAGATTCGAGGAAGCCTCACTGTGAACATTCTTAAGATTTTAAGTGCTCTAAGATAGTGCTCTAAGATATTACTCTCACAGAATCATTTTTATAACACAATTCACAGGAATCTTTTTTAAAACCCAGAGGTAGGGTTTCAAAATGTTTATAACATAGCCATATTTTTTAAATAAACTTGTTACGGCCCTATTGATTCTAATAAAATGACTAACCATTCAAATTATTATCCATCTTATTACTTAGGCAACTTTGATAAGTAAAACATACTATTTTATGACTATTTAGTTAAGATATACAGTGAAACTTTGGGTTACGAGTTTAATTCCTCCTAGAATTAGTATCATAACTCGAAATATTCGTAAAAAACGTAACGAATCAAGTTTTCTCATAAGCACTATGAAAATTAAATTAATTGGTTCCATACATATATTAAACAATTGTTTATTCATCTAATTTAGCTTTACTTTATTGGTTCACATTCATCAACTTTTCTCTTCCTCTAATCGTCTAATCTGTTACAATAGGCTTCTACATATGAGATACATGACAGAAATTAGTATTGGCAAAAATTTAAAATGTAACATTGCAACATTGTAAAATAAATTAATATTCCTAAAGCCCAATTTACACGGGCTTAGTACTTGTCATTAGTTCAGGGATGAGCAAATACTTTTAAGCGCGGGCTTTTTGAACTCCCGCCTGCACGTTGAAAAAGTTGGTTCTTATTTTGATTTTTCGTTCAATATGTCTCTAAAAAAAAGATAAATTTTTTTTATTAGTGTTTTCGAAATATGGTCCTCCGGTCCGGAAGACATTTTGAAAATTTCATTTTGGCCCGCGCTTAAAAGTATTTGCCCACCCCTGAACTAATGACAAGCACTAAGCCCGTGTAAATTGGGCTTAATAGCTACCGTTTCATCAGTATGGTTTTCTTTTAATTTTATCCACATTAAACTATGCTCTTGAATTTGTAATGACTTCAGTTTCTTTTTCTTCCACCACCTCAGGACTCAACTTTATCAACACCGAGTTGAGTTTACTTTTTCTGTGTGGATGAGTTTTAAGCAACTAAGCTAAGTTAAGCTGATCTAAAGCCTAGTTTACTCGGGCTTAGTTCTTGTCATTAGTTCAGGGGTGGGCATATACTTTTAAGCGCGGGCCTTTTGAGCGCCCGCCGGCGCATTGAAAAAGTTGGCTCTTATTTTGATTTTGGCAACGTAAGGAAAAAAAAATTCTCACCAAAAGTGCTCATGCGACTCGTAAATTGAAACAGAGGACTGAAGCTCGTACCCTGAAAATCCCGTAATCCGAGAGACTCGTAAACCGTGGTTCCAATGTAATTTTACAATAGGTCAGACTCGACAATTTTACATCAATCATCCCCTACTATATCTCTAAAGTTTTGGCCAAAAATTAATGAATCTTATAAATATAATAGAAATGTACACATATATTTTTTTTTAATATATTAATTTTCTTCATTTATTCAAAAAAGATAAAATATATGCCAATGAAATTTATTAATTCAAATGCCATTCACAATCTTTTATTCTTATAAATTTTGATTCAATCAGAAATAATCCGTACGTTATTAGAGAAGAGCAAATGGATAGATAATACATGCATAATAATTTTTCTATTTATCGACTTTCAATTTTTCATGTATGCAACTGCGAAACTTTTAGAATATCCGGTGTTACTAACATCTCATCTTGAAAATTTTCACTGTGAAAATAATTTTATGCATAATCCAATTGAGTATTTAGAATATAGCACAGATATATACACCCACGTACACTTGCATACAAAAATAAAATATTTGTACACTTTAAAAAAAATGTATACCTGATTGGAATATAAAAATAGATAAATTAATTCAATAGAAATTGATCAAGATTGTAATATTCATGGTAAATTATGAAATTCATCCACATCAACAACACAACAACAACAAGGTCAATGATTACACAAAAAAAAACACTTTCTTCTAAGAATCTTAAAAATTGGACTAACAAAAATTTTTTTATTTATCAATTCAATTGCATGGTCGAATAACATAGATAACAATAGTACTTAAAAAAAATTGGAATATATATTCAATTATAAAAAAAATGCACACATGTATGATTTGACATGCTTATCATGATACGTTCGCTTCAATGTCAATTAAATTCAAAATTGAAATGAAAGGGGAGACGTCAATCTTTCAATCTGAGAACCCTCCATCCATCCATCTCGTTATGATAGCTCTGAATGTTATCATCATCACCCATATTGAAAAAAAAAATGTTTTTTTTTTAAAGTAATTTTTATACGATCTTGTAGCATAAATTTAATTATATTTTCAGTTCCTTCGGAAGTAGAGCTTTCATTTTTTAAAAGTTCAATCATTTTAAATAATTAATTTATTAATTAGGTAGACCAAGAACGCTGTGGGCAGATAATCTAAGGAGGGACGGGAGAGTGTTGGGAGAGGATGGAAGTTGGATGGAAGTAGCTTAGGATACGGACATTTGGAAGAGTGTCGTTGCTTTGACAAGTTCCGATGAGACACAGAGATAGATTGATAGATTTTATTAATTAAATAAAAAATTAATTGAAAAATGAAAAGTTGAATACAATATAATCAATAAATTAATTTAATAATTATAATGATTTAGAGAGAGAGAGAGAGAGCTCAAGGTATCATGTTTTTAATTTATATTTATATATATATATATATATACCAATGTAGGTTTCGTTTCATTAATGTTTAAAGTCCAAAGAGCGTATGTGTGTGTGTTAATGTGTGTGGTATAAAATGCTGATGGAAAAGAAGAAGTGTATATTCAAGTTGAAGTTTCTTACCCAAAGGTCAGCTGACGAGGATCAAACACACACACACAGACATCAATAGAATAAATAGAAAAGATGGTGTAGATGCGAAGTGGGAGGGGATTTTTTCAGGTAGGCACATCCAGGACGACGACGATAGCTTCTATCGAATTATTCGAGATAAACTGACTGGAAGGGAGTTGACAAGACATAGGAACGATGAGGGGATCAATCAGCAATTTTATTCAATTGAATGTTAATGGGGGAGGGGAATCTAAACGATAATCTCCCACATCGACTTCTCTAGAATCATATATTAATATAATAAGCAGGATTTATAATAGAAAAAAATTAAATATGCATAGAATTTATTTTTCAAATGATAAAGGGAATCAAATTCCAAAATTATTATAAATAAAAAACAAAAAATAAAATGACAAAAAGAGAGAGAGAGATAAATTTTCATATTTGTTTTTAATATTAAGGACTATATGGGATATTAAAGTAACGATTTCAAAATCAATATTTATATATAATGGTTTATGTTTTTCGTTTTCAATTAGATCAAAAATATTTATTTAACCGACCGACGATAGTAAGGGAGGTATGTTTTCACACCAAATTTCACATATCTCCACGAATCATGCATTTTCTTAACAGAAAAAAGTATTTTTAGCATGATGTATGTCCGTCCGTCCGCTGGGTGTCCGTATAGATGTGTACAGCTTGAACGGCTCAAAGGATTTTGATGAAATTTGGTGTATTTACTTAATGAATCATTATGATGAATTGATCAACTTTTGGTGTATATCCGGAAACCGGAAGTGGTAGTATTACCGATCGACAATAGGAAGGGAAGGGTTATTTTCACACCAAATTTCACTTGAGGAGATTTTTTACATATCTCCACGAATCATGCACTTTGTATTGGTTTTATCCTCGGAAAAAATCATCTTCATTTGTTTTTTCTTAATTTAAAATTATATGAAGTCACCCAGTCCTTTATGACGTCACAGCCAGCTCCTACTTATATATTATAAATAAAATAAAATTAAAAATATTTATCGTATATGCATATTTGTTTTTTATTGCATTAATAGATACATTAAAATTATTTGAAATTGTTTCTGTTGCTGGAAATTCATTTCTTTCAAACCGTCGGTCGGTTCTGCGCCTGGCAACAGGTCAACTTATTGTATTTATATAAGAGTGAATAAAGTTGATACCTATCAGAGAATTTGAAATATATAAAAATTTTTTTTATAAATTAATAAATGATAAAAACCTTAATATTAATTTTAATTTACAATATCTAAATAATAATGTCCACATATTTCAATTTAATTAATACTATGCAAATAAAATTGCAACATACCTACTAGGTATATTTGAATATTTCAAATTAGAAATTATGAAATATAAAACATGATATTGAATTAAAACCACATCATAACATAAAAAAAAAAAATTTAGAATTTTGTTTAAAAATGTAATTATATATATATATAAATTATCAAAAAGTTTTTTTCTTAATCTAATTATCTTTGATTGTATTTAAATGTGTTTGATAAAATTTGATAAAACCTAAACTACATAATATCAAACAATATCTCTCTAAAATCATGTCTAATAAAAACAATAACTTACGTTGAAAGTTTCAAAAATTTGCTTTGAATTTAAATTACATATGTATAAGATGTTCATATATTTTAAATTCAAACTAGGTTAATATGTATGGTCTTTTTCATATTTATGTATTATTATAACGGTCTCACCATCAAGAATTGGTGGAACTTATTTAAAATCCTTCTGAAAGTTTATGTTTTCAGGTTTAGATCTTTAATTTATTATTTTTTTATTGGAAATTCATTAATATCAGAATAATTAATTCCTGCATCATCTTCAATGTCTCCCTCCCCTGAATGAGAATGTAAAATACTAAAATGTCATAGTCAGTCAGTTTTTTATGTGGTCATAATAATTTTCTTTATTTGTCGTGTGTTTGGAAAGTAAATAAGATTTAAAATCTCATTTATGGTCCTTCTCAATTAATAGTTTTTGAAAAATTGCCATTGAATTTAGAGGAGCCAAATTCAAATCAGTTTTTTTTATATTCATCCATTTATATTCAAGAGCGTCATGACTTGGATTGACAACCAATATCCTCAGAACTATTCAATACAACCTATTAATATTCATAAGTTGTAGATTTAAAAAAAATCGAATTAAAAATTTAAGCTAATCATTATAAATTGTAGTTATTTTAATTTTATAATCTCCGGAAAAAATTTTATAGGTATTTATAAAAAAATATATATAAATATTTTTTCGGGTCTGAAACAGGAAGTTAAATGAGAAATTTAGAACACGGAACTTGTTGATAGGATCCCTTTCCCTCCTGACTTTATCCATTCAGTGAGCCCTATCAATTGATAATTTAGCCAACCAACTGTTTCGTAGTAAGATTTTCTACATTCATTCAATTTTCATTGGAATTTTTAGAATGCTAGAGGGAAAATAATCATAAATAAAATGAAATTAGCCATGAAGAAAATAAATAAAAAGATAGGAACATTTTTTTTCTATAATATTTATTAATTAAATACATTCATTTATTTTATGAAATTACATTTTATAATTAATATAATAATCATTTGTTTGTTTTTTTTACTTTCCATTCGAAAAATAAATTTCTAAGTATTTTTTCTTATTATTATCATATTGATATAATAATACAAAAAGATCTTAATTAATTATTATATAAGTAATTATTTGAAAAAAATTATTAATTTATATTCCAAAATTGAGACAAAAAATTAAATAAATAAGTAATCCGATTTAGGAGCATCACACAATATTCATTTGATAATTAATTCTTTTAATATTAAAATTTAAATTAATAATATAGGAGTATTGTTTATATATAATCGATTTTAAAACAAATAAATAAATATCATTTTCATTTTCTTTTTTAAAAATTAATAAAATATAAATAATAAATTGATGTAAAATAATATAAATATAAAAATAATTCAAAAGATTATATTAAAAATATAAAATTTAAAATATAAATTTTATTGTTTGATTAAGAAAATAAAAAAATTCCAATCTCGACATAATTTTTTCAAAGTAAAATTAATTAACAAATAGTCAATTGACAGATTCCGTTGTTCTATGGAGGTCAAGAGAAGTGAATCTCTACCCAAAATATTCTGTCTGCCCCTCTCCCCTATACAAGCAACCAATCAATAGATTCCGTTACAAGTATGCATTTCCAAAAATAACTGTTATTATTAATAAAATAAATGATTTAAACAAAATAACATTCAAATTCTTTTACACACCATAAGCCAATTCATTTCTTACGATATTATATTCATTATGACGAAAAACTATTCACCAAAATATGTATATATATATATGTATATATATATATTTAGTGGATTTATTTGTATATATATATATATATCTATATACATTGAATTTATATCCATATAAATTTATTTCAAAATTTTTTATATACATAAGTTAATTGATTTGGTTTTCTTTTAATAAATTAAATTTTTTGGTAAATGTCTAAATGTAAGATTTAATCTTTTTTCTTTCAGTTTCATATACTTAGATATTTCAAATGATTTGTTATCTTAGATGAGATTTATGTTTTAAACCCAAAAATTTTAATTTGAGATTTAAATGATAATACAAAAACCAAATTTGATCTGTAGCACTATTTTTGTCTGCTAAATAATCTTACTTTTAACATTATGTTCTTATGATAATAAATATTATTTACAGTATCGGTATAAGCCAGTTAATCATAAATGTAGTGTTAGATCAATATAATTCAAATTTATTTTCTATAAATGATGTACAGAACTTCACAAAGGAGGACACTTTAATCATATGTAATGGTGAGAAATTGTGAAGGAAATGAATATAAATACTATTTTTCTAAAAACACTGCATTTTTGGTTAACTGACTTTTGCCGAGCTTTTTATATCAATATAGAAGGGGCTATATGTCTAGTTTTTTGCTGATTTACGAGTCAATATTGGCGTTTTTACAAAAATTTGTATTAATTCACGAAGAAAGGGTTATATACCAATATAATAATACCATATTAATTCTCATCTATTAATATACTTTAATATATAATATTTTAAAATAAATAGTGAAAATTTATACCCCGTAAGAGAAAGTTAAAAAGAACATTGAAAGAAAAATTATTTGTATCCATAAACGATATATACTATATCTAGAAATAGAATTTTATTATTCCGACCTAGAAAAATTATTTGGATTACAACAGCCGATTTGTCTTTTTTATTTGTTTTTAATAAATAAATATTTTTCTATACGAATAGGATTATTATTTTAAAATTGAAGTAAATTGTAAAAAATAAAATACCATTTTGTAAATCATATTAGAGAATATATTTATATATATCGTTTCAAGTAATTTTATTGATATATGTCCAGCACTTATATAGAATTATATTTTATTATAATCAATAAATATAATATAATCAACTTCATTTAGTTGAGTGTTTTTCTTTACAAATTTATTATATTTATATAAATTTTAAATTAATCGATTTGAATCTAAGCGGCCCAGATACAAAATGATTTCTTTTCATTAGCACTAAAATAAATATTAAATCAAATAAAAAATGCAATTTAATTCAATTCCTCACGGATAAAATGAGACTGTTTACATAAATTATTATTAAAAATAAATTAAAATAAAACATCTGGGAATAATTATAAATTTTCATTGAATAATATTCTTCACTAAAATATTTCTAGTATGAGATATGATGTGATTATTTATATATACGAAAAATAAATAAAAACCTTATATAAAAAATATAATATTCATCAAGTAACCTAATTAAAAAAAAAGATTGCAAATACTTTTGTTTTTTTTTATTAAACAAAAACACGTTCATTAAAGTCTCCTAACCTGAATTGTTAAATCACATAGGAAAAGTAAAAAAAAATATTTATCAAGTCTTAATAAAAATTAATAATAATATCATATTTAAAATAAAACAAAGAAATAAATAAATTAAAATTTTTTAAATAATTAAAAATAACAAGTCTTTTATTAAGTTGTAATAAATATAAATAAAAAAAAATATTTTAACAAAGTGTAAGCAAATTAATTATTAATTAAATAAATAATATAATATTTAAATAATTTATATATATATAATTCATAGTCGCAATGAGGCTTCCATTAAAAAAAGTCTTTTATTTTATTACTCATCTGATAGTATTTATTTTTTCTTTTATTCCAATTTGAACTTTTATAGTTATTTTATAAAAATATATTCTAACATAAATAGTTAATCATTTTATCATAGTTAATTAAAAATGTTATTATTTAAATGTTTTTATTATTATTATTATTGTTATTATGTTTAAATTAATCGTTATTTGTTTAGTTATTTTGATTTAATTATTATTTTTTAAAAAGTAACCTCATTTCAATATATCTTTTATTATAACAATTTTAATAAATAATATTATTATTAATTTTATTAAATATGTGATGTTAAGGGAAAAGAAAGATAATTTTATTTGTTTTATTATACTTGAATCGGAAACAGCATCATTTTTTTTTATATTATCGAATATTGAAAACCTTAATTAATATTTTGTGTATTTAATCTTAACCTTCGAAAGATACAATTCAACAAATGAATGGAATTTTCTACTATTAAAAGAGGTAATATAAAACTTATTCATTACTTTTTGCTTATTAATTTGTTCCGATCTTTCACTTTTTTTTAATAGTCGTCAAATTATTAACACACACAAAGCTTGTTTCTCATTGGTAAACTAATCAAGAGTTATTCAGTATTGTGTTTCTTTTTTATTAATCAAGAGAAAGCAGTATTTTTTTTTATTTATGTAAAGACAAATTCTTATTTACCTATATAATTGGACCTTACTCTTGTTTTTTTTCTAACTTAAATCCTGATAACAATCCAAATAAATTATAGATTAAATATTTAATTTTATTGATAAGTAAATAAATAAATTAAAAAAGAATGCAGAATATTGAAATATAGATTGAGAACAGATTTTGATTGATTTGTCTAAAAATCGAACCAAACATATATTATATTATCTCAATTAATAAATTTATATTCATTAAATATGTTTTTGTTTAATTTAAATTAATTTACTAATTCACACAATATTTAAACTAGAGGAGAAAATTAATCTTTAATTTATTCGGAAGAATTATAACTATTTCCTAACTTTTGTCTTTATTACTCATATAATTTATCAATTATTTAGAAAAAATAAGCAAAGTACCAAATTAACCTATAATTAAAGTATTTTATAATAGCAGTTAAAAGTTTGTTTTTAAATAAATTACTTTTTTTTGTGTTATGTTGCAATTTACTACATATATCTAAGTATATCTATTGTTTATATATATCAATCAAAATGTATTTAAACTATATGAATTTCGGATTAATAAACGATTCTAAGAATTTTTTTTAATATAAAAATGGATTTGCAAATGTCATCTTAAAGATAAAAATTTAACCGTTTCTAATTAAAGTAATTAAAGTAATAAATACCAACGATTTTAAAAATTTCAACGTTTCAATGATTCAGGTGACTTAGAAAATAATTTTTTAAATCATAATATAGAGTTTCTAAATTATAATTAATAATTCATATTCAAATCATTTCCCCAGTTTTGGTAAACTTATTTAATTGCATTATTCAATTGAAAAAATTATAATATTAATAGATTTGTTGTTATTTTTAATTGTAACACAACAAAGATAATTTATTTAATGAAATAAAACAAACGATTTAGCTGGAACTAGATGTATTTTTATTATTTTTATATATTCTTACACTTTGTGCAGCCAAAGCTTTGTCCATGTTAGTTTATATTATTTTCCAATACATCTAATTAATCAACAATTAACAATCTAATTAATTATTTCAAAAAATATAAACAACTTAAAATTTATGATAAAAATAAAATTGCCTTAAAATCTAAAATTTACAATTATTATAATTCATAATTATTTATTTTCTTATGAATTATTATTAATGTTATTATTTTATTAATTCAAAAATTAAATTATTTTTATTAGTTTTAATGGTGCCAAATTCAAAATCAGTGTTTGACACTACAGATTATAAAACAAATTTTACCACTTACTTCATTTAACTTCGGTAATAACAATTATTTTTGATTCAACAAATTTTCATATTCAAAAATATTTAAAATATATATAAATTTACCTCATAATTGTTGATATTTACATTAGAATTGTGATTAAGATTTGATTTTATAATTTAAGGACTAGAGAATTCTTAATAATAAATTATATTATTTTTCTTGTTTTGTTATAATTATATCTATTAATTCAATATGATTTTTTATTTTTATTATTTATTTCTGATATTATTAAATTATTAAATTTAGGGCTACATTTATTAAATAATAAATTATTTTTATTAAATCATACTTTAAGGTTCTATAAAAACTTTATTTACATATTAAGTAAATAAGAACTTCTTAATGCTAGATCATATCTTTCTAAAATTGATTTTTGTCTAAAAAAGCTTCACGAAAGTTGGTCTTCCTTTTTTAGGTATGTGTTGAAATTATTCAAAATATTTATTCATCCTTTCTTATTAGATTATATTTAATTATAACAATTGATAATTAAAATTTTTCGCCAATATTAGTCTTCATTTAGAATCAATGAAAAGTTAATATCACAATTTCAATTTTACTCTAAAAATAAATCAAAGTCCAATTTTTGATTGTATTACATTCAAAAATATCTTTATTAGTGCTGGTGCCGTATATATTAAATTCGAGATATTATAATTTCTTTTTTTTATAAAATTGATTGGCCTCGCTCTTTTTTTCCTTATCATTTGACCATCAAATATTTAGTGATCTGGATTAAATTAAGATTTTCTTAGAATTGATTATAAATAATTATGTATTATTTATATTTGATATTTAGAACAAGCATTTATGAAATTATTAATCAAATTACCCTTGAAAATTTATTTTTATTAAGTAAAAATTAAAATGAAAAATATATTTATGTATTATTAATTAATTAATTTATTGAAATATATATTCATATAGTCATTCAACACCAACTGGCTTGAATATTTTTAAAACAGAGTAGGTACTTAATATATTTTGAACCTAAACAATTTTGAAAAAAATTCTCAATAGTCAATCTTTTATTTGTTTTGATTTTTTGCAAATAATTTTTTTTTAATTTTTAATATACTATCTTATTAATATTATTTTTTTTAACAATTTATTTAAATTATATCTTAATCTATTTATCTGTGTAAATCAAAGGAAGAATCTTCTCTTTCATACTCCCCCTTTCTAACGTTCATAAAGATTTTTATATTTTCATGTTAACTTTATTTTAATTCCGGTAACTTTTCTAGTTAAAACTAAAATAAATAAATAAAAAATTTAAATTTAAAAATCTTTATGATTAAACTTCTATATCTTATTTAATATAATTTAATGAATAATATTAATTTAAAAAAAAAAATACTTGTTTCTATATAATAATCATTATCATCATTATTATATGAGAAATTTGATATAAAAACAATTAATGCTTAAATTCTATGTTTTCTCCCTTTTTCTTAAATTAGTATTTAAATAAATTTGTATTTAAATAATCTTAAATGCTTAAAAGATATTTTAAATTTCAATTTTATATTTTTATAAGATTTTATATTTTTTTATAAATATTTTTGAATCAACTTTGCTCAATTAAATAATTTAGCATGATAAACTTTTTTGTGACCAATATATTTATATTAAACAATCATTATTTTAAATTTATAAAAACCACTATTATTTATTCATTTCAATTGTTTCATTCTGGTTTCATAAAAAAAGAAATGAATTATGATTTAAATAAAACTATTTGTTTATTATTCTAGGCATAATAAAATATTATTGACATAAATAATAGAAATATATAATCTTCAAAAATTATAATAATATACATAATCCAAATAATCATTCAAAAATGTATATGTTTATATAATTAAATAAACAAAAATATATTAAAGATAAGAATGTTTAGATTATTCAGCTATTATTTAAACAAGATACGAATTAATCATGAAAAATACTTTAATTTTGAAATATTTTTGAACTTCCCCTTTTCTCCACCTTCACATACCCTCCGATAGACATACAATAAGATAATGTGTTTTGTAAATAAATAATATACATTATATATATATATATATATATATATATAGTTTCAAATTCTAATTGTTTAATATAATATTATGAATATCTCTGGATTAATAAATAAAATTAGTTTTATTATTTTTTTAATTTTTAATTTCATTATATTAAATTTAATAAGATGGGAGAAAATAATAATAAAATGATTATAATTACCTAAATCTATTTATTTGTTATTTAAAATTTTTTCCTATTATTATAAGTTTTAAAATATTTTCTTATTTGATTGAATATATACATACTTTGTTTTAGTTTTTTTAATATATTTAAAAGGATCATACCTATTAAATAATAAATAAGGGTTGAGAGATTATAATAAGGCGGTGTGTTTTTACCTTGTTAGTTGTGAGTAGAACCACAGGTCGAAATTCCTTAACACTTTTCTTTGAATAAAAAAAAAAGAAAGGGGCGCAAGTTTAGTTTAGTATTGGAGATGGTATTCGAGGGTGGAGGTCCGTGTCTGGAACAACAGAGGCACCATTACGAAGTGAAGAAGAGACAAAAGATCATGCGAGGGAAAAAAGAAAGAGAGTGAGAACATATAATGAGAAACGAAACGAAATGGATTCAATAGAGATCCGGCACGTTACAAGCCGCAACGGGTACTGACTGAAGCGGTGGGCCCCGTCAAGAAGAAAGTAGACCACCCCCTCTCCACCTGTACACCTCCCTCCTTATATCTACTCACACACAGACACAAACACCCATATCAACCTCCTTTGCTTATAAATATAAATATAAATTAAATAAAAAAAAAACAGGCACACCCTTAATAAAATCATCAGGAATCATAAATTTATCTCTTTTCTCATTTGAGTATTAAATTTATTTAATTAAATATTTTTCAATTATAAATAAATATATAAAATTAATTATTATATCTTCTTCAATGAAAAGTTTCCGTCTTGATAAAGTGAAATATTTTAATAATGGGAAGAAGTTGCAAGTAAATCTAAACAGAAATTTTTCCTGGGATGTCGAAATTATTATCTTTTTAATAGTTTCTTGAATAAAATATTAAATTAATAGGTTTAGTTGACATCTCAGTACCCTCAGCAATCTCACTTACATACTTTCAAGTCGTGGTATTTTCTCGATCATTTCGCAAATTTTGACCGCAACCGTGGGGTCCCTATTTTTAAAATTTTTATATTTATTGATTCTTTATTTTTTTAATTTTGTCAATGTTTTATTATGATATTGTCTGATTATAACATGTATATTGGAGTCAAGAAGCAGCAAGTAGGAAATTCAGAAGATTTACAAAAAAAACCATTAAATAATGTCGACGTTTCGGCCCCATACTAAGGCTATCTTCAGGACTTTTGTTATTTTTTCGCATAAGGACAGCGACAATAAAAAAAAACATAAATCTTATTGAGATATATATATATACATTTAACGACTTCAATCTTTCACATTCTATAGACACATATTGTACATATACGGAGCTTAAACGTTGACATTGTTTGAAAAGGAATTATAACGTTTTAATTATAAACCTTCTGTTTTGCCTATTGTGAATCCTTTTCCAATATATATTTATTTATGGATAATTATTAATTTATTTTAATGGAATCAGGCCTTTTAGAGCAGCGTTTTCTAAACTGGGATAGGCGGTCTAGTATAAAGAGAGGTTCCACAATTTTAAAAGAAATATAATATTTGATTCATTATATAACATTAATAAAAATAAATATATAAATCCTTTTTTACAATTTTAATAATCGTTGTAATGAGAAGTAATGATGGTAAGATGAAAAATACAATAAAAATAAATAATTCACCAACAATTCATATTTTTTTCAACAATATCTTTCAACACATAAATAATTAAATTGGGTGCAAAGAAGAGCTATAACATAGTAGCATAAAGTATGGAAATCTCTACTTTAGATCAGAGGCTTTTTCTAAATGATTCCATGTCATTCGTTGTCTTGCAACTCGTGACCGTTCAATCCCAGTCACCATTGTTAAGTCTTTTGACTATTTTTTGAAAGGTCTTTCATGTTTCCTCTTGTATTCACAAGGGCATCATTCCCTCATCTATCACTTTCCCCCGTCCTAACAATATGTCCAAACCATCTCTCATGTTTTTCATACGTTATAACTGTCTTCTATATTTCCTTTGTGCTTTAATTTTTGGCTTTGGGTCTATTTCTTTGTTTTTTTTAATTAAATTTCATCGATTTTTCCACGCAAGAACGATTCTTCTTTTTTATTGAGTTATTTTATTTTTAAAAATAGCTATAAGTCCCAAAAAATAGTTTATATCTTACATGAGATGGATGGTTATTGTTTTTTTACCGACCGACGATAGTAAGGGAGGTATTGTTTTCACACCAAATTTCACATGTGGAGATTTTTACATATCTCCTGTAAAAGTATTTTTAGCATGTCTGTCCGTCCGTCCGCACGTCCGCTGTGTGTCCGTATAGATGTGTACAGCTTGAACGGATCAACGGATTTTGATGAAATTTGGTGTATTTACTTAATGAATCAGTATGATGAATTGATCAACTTTTGGTGTAATTCCGGAAACCGGAAGTGGTAGTATTAGCGATCGATGATATTTTGACATCAAATAATAATATATCTATTAATGTAATAAAAAACAGATATGAATATAACAAATATTTTTACCGACCAACGATAGTAAGGTAGGTATTGTTTTCACACCAAATTTCACATGTGGAGATTTTTACATATCTCCACGAATCATGCATTGTCTTAACAGAAAAAAGTATTTTTAGCATGATGTCTGTCCGTCCGTCCGTCCGTCCTTCCGTATAGATGTGTACAGCCTGAACGGCTGAAGGGATTTTGATGAAATTTGGTATATTTACTTAATGCATCAGTGGGATGAATTGATCAACTTTTGGTGCAAATCCGTAAACCGGAAGTGGTAGTATTAGCGATCGACGATAGGAAGGGAAAGGTTATTTTCACACAAAATTTCACATGAGGAGATTTTTTTACATGTCTCCACAAATCATGCACTTTGTATTGGTTTTATCCTCGGGAAAATCATCTTTATTAGTTTTTTCTTGATTTAAAATTATATGACGTCATCCAGCCATTCATGACGTCACAGCCTGGTCTTACATATATATTATAAATAAAATGAAATTAAAAATATTTATGTTATATGCCTATATGTTTTTTATTACATTAATAGATATATTAAAATTATTTGAAATTGTTTCTGTAGCTGGAAATTAATTTACTTCAAACCGTCGGTCGGTTCGGACCTGGCCACAGGTCAACTTATTTTATAAAATTTTATTTGATCTTCAAAGAACATAATTATCAAATTTTTGTTTTTATCTCTCTCTCCATTTTTACTATCTCGTAAGAGATAGTATTGCGATCACGAAAATTTTCGATGTTGAGATTTTGATGTTTTTATACGTTTTGAAGGTTCCTGAATCATTTTCACTACGGTTGAGAAAAATGTCTGTGTGTGTGTGTATGTATGTAACCAAGATTACGCAAAAACGGTTTGAGCTAGAATGATGAAATTTGGTACATGAGCATTATTCAAAATTCGTAGTTTTCTATCAACTTTTGAGAAATGGAGCTCAGCCGGAAGAGGGTCATTACTTACAACGTTTTGATTTTTTTTCCTCTAAAGTGACCGTAAAAATAAAGATATATCTTTGATAATTTTTCCCATGATTAATAATTGTATAAAACTGCTATATATAGAATTTCAGCTTGATTGATTCGCTGAAATTACCAGAATTAATTTTTTAACACTGCAAATCTCACGCGCCAACACGTGACGTGGTGTCATTAACAAAGATCCAAACACGCGCTGGTTTAATCAATATTATTTATTAATTTTAATTCATAATTTATAATTATTTAAATTTAATTTAAATATAATATATATGTTATTTCAAATTGCGAGATAGTCCTAATGGAGACACTCCAGCTTATTCTTTTTATATTCATTGTCATTATTTGGCTTTTAGGAATTGTTATCAGAACACAATATCATTTTCAAATATTAAATTATATATATATATATTTGGTTTATTTTTTAGCGTTTTTTCTCAGTTAAGATTTTAGAACATTTCTTCTAATGTAAAATTGGGAAATATCCTTGCTTAAATCTTTATACTAGTTTCAATAAATGTAATATATAAATTGGAATTAATTTAATTAAGAAAATATACCGGCCGATGATTTGAAATAAATTAATTTCCAAACAACATTATATATACATATAAGTCTCGAAAAAAAATATTAAAAACTTGATTTAAAATGACTAAATTATATTATCTTGTTTTTTATTTTTAGTTCAAATAACTCAACTAATTACTACTGAATTTTAAGTGAAATATTTTCCCACAATGAATATAAAATTAATACTTATATTGAGACGTTCAAGCTATATAAATTTATACGAACACCCAACGGACAGACGGACAGACATCATGCTAAAAATACTTTTTTCTGTTAACAAAATGCATTAGTTGCTATATGTAAAAATCTCTACATATGAAATTTGATATGAAAACAAAACCTTTCTTTCCTATCGTCGGTCGGTAAAAATTCTTTATGTTCAATTTAGATGAATTAATTTGTAAAAGAGTAAAATTTAATTGGATGACCTAGAAAGGTAGAAAAATGATTAAATTGCAGACACAATTTGTCAAACATAAGGGTTAAAAAAAAAAATTTTTTTTTAAATTTTTTAAAAATTTAAATACTTCACAATACATAAAATATGATAGTTTTTTAATGATTACATATTTTAGAAATAGTTGATTTTTCATTCAATTTTATTAATATTTAGCTATATCTTATTGGTAAATTTTATAGTATAAAGAAATATAAAATATTTTATGATTTAATTTGAATTCAATTATTAAGTATAGTTTTAATGCAGCATTTATAGGCCAAGAAACATGAGGTCACCGGGAAATAATCTCTATGCAAGTTCAGACTTAGTTAGGGTTATAAAATTGAGAAGGTTGCGATGGGCAGGTCACGTGGCTAGAATGGGAGAGGAAAGAATGGTGAAGGTCCTATTTCTGAGGAGACCGATTGGGAAACGTTCTCTTGGAAGACCAAGGATAGGAAGATAGGGTTACTTGGAGAAATGTGGTTGCCCCGCCCAAGAACTTTTAAGTTCCGTATATCCAGAGAGATAGATAGATAGATAGTATAGTTTTAATAGGAATTTAATAATTTTTTTTTTTTTTTTGCAAAAAAACGATGATGCGTTTTTGAAAAGCTAATTTGAAAATAAAATTATTCTCAAGAGATAGAAAGCGGGGTTTAAATTTTTCTGCGTCCTACGTCTTTATTTCATTATAAATAAGTGCGCGTGATCACAATTTGTTTATAAAAAATATTAACAAATTTATTTTTAGATCTCTAAAGTTCTTGATCATAGCAATTAAACATGGTCAAGTCCTTCCATCTCACGAACCTCAAAACTTCTTGGTCTCATTAACCAAAAATTTTCTCCTTAAAGACATTCTATGACAATCATTATTAATATTACAATTAATTTTATTGCCAAAACAATATTCATTTCTTCTTTAATATCTACTTATTGGATCATACCCACTCTTTTATTTATCTGATTTTAACATTAAATTAACTTCCCGAGTTAATAATAATAAACATTCTCTTTTCTTGAATTTCAAAAAATATTAGAGAGAATAATATTATTTATATAAATTAAGGATTTATGTTTATAAAATAGAAATGATTGAATAGAAATATATATGATCTTTACTTATCTAGATCAGATAGATCGCGTGCTCAGTAAGCTTTGAATGTTGGTAATCATGCAAACAGGACGTACGAATCAGACTCGATTAGATTCGATTAGGCCCTATGAGACGCCCTTTTCCATTCCTTTCCCCTACGCCGTCACTCCCCCTCAGACTCCCACTCGTACCCCTTATGTCAGGTTCATATCATGGATCATTCCAGATACCATCTCCTTTATACTAAGTGACGGACAAGCCAACCAAATCATTCATTTATCTCTTTCCCTCCCTCTCTTCGTTTAGTTAGTACATACATTTGATATAATATAATTACATATAAATGGGTTAGCCACAAATCATCATTCCACCAAGGAATCAATCTAACTGAAATTTATCATTACATCAAATTTAACTTAATTAATTATCAACGGCTTGAATCAACAGTTTAACCTTCTTCAAATGATCCGCTACTGTTCCTTATTATTATTATTATTATTATTATTTTTTGAATTCAAAAATAAAATCCATAAATAAATTGAAAATAAAAAAGTTAAAACCAATTTTCATAGTATAAACAAAATAATTTTTATATTAATTTTAAATAATAATTTTTGACCTTTAAATTTCCTCAATTTTTAATTTTAAACCATAATGCTTGTTCAATGCGAATGTAAATAAATTGTAAGTCCAGGGTTTCAAATATCAATAAAAAAAAATAATTGTATTACAAATAAGTTAACCGATAAAAAACGCCCGACCAGAATATGTTGAAATTATTAGATGTAAATCATAGTATCATAAGTTAATGCTAATAACATCAACTTGAAGAATCAGTGACTCGTATCAGCATAACATATATTTTCGAAAGAAAATATAAAATATTTTACCTGAACTTTTGATAGATATCATTAATTTGAAGAAATCATTAAGTGAAACGTAAAAAGAAGCTTATGGTGATATTGCTTTGAAATTGTGAATATAACAAAAGGGGAAGGCCGAAGGAGTAGACAGACATGATCTTAGAAGAATTAGTAGAGGACAATTAAATGACATATTCATATGGAATTTTAAATTTTCTAACATATATTCCTATTAATATATGGGTTAATGTTTCATTTAAAATAATAACGTTATATTTATTCAATAATTATCTTTTTTCTTGGGATAAAATAAGGTCACCTAATTTTTATTTTTTCACGCATTTCAATTATATTGCCTATTTCTAAATTATTTAGATAATAATAGAAACTAATTTTAATGGATTAGCAAGAAATGCATTGCATGTGGGTATCAATCCTAGAAAATTACAATTAATTACTAACATAAGATAAGAAGTAAAGTGGAATGAATCATATATATATAAGATAGCCTTGGTTGGACGGAATTAAATATCCTGTTTGTTCGGTTAAGTTAAGCATTAGGTGGAGGCGAGAATCTATTGTATATTGTATATATATATATATAATAAAACAATATAAGTATTATACCAAAATATTATTTATACAGATAAGGGGTGTGTGTGGAAAGTTATAAATCCATAATTATTCAATGGATATTCAAATTTTCAATGTTGAATGAGTGAATTGTCTCATCAAATTTTACAATATAGCAAGAACAGCGGCTTATCGGAGAATTTATTTTAATGATTAACCCCTTATAATTATCAATATATGCTTAGTGTGTATATAATTAATCTATTTCTGTTCAACTCTAAGGTGCCTTTAGCTGTAACACCACATTCTTCCAACTGTTCTTATTCTGTCATATCTTATAATTCAAACTAAATCGTCTCAAATATCCAATTAGTTTCCTCTACACATAATTTTATCATCAAATATTCTCGTTCCATTGTGCAAAATGTATCTATTCATTTTTAATATTCTCTTGAAAATATAACATTAGCTATATTTAAGGATATATAGATACAATTCTTGTAATTGTAATTCTGCATTATTAAAATTTTATAATTCGGAGCAGTGGCGCAACCAGAATTTGCTCCTGGGGGGGGGTTTTGACTAGCCGCTCCACCTTCCTATGCCCCCCCCCCCCGGGCTCACTCAAAAACAAATTTTCATTAAGATTTTTTTTTTTATATTAAATATTTAAAAAAAGTTTTGTAAATGAAACACTGATTTTACAAAATCTGGCAAATTTTGTATTTTATTTACTCGTATTCACAGTTTTAGAAAGAAAATATTTTTTTCCAGCTATAAGTAAACCATTTTAGCTTTCCTCATGAAATAAGGATAGCTTTTACGATGATCGGAAAATTTTTGCTCCGAGATTCTTCGAGATTTCCACTTTTCAGACGGTTCTGAATCCAAACTTGCAAAAAAAAATTTTGATCCGGCCGGCCGTTCGTTACCAAAATTAAGTCTAAACGAAATGAGATATTATCTTGGGATTTGATATTTAGATGTTTTTTTTTGGAATGATGGGCGGGGATTGGATTGTTTTTGGACAAGATGGGACCATAAGTAATGCTAGTTTAAAGAGGTGTCAAAACACATTTTATTGAATTTCTTTATAAATTCCGATTTTTATGAGAATTATCATATCATATTAAATTTATAGGAAATCGCATTTACTAAAAGTTTCATTATATTCATTTTTACCTAAACTTAATAATAAAGGAGTTATTTATAATAAACTACTTTAAGATGTCGAAAGCTTTTCGTCCGCCCGTAGTGGTAGGATAATTTGAAAAAATTAAACTTAAGAAAATTTAGAAAAAAAAAGATTTTATGTGTGGGAACTGAAGCTCCCGAATCCCCCCCTGCCTCTTCTCTGGCTACGTGAAAAAATGAAATTTGATTTTAACCCATTGGTGACCAGATATCATGTAGATAAATATAGAAAAAAATATTTTTGAAAGGGTTTTTGGTGTATAAAAATAAATGTTCCCATTTGGGAACGCTGGCTCTACAAATGGGTTAATATATATAAACAAATAAAAAAAATTAACCTTTTCAGTTGTGAAATCAACTATTTCTTTATTGTCTTCTTCGCTATTGCTATTAACACAATCTGTTGTTTCTGAAGGTCCAGCTTCACTATCTAATTCTTAAATGGAAAAGTATTTAAGAATTAATTCACTAATTTAAAAAAAAATTTTAAATCTTACCTTTCTTGTTTTTCTTATTTTGAAAAAAATCTGAAATTAGTCTTCGCTTCATAATCTTTATGAAATTAGCAATTAATGTATGTAGCAATGTGGAAGGGGTTGAATTGGTGTCTAGGGTAAATGTTCTCGATAGAGCAACTTCTTGTTTGCGAATTTCTATAAAATGGTTTATTTACAAATGCCCTATCCGTTGTGGTGGAGAAGGGGGGAGACTTTCTCCTGGACGTCACCAAAGGCCCTGTGGGGGTGAGGGCCTGCGTTTCCGCTATCCCTCTGTTAAATTTTACAACCAGGGATAAGGAAGTGGAGTGAGGAGCTCGAAACATCCCTTGACCTCGGTATCAATTTCCACATGTATTAATAAAAAAAAACTTTTTTATTATACACTAAGTTATATTTTAAGAATTTTTTTTCTTTTCTATTTGAAAACATAATATACAGCAATTATTTTTTTTTTCTCTCCTGGGTTTTAACCCCCAAAACCCCCCCCTGGTTGCGCCACTGATTCGGAGAAATTTATTTTCTTCTGTTAGTCAATTCTAATCCATATAATGCATCTGAAAAATAATACTTTTATATTTTTCAAAAATAATTTTGATAATTTTAAATAAATAATAAATCTCTTTTATTAAATACTAATTAATCATAATTATGTCGTAATTTATAATTCATTAAAATTTTGTTAATGTCTGCTTATTTTGATTCTAATAAATAATAAAGTATAATTTCTTTTTTAAAATTATAATGATATAAGTATTGAATTTTGAGTTTCAGTCAAAGTTACATTGATTTTTATATTTAAATAATTTTCCATTTCAATTTTAAATAAATTTAGAATTTTTAAATTTGGTATTTTAAATAATATAGTTTAATACCTTGACTCAAGAGAGCACTACGTTCTAGTAAAGAAATTAGCCATGAATAAATAGAAGCGGGAAAATGAAAATATCACCATAACATATTTAATTCTAATTTGATTATTTATTTAAAATTTTATTTATTTATTATTTATTTATTGGTTGAGCTAATAGTGTTGATGCAATGTTAATTAAAAGAGAAACACGAAAAAAGTAAGGGTTGAAATTCAAAATAAATAAAAATTTAAATTGTTAATACTTTTAAAAAAATTACAAAAAAAAAATTACAAAAAATAAAAATGATTGGATTGAGTAAATGAAATTATTCAAATAAAAAATAAATAATTAAAAACATGTACTAGTAGGTGGCACCTATAGAGGACAGGGACCTAAAGCAGTCAGGATTACAAAACTTTTACTTAAAATAATAATTATTTTCAATTTACATCGATTCTGAATTTTTTTTCTGTCCACAATTTATTGGTGTAAATATCACCTTGCTCCTCACTAATGTCTCCTAAATTTTCAGGAAAACGGTCTAAGTGGCTATGTAATAAGTGCACATTAATGCTCATGTTACACCCAAGGGATCTGAAATTATTCAGCATCTCGTTGACTAATTCAAGAAAATTTTCAGCTTTGTGTTTACCCAGAAAATTTTGGACAACTGGATAAATGAATTCCATGATTTTTGTTCAATCTCATTCATTGAATTTATGAAGTCATGGGTTTTTAATCAGCTGTCTTATTTGTGGGCTATTCCTGCTTTAATTTTTACCATATTCAGCTGAGGCATTTTATTTCCCTAAATATGCAAAGCATGATCCATTCTTATCAAAAGCCTTGACAAACTGCTTCATTAGACCCAGCTTGATATGCAGTGGCGGATAGATGATTTTCTCTTGTGGAACTAAAGAATCGTTGATGTTATTCTTTTCCCCAACGTCCATGTTTTCTCTCCTAGGCCAATCTTTTCTAACCCAGTGTTGCGTTTTGTTTCTACTATCCCAGAGGCACAAGAAACAAGGATATTTGGTGTGGTCACTTTGCTGTCCAAGGAGAAAGTTTACCATTTTTAAATCTACACAAATCACCCATTGGTGTTGATGATACTTTATTTTTTCCAAAACCAAAGCTATGATGTATGATATATTTCTCTTTCATTTTCGTTGAGTGAGCAATTGATATTGAGCCATATTTGTCCCATTATGTAGAAGAACACATTTCAAACTTAAATCCCACTTGTCAACCAATCAGTTATATATCTAATATTGTTAGTCTTCTTTTTATAATAAATGAATTAAAATAATAATTATTTTTTAAAATAATAATTAGTTATTTCGTAAATATTATTATTTTAAATTCAATTAATTACAAAAAAAGACTGACAATATGGCAAACATATAATAATCTATCCATGTATAAATTTTACAACACTTACTTGAGAGTATTAAATAAAATTAGCTGGAGTGTCTCCACTCGACTATCTCGCAATTTGAATTGGATTAAATAACATAATATATTATATTTAAATTAAATTTAATTAATTATAAATTATAAATAATAAATATCAAAACAGCGCATGTTTGGCTTTTTGTTGATGGCACCACGTCACGTGTTGGCGCGTGAGATTTGCAGTGTTAAAAAATTAATTCTGGTAATTTCAGCGAATCAATCAAGCTGAAATTCTATATATAGCAGTTTTATACAATTATTAATCATGGGAAAAATTATCAAAGATATATCTTTATTTTTACGGTCACTTTAGAGGAAAAAAAATCAAAACGTTGTAAGTAATGACCCTCTTCCGGCTGAGCTAAATTTCTCAAAAGTTGATAGAAAACTACGAATTTTGAATAATGCTCATGTACCAAATTTCATCATTCTAACTCAAACCGTTTTTGCGTAATCTTGGTTACATACATACACACACACATACACACACAGACATTTTTCTCAACTTTAGTGAAAATGATTCAGGAACCTTCAAAACGTATAAAAACATCAAAATCTCAACATCGAAAATTTTCGTGATCGCAATACTATCTCTTAAAAATGAATTTATCTAAAAATCTAGAACTGATACCGAAAAACTGCTTTCATATTTAGATTCAGCAATTAAAATATAGTTAAAATCTGTGCTCTAAAATCCTTTCCTTTTTTACCGACCGACGATAGTAAGGGAGGTATTGTTTTCACACCAAATTTCACATGTGGATATTTTTACATATCTCCACGAATCATGCATTTTCTTAACAGAAAAAAGTATTTTTAGCATGATGTCTGTCCGTCCGTCCGTCCGTCTGTCCGTCTTTCTGTCCGTCCGTTCGTATAGATGTGTACAGCCTGAACGACTCAACCGATTTTGATAAAATTTGGTATATTTACTTAATGCATCAGTATGATGAATGGATCAACTTTTTGTGCAAATCCGGAAACCGGAAGTGGTAGTATTAGCGATCGACCTTAGGAAGGGAAAGGTTATTTTCACCCCAAATTTCACACGAGGAGATTTTTTTATATATCACCTCGAATCATGCACTTTGTATTGGTTTTATCCTCGAGAAAAATCATATTTATTAGTTTTTTCTTGATTTAAAATTATATGACGTCATCCAGCCATTCATGACGTCACAGCCTGGTCTTACATATATATATTATAAATAAAATAAAATTAAAAATATTTATGTTATATCCATGTCTATTTTTTATTACATTAATAGATATATTAAAATTATTTGAAATTGTTTCTGTAGCTGGAAATTAATTTATTTCAAACCGTCGGTCGGTTCGGACCTGGCCACAGGTCAACTTATTTTGTAGGCCTTTGTAATAATTTATGATTCTATTCTTGTTATAATAAAATATTGATATATAAAATTTTCATTTATTTAATGTGAAATAAACTTTTAACTTAATGTTAGTTTTAAATTGTCCGCTTTAGGTGCAGAAGTTTCTTAATTTAGAAATTAAAAATCTAATTTAAGGTATGTGCAATAGGTAATTGTCATTGATATATTTAAGGATAATCTTTAAATCTCAAATAAAATCATGAGTTTTTCTATTCATAAATATGACTTGGATTCTAGGAACAAAAAAATTGAAAAATTAGGCCTATCGTACTATATAAATATAAATATAATATAAATAAAAAAGCATTATACTATATTTACTAATTAGAATTTCAATTATTAACAGTTTCTTTAAATTGGTGTTTATTTTTTATGTGAAATGTTATTAGATTATTAGAGATAAAATTAAAATTTTTATATAGCAAAAAATTATTTGATTTTATAATATATTTTATAGTAAATTATTTCTTTTTAAAATAATATAATAATATATTGAAACTGAAAAGAATTTAAGTTTAATATTAATATATATTATATTTACATATTAAAATGTAAAAGATAATGTTACTTGTTGCCTAAAATTAGGGGCTCCTATCTACTCGAGTGAGTGGTTTGTAAGAGTGAACACACATAGCACCAATACCAACAAATAACTGGTCAATTTTCTACTATAATTATTTTAATTCACCATTAATAATTTAATTACTACCGTGCGCGAATTGCTTTGTTGATAAGGGTTTAAATATATATATATTATTACTATCAGATTTATCAGGGATATAATCACGTATTTTTGTGAGATTGTTTTCTCGACGTTTGGCCTCGGGCTATTGTCCGGTAAGGACGTGTGCCAGAGTCAGGATTGTCCAGGATTCTTCGGAGCTCCACAGCAACGCAGTGAGTACAAAACCATCCAACCTAGCAACCAAAAATCCCGATTTTAACACTTGGTCACACAGAGTAAGACCCAGAATCCCAAAAATATTCCCACCTAAATAATCTCTTGAAAATGGCGCCAAAATGGGTGCCGAAACGTCGGGAAAACAATCTCACAAAAATACGTGATTATATCACTGATAAATCTGATAGTAATAATAACAATAACATTCACGGAAACCTAAGCCAACATATATATATATATATAAAGTTGGCCTCGGGCTGTTGTCCAGTGCGGACGTGTGCCGGTCTCAGGATTACTCAGGATTCTTCGGAGCTCTATAGCAACGCAGTGAGTACCAAACCACCCAACCTATCAACCCAAAATCCCGATATTAACCCTTGGTCACACAGACTAAGACCCAGAATCCCAAAAATACTCCCACCTAAATAATCTCTTGAAAATGGCGGCAAAATGGATGCCGAAACGTCGAGAAAACAATCTCACAAAAATACGTGATTATATCCCTGATAAATCTGATAATATATATATATATATATATATATATATATATATAAAGAGAGAGAGAGAAGGAAGAATTGTATGTTACAACTGCATTCACTTTATTCAGCAAAAGGTTAATAACATTAAAAGAAAAAAAAAGATAAACAGGTCAAAAATAAATAAGAGATTATAAACTTTATAAATCAATTGAACTAACATTTGCAACAGTTGACAAATTAGTATTAGTGATTTGTAATAAAACAAAAGGTTATATAATTAATTTATTATTTTATTATTTGAAAATATAACTAAAAAAACAATTTTTTTTCGTTGATAAAATTCTAAATAGTGTAAATATAAACATTCAAGAAACAAAACAATGAGACATAGGTTCATAAGTTTTGTTTATCGTTGATGTAAAATTAACATCTACAAAATCCATTCAATAAGTAAAGAGACAAATGGCTTTAGCTCAAAAACGGTTTATTTAATTCTTACAAAATTCAGGCTTATCTCATCCACAGTTATACACCCTCTCTTCCTAATTACCTTGGCAAATAATCCTCCGAAGTCACTTTTGCAACGATTCCTTAACTTCCTCATTGATAGCAAATCATTTTCCACGTAGGGCGTCTTTACGTGATCCAAACAGGTAAAAATCAGATGGGGCGAGATCGGGACTGTAGGCAGCATGAGATAAGACCTCCTAGCCCAACTTATGAAGCATATCACGGGTCAGCTTAGGAAGTGATCAAGTGCATGATTGTGATGGGTGATAACATAGATTACTTAAACTTGATCTATAGAAAATGGCGTAAAAATATTTGAATGAATTTTTATAATATTAACTAGCTGCTCAGAGCGCCTTCGGCGCTCTTCACACCTAGACGGTACCCCCGAGTGTTACATAGTATTTGGTGGTTGAAAGTAGTAAAAGGTTTTCATCCATTTTGTTTCAATCAGTATATTACATAAAACATTCATTTCTTTTTGTGTTCTTATTTAAAAAATATATTTTAATTTAATCACTATATTAATTATATATTATTATTGTATATGCTATATCTATCTACCTATGTGGCTCAAAGATACTCGAAAGTTCTTAGCGGCAACAACCACATTTCTCCAAGTGTCCCTATCCTGAGCCCTTGTTCCATCTCTCTTACGTCCCTTCCTACGCGTTTTTTTCCAAGCGGACGTTTTCCAATCGGTCTTCCCACCAATATTTTTTTCCTCTCCCATTCTAGCCACGTGCCCTGCCTATCGCAGCTTTTTCCCTTTTATAACCCTAACTATTTCTGAAGATGCAGAGAGGCCATGCAATTTCTTGTTATGTAGTCTCCCCCATACCCGGTGACCTCATCTTTCTTTGGCCAATAAATGCAGGGAAGAATCCTATTCTCAAATACTCTGAATCTACTCTCATCTCCAAGGGTCATAGACCATGCCTGCCACCCATATAATGCAACAGGCAAAATAATCTTTTTATATATTCCCTTTGATAATAATTTTCAAGAGATAAGCCTCTTTATTGCAGATAACAGGCGTTTCCCGATTGCAACCCCGATTTAAATTCTTCTCAAATATTATTATCCTTCGTGTTTACATTCAATTTTTCTACATATTCAAATTCTACATTTTGTATATTAAGATTTTGTATGTTAATACTCTTCCTCTTTGTTACTAAATATTTTTTCTTATCACTATTAATTTCAAACCTCCATTAAATTATCTGTAATTGCAATTGCCGAATCTCCTATTATATTTAAGTCGTCTGGGTAACCTAATATTTTACAATTGATTTCCGCATCTTATTCTTTCTTTACTACCTTCAAGACAAATTTGAAGATTGAAAATTTGAAAAAGTTTATCCGGATCTATTGAGTCATGCGAATGTTTTACTAAAGTCTACAAATAATTAGTGAATAGAAATATTGAATTCGCGGTTTTTTTCCTAATATCTGTCATAATGAAAATATCTTAATTAATGTTGGTCGATTTGGCCTGAACCCGCTATGATATCTCCTAATATTTCCTCCGCCTATGGTTCTTAAGTATTTTCTATGTTATAATAGTGAAATAGAGTATAATATTTCTTGATCATTACATTTTGATATTTTATTTTCATTGCTAGATTATTATTGAATATTTTTAATTATAATGAAACTTGAGAAAATGCAAAAATAGAGACTTGAGACCAGGGCCGCGGCGTGCACGTGTGCAAGGTGGGCGCTGCCCACGGGCGCCTGGTGTAGGGGGCGCCAAACTGACCATTCTTTTTTATTTTATTTTAAGTGTTTTAAAAATGAATCAATATAATTGTGGACGTGAATCCTACGACACGTTTAAATATATTTTCCAAATTTGTTTGTTTTACTGCGTATCTTTCTAACCTTGCCCGTAACTGTAGCTTCGGGTGAACGAAGCTTCTCTAAGTTAAAAATTATAAAAACGAATTTGCGTTCGACATTGTCGCAGGAGCGCTTAACAGATCTTTCTATGATAGCAATAGAAAATGAAATCATGGATAACTTAGAAATATATGATAATTATTAAAGGTTTTGTAGCTTCAAAGGCTCGAAGAATCCGAATAGTATAGTTTTGTGATGGAATTTCATATTGTATTATGTTTTCATTTTTGAATTTTTTTTATGTTTATTGTTCTAGAAATTTAACCTTGTTTCTATTGTTAATGAGTTAATTATTTTGTTATTTCCTATTATTATGTAGATAAATTCCTCTGTATTCATAAACACAGTTTTCAAAATTAAATGTTTTATTTGATTTTATTGTTCTATTGATAGAGGGGGCGCTTTTTAAAAATTTGCATACGGGCGCTTTGCACCCACGTCGCGGCCCTGCTTGAGACAATTTATAAAAATTAACGGTATAAAACTATAGATAAATGACCAATATATACATTCATTAATACTATTAATTTAAATTAATTGATTTATTTGTTTTTTTATTATTAAGTTCATTTATTAATTTTTTTAGATCATAGTTATTTTCCTTAAAATAATCTTAAATTCTGTGGTGCTAGGGGATTTGAATATCATTCGTCGCAATATGAAGATTTCGCTTACAGTTTCTGTCATGTCCGACCTCCATCCAACAGTTATTTTCTGTCAAGTTTTTAGCTTCTCTTAATCATGTGATCTATATATTTAATTTTTTTTGATTCATTATAATAAAATTTAAACAAATAAAAATTTTTACTTTGTTAATTTATATAAATTTCAATATTAACTGATTGTGAGTGATACGCTTAGCCAATACTCTGAATAATTTGTGTACAAAAATATTGAATGTTCTTAGCGAGATTTGATATAATGTTGTACGATTTGTCCTAAATCTGAATTAGAAGAAAATTATAAATTGCCTCCTCTTCCAGCCCAATTCATTTACCCACCCATGTTGCATATGGCATCTAAATTTCTTAAAACTCCGTTTTTTTAATTTAAAATAGAAGGAGAGAAAGAGTTTTAAATTATATTCGAATAGTCTATATATTCTATATATCAGTATTTTTTTCTGAATTTAATAGCAAGTTGATTTTAAAAATTTTCCATTCTTAATGCATATGATTGATTACATGTGTTAAAATTTAAAAAAATTCAAATATTCTAATTTTTATATTTATATACAATTTAATATTATTTTGTATTAATATCATATCAAAAAAAGAGAATTTATTAAAAATTAAAAATAAAAAAAGAAGCCTATTAATAAAAAATTGAATGGTGATTTAAATATTTTATTAAATTAATTAAAATGAGACCTTTTAGAATAAATTATTTAATTGAAATGATATTTAAATATAAGAATTTAAAAAAATATTATATTCTTTGTTTGGCAATTGTTATTTAATTATGTGCAACATGATTCGACTTGCACAGAGCATCGTTATTTTTTATTAATATCACATAATAAAAATGAATCTTTTAAACATAATAAATAAATAAAATATACCCAATTTAAAAATGTCAAAAATTTAAAACAACTTTATATCATCATATTTTAATTTTTATATAATATATATAAGTATATATATTTAGTAATTAATAATAGAGTAATTAAATTAAAATAAAAAACAAAGATAATATAATTCAGTCATTTTAATTCAGGTTAAATAATTTTTTTTTTTATTATTCAATGATAAAATTTATATATTATGTGATATATATATTATAGAAAAGAAGTAATATTCAATTAAATAAAAAATAATTTAAGATAAAAATATGATCTAATAAATATTTTAATTAAATTGAGAACTTTTAGAATAAATTATTTAATTGAATTGATATTTGTATATTAGAATTTAAAATAAAAAGTGAAATATTTTAATAATTCTTCGATTGGGAATAGCTATGATAATTCATTGTTTGAAATGATTCCGCTAGGCCGACAGTGAGCCGCGAGCTGCTCTTGAATGAACAACACGGAGAATTATATAAACTTTAAAAAATTAATTTCTGCGGTTATTGTTGACATATAAATAAAATTTATAGCCTATGTTACTCTAGGGGTATATAAGAATATTGTGATGTAATTTCAAAGAAATCGTTTCAGCCAATACTGAGTCTATAAAATAGTAATTTTCCGGACAGACAGACCGACAGACAGACAGACCGACAGACAGACAGACAGACGTGAAAAATTCTAAAGTCACTTTTGGATTCTAGAGGTCATGAAACGCGAAGATATGCAAAAATTTTTAAATTCTGAGCAATGTGCAGACAAAAACCTTTTTTTATATATATAGAAGATTAAAGATTAATAACTACTAATTTAGGTTATAAGAAAAACAGTAAACGGTAAAATAAAAATATTACATCGTTTAAAATTTTAATTAGGTAGAAAATCAATAATTCCCTAATTAATTATAAATACTTTTAAATTTTTTTATATTTTTTTATTTTTTCACAACTAAATTAAAACTTTCAAATAATTCAAACTTCAAATAGATTATACTATTTGTGGTATGAAAGATATGATCGTCTTTGAATCACTAATTATTTCTATTTTATAAATTTTAGTAATTTTATGAATTATTAATTAAAATTTAATCTATAAATTAAAAAAATATATTTTTTATTAAAATTCTTTTTTTATTATTTTCATATAATTTAAATTATTAAACGTAACTTCCTGACATTTCAGTCCAAATAGCACAAAAACTCTCACGACATGATGTATCACAAAAATACGATTCTCCATTCTAAAATCAAAAACAGAAAATATAATTAAAATTATAAATAAATATACATACTGTCATATCATATAAACATATTCAAATAATCGAATAAAATTTAAAATTAGTATCTTTATATGGTTAAATGTTATATAAGTATATATATTCACTTTATTTAAAAAATTTAAAGAATTAAATTATATAAGTCCACAGACCATCTAACAGACTCCTAAACTCTATTGTTCTCGATGAAACAAAGTTTGCAGGCACAGGCATTGGATAATTGAAAAAAAATCGGACACACAAGCCCCATTTTTTTCAATTTTCGAATGCCTGCGAATACAGTTGGCGCCAAAAACTTTGTTTCACAGAGAACAATAGAGTTTAGGGGGCATGATTAAGTCATAGAATGTACCATCAATATTAAAGAAATACACCTCTTAAGAATTTCTGAATTCAAAACAAACACACATAGATAAACAAATTCAATGCTACCAAATTATCACTTTAAAATATTTATTTATTGGATATTAAATTATATATTATAAATATTTGATAAGAAAAATATAAATTTCACTTACATTATAATAGAATGTTACATAACCAGGAATTGTATTATAAATACACCATTCAAGTAAATGAATAATAATTGAAATATTTTTAATCCTTTTTATCAAATTATTAATATACATTCTTTACAAAGGAATAAAGAGAAATGAACTCGTCATTCTAATAAAAAATAAATGTACGAATGGCATATCATATTATGCTGATTTTTTAGTATTAATGCTTAATAGTAAAGAAGATATTTGATATGATAAAAATGACTAACCTCTTTTTAACTTAATTTATTACTATTATTATCTATATATATAAAAGGCAATGTCTGTCTGTGTGTGTGTGAGTGTGTCTGTCAAATACTCAAAAACTACCCGTCCGATTGCGATGAAACTTTCAGGAATTGTTATGTGCATCCGTCCGTATAGATGTGTACAGCTTTAACGGCTCAACGGATTTTGATGAAATTTGGTATATTTACTTAATGCATCAGTATGATGAATGGATCAACTTTTGGTGCAAATCCGGAAACCGGAAGTGGTAGTATTAGCGATCGACCTTAGGAAGGGAAAGGTTATTTTCACCCCAAATTTCACATGAGGATCTTTATTAGTTTTTTCTTAATTTAAAATTATATGACGTCATCCAGCCATTCATGACGTCACAGCCTGGTCTTACATATATATTATAAATAAAATAAAATTAATAAGTTGACCTGTGGCCAGGTCCGAACCGACCGACGGTTTGAAGTAAATTAATTTCCAGCTACAGAAACAATTTCAAATAATTTTAATATATCTATTAATGTAATAAAAAACAGATATGGACATAACATAAATATTTTAAATTTCATTTTATTTATAATATATGTATATGTAAGACCAGGCTGTGACGTCATGAATGGCTGGATGACGTCATATAATTTTAAATTAAGAAATATTCGTGGAGATATGTAAAAATCTCCAGATGTGTGTGAAATTTGGTGTGAAAACAATACCTCCCTTACTATCGTCGGTCGGTAAAAAATAATAATAAAAATGTAATAATAAAAAATAAAATTTCAATTATATTCATATAATAAATTATTATTATTATTATTATTATTATTATTTGTAATAATTCCAATAAAAATAAATAAAAATAAAAACCAAAAAAAAGTTCAACTAAAACCAAAATTTCAATTATATTCATTTAATACATTATTATTATTATTATTATTATTATTATTATTAAGTGTTCAGTTATCACATACGCATATATGTATACAGACACACATGCAAAAGCGAAGCTTTGCCGGGTCTGCTATATAATATAAAACTATATAAATAGTCATTTAATATATCTACATATTACATATTTATGATTTCTCAAACTTTTAGTCTCCTAAATTAATACAATTTTGAAAATAATTTAAATAATTAACAATATTTTTAATAGATTAGACCCATGAATGTTTTTTCTCGATATTTAAATTATAAATATATTATAAAATTAAAAAATATTAAGATCAGTTAAAATAAGATTTTTTTTTCTTAAAGTGGACTCTACTACGGAATACCTACATGGATATTATCTATTTTTAAACATAGTAAGGGAGGTATTGTTCATTCGTATTCAACTAAACAAAACTCAATTATTATTGAAAAAGTAACCAAGTTAAAAATAAAGTTTCATAGATTTTTCATATACGTGAAAAATGGGGGAAAATAATAAACATTGTGTGCAGGTGAGATTTACATGATATGGCCAAATTCTTGAATTATATAATACATTTATTTAATATAACAAGAGAAATAGAAAAGATGAAGTTTTACGAAAATTTACAAATTGAATAAAACAAAAAAATATATTAATATTCCAAAATTGATTTTATGCATTTATGTTGATTCAATGTTATTAATGAATAATAATTATTATACTATATTTATAAATAAATATTTTTTAATAATATAAAATTTTATAAATGTATATAAAAAAGTAGTTTTTTCCCTAAAATTCCCTATTTTTAAAAACATCACGCTTTTCTATGAATTCAATGAAAATAATTAAAATATCGATGAAATATGAATTGATTTCATTTTAGAATCAGAAATTCCAGAAAAAAAAAATTTATAATATGTTTATTAATTAATATTATTATTTATTATTATTCAGGACCCCAAATATCATTCATTTAATCAGATTGATGCAATGATGATGTAACATTTAATAATTGTAATAAATAATTAAAGAATTGTATATCCATATTGATTAAAAGGTCGAGTGATAGCTCGTTGTTCCATACACACACACAATTACTAAATATTTATAGACTATATTTTTATCGTATATTATTATATCATATTAAATTATAATTTATATATGTAGGGTTGGTGGCTTCGATAGTGAAGCAGATGTATTAAAAAATATCGTTTTTGAAGAAAAAGGTAGCAAAAATAATATCGTTTTGATGAAAAGTATTAGCAAAAAATATATACACAGATAAAAATAAACGTCTTGGAAATCTTCGGTTCTTCGTTCTTCGTTCTTCGTATATGTTCTTCTTAACGTCTTGAATCACAACTGCTACTGCTGCTACTGGCAACTGGCAAGCTAGCCTGCTTCACGGCTTTTTATACCCGGCTGGCGACATCTAGGCGGAGTGGTGGGGACTCTCGATAACCAATAGCGTGCTAGGCGCTGAACGAAGAGCCAATAGATGGCCAGCTTATTATAGCCAATCGTAAGCTTCTAAGAGGGGGTAGCGAGGTTTTAAATATATGTCCCGGTGCGACACGAATTTGCTTAGTCGCTCCGAGAACATCTTCATGGGGAAACAATAAAATAAAATAAATTTCATTTTTTCAGATCCTATAACTCACCCCCTCTTTGGTGACATTCGACCCGAATGTCAATTCTCGTAGTTGTCATCGGCACCTTCACAACATTCTATCTTGTCTCTCCACTTCACCTTCTTCCTTTTTCGATATTTATCAATTTCTTTCTTCACACAATGAGCAGGATAAAATAGTTTATTAGATTGCACATCAAATATACTTTTCTTATCATCCATATCTTGTGATTCGGATAAATTATTTATGTCTGTTTCTAAATCTAAATTTACATTCATTATTTCTTTTAATTCACTAACCTCATAAAAATTAAAGTCTTCCTTTTCTTTATTTAATATACTATCTTCAATTTTAACTTTACTTGTAGTTCGTATTTTATCAAGATCAAAAATTTTATCATTGAGATCAATATCTTCTTCACGAATTGTTTTATTTTGATCTTCTGAAGTGCTTTCATCCTTATCAACTTCCATTGATTCACCTTCATTTGATTTATCCTCTTCATTAACTTTACTTTCAGTCTTTTTTTCATTATCAGTCTTTGAAGATTCTTTATCTTCATCTTCATTCTTTTCTTCTTTAACTTCTGGTTTGCTTTCTTCTGTCTTTTCCACATCTTTTTCCTCTTTAGTTGTTTCTTTTTCTTTTGGTGTTTCATCTTTTTTTTCTGTGGATTCATTTACTTCAGCTTCTTTCGTATCAACTTTCTCTGTTTTCTCTTCTTTTGACTTAGTTTCGGATTCTGTTTTTTCTTCTTTTGTCACTTCTTTAGATTTTTTCACTTCATCTGTTTCCATCGAGAGGCTTTCGTCTTTTTCATCAGATTCTTCCATTTCTATTTCATTTATATATTCTGTATCTTTTTTATTTTTTTGTACATTTTCATCATCATCCTTTAGGCTTTGCTCTTGTTTATCTACATTTGTTAAATTTACATTTTCTTTCTTTTTGTCATCAATATTTAATTCTATATTTTCTTCGTTTTGAATATTTGTTTCTAAATTTTCTTCTTGGACTTCCACATTTGTTATCGAGTCTTCATCCATTTCGATATTCTCTTTTGTTTCTAAGCTTTCTTCATTATTTTGTATATCCTCATTAGATAGTAATTTTTCTTCTTTTTGTTCATCATCATTTATTTCTAAATTTTCTTTCGTTTGTATTTCTTCGTTTGATGTTAATTTTTCTTCTTTTTGTCCACTGTCATTTGATTTGAAATTTTCTTCCCTTTGAGCATCGTCATTTATTTCTAAATTTTGGATTGATACGAGCTTGTGATTTCTAGTGGACGGTTTTGTTTCAATTTTATATATTTCTTTTTTCTTAGTGGGGCAATCAAATGATTTATGTCCAAAATTATTACATTTAAAACATTTGACGCCCCTGTTCTTAGATGGACACTCGTTAGAAAAATGTGAAGTGTCTCCACAGTTGAAACATCTTGTGGTTTCTTTTTTCTTTTCTTTGACAATATGCTTCGGATTAGTATCTTTTCTTTCAACGGGGTTTCTTCTTAATGATGCTTCTTTTATAAAGTCGCCCAACATGTTTAGTTTTTGTTGAAGATCTGTTAATGTTTTTGTTCCAACTAGAAACATTTTGCTATGAGGATCTTCGATTCCATTGATTATATATTCAATTAATAATTTCGGCTTTATATCACCTTGATTCGCAATCTTTTGCATATGAATAAAATATTCAGTTGCATCTTCGCCTCTTTTCATTTTTCTGTTTCCCAATTCTCGATGAATCTCGATTTCGTCGATCCTTGGGGAAAATTGTTTTCTCAGGCTTGTTTTCATGTCTCTCCATGTCTTGACACCTTTTGTATTTTCGAAATACAATTTTGCAAGCCCTGTGAGACATCTTCTTGCGAGTATCATCGTTTGTCTTTCGTCTAATAAATGGATGTCTGCTTCGTCTTCTATATCTTGTATCCAGCGGTTAACTGAATATGTTTTAGCACCATCAAATTTCTTTACCAAGTCTTCGATATCTCTTATGTTGACAGCAGAGGGATATCTTAATGAACTTGGCGTACTACTTTCAAAGGAAGTCATTTTGAAAGGCGTGTGTCTTGTATCTTGAAGACTGGATATTTCCTCGTTTTGGCTCTTGTTTCTTCGTGGTTACTAGGGGTAATGATTCTTCAATCTCGGACTGAGCCCTCAAATTGTAGGGTTGGTGGCTTCGATAGTGAAGCAGATGTATTAAAAAATATCGTTTTTGAAGAAAAAGGTAGCAAAAATAATATCGTTTTGATGAAAAGTATTAGCAAAAAATATATACACAGATAAAAATAAACGTCTTGGAAATCTTCGGTTCTTCGTTCTTCGTTCTTCGTATATGTTCTTCTTAACGTCTTGAATCACAACTGCTACTGCTGCTACTGGCAACTGGCAAGCTAGCCTGCTTCACGGCTTTTTATACCCGGCTGGCGACATCTAGGCGGAGTGGTGGGGACTCTCGATAACCAATAGCGTGCTAGGCGCTGAACGAAGAGCCAATAGATGGCCAGCTTATTATAGCCAATCGTAAGCTTCTAAGAGGGGGTAGCGAGGTTTTAAATATATGTCCCGGTGCGACACGAATTTGCTTAGTCGCTCCGAGAACATCTTCATGGGGAAACAATAAAATAAAATAAATTTCATTTTTTCAGATCCTATATATATTATCTTAAAATAATTTTTCAAGAAGAAAAATATTCAGGTATTTGAAAAATCTATGAAATTTTATTTTTAATTTGGTTCCTTGTTCATTAAAAATTGAATTTTGTTTACTTGTAGAAGAAAGAAAAAAAGGTCAAACCAACAAAAAGGACTTTTTCAAACCTTTGAAAATAGATCCAGTTTAAAAAAAATATGTTATTATTTGATGAATTTGTAAAGAATTGTGGAAAAATTTGTCTTTATCAATAGAAAATATTTTCTCTCAATCTCTTTGTTCTACTTATTTAATTTATGAGGGTTTTTTTTAGTATGTCTTTTAGAAATGTCTTTCTAGAATTTTCTACATATTTGTGTATTAAAAGCATATTCATCAAAATATTGAAAAAATATAATAGGGAGGTAGAAAAAAGGTTCGAACCCCACTCTTCTTATTTTCACCTAAGGGGTCTTCTGATTGGTTGCCTTTTTGACATTTCTCTTTTTTCGACTTAAACGGCACCCTCAAATTCCTTCAGTTACCATTTGCTCTCTGCATCTCACCAAGTGAACATTATTCGGCTTGCTAACTGAGTGTACTTTTGAATTTGTAGTGTTGTGTTTTTGATTTGATTTTTTGTTTTTTAATCATTCCATCCAAAAAGATGAAAAAAACCAACCATTGTGTTCAGAAAATGACTTCTCAATATCAACAGTAAGTATTGCACATTTTTAAAAGATATTTATGTAGAATAATAATAAAAAAACATTTTTTAATTTTGTAAATCTGTTTATCTGTTAATTATAGTGATAATGAAGAATTCGATCAACATATGAGGAGATTACCGCAAGAATTAGTAGGTCATATTCTTCAATATACAACAATCCAAGAATTGGTTCTTTTTAGTGAAGACCCATATTATTATGATGTGATTATTAATACTGGAATTGTCTATTCTTTGCCTGCTATTTTATTCGACGGTCCAAATTCCTTCTACGCTGAACAGTTTTTTGAACGATTCCATTTTTTAATAGAAACTGTTGATGTAAGTGAATCGAATTTGGAATTTTTAATCAAGTTGCTAAAACATTCATCCATGCCAAGATTAAGAAAAATTGTTTTTCAAGATTTCTCCAAAAGTCAATTAGTTCTAATAGGAGATCTTCTAATAAAATTATCAAGTGAAATCCAAGTAGGTAAATTGCCAAATTGTCCTATTTTCAATAAGGTAGAAGAAATTATTATCAAAGGGTCCAGACTAAATTATGATATTTTTCTAAGGGATATTAATTTGTTTTTTCCAAATTTAAAAAATTTAAGTCTTCCCTATGAATGTTTTTGTAGTAAAAGTATAAATAACTTAATAATGAAAATGAACAAACTTGTAACATTAAATTTGCCGATTTTATTGATAAAAAGAATGGAACCCTTGAAATCCATAGTTAACTTTTCTAATTTAAGAAAATTGGAAATCGCTTTTCATTCTGATAATAAAACCTGGCCATCTTATTTGTCAAAATTAGAAAATTTAGAACATCTACAAATTAGATATAATGGCCCTGAAGAAATTCTCAGGAGTTATTTTGAAATTGCACCATTAGGTAAATTGAAAAAAGTAATGTTAATAGAAATAAAATCCTTTACAAAACAACTAGTTAAAGTGTTTCTTGAAAAAAGGTTACCATTAACAAATTTGAAAATAGAATCATGCGACAATATCCATAGAAATGCCTTGAAAATGCTTAATCAGTTTGAAAATTTAACAGATCTCCGATTAGAATACTGTGATTTATTAAGAAGTAGTTATCTAAAAGATATCCATCAAATAAAAAAATTAAATATTTTATCATTGAATGCATGTGATAAAATATCCAATAAAGTACTTCCATACATTTTTAAATGTAAAAAATTATATCAATTAATTCTTCCATTGACAAAAAAGACACAAGTTAATTCTATAATTAAAATGAACAAATACTTGCGTCTTCATACATTGAACATTTATACAACTGATAAAAATGATGACGATGATGATACATTAAGAGAGGAAGTTGACATTTGTAAAAAATTGTTACCTTGTGCAAGTAATATCGAAATTATTTCAATGTATATGATGGATATTTTATAATAATAATATTTATATAAATTTTTTATTAATTAAAAATACAACTTTAATAAAAAAAACATAAATAAATTCTCATTGTATGGTTGTATTGAAATAAAAAGAGTATAGGTGTACTTACATTAAAATGAATAAAAATAGATTTATGTACTTTTTAATAATTATGTATATAGACAACTTTAATATTAAAAATGTAAAAAATTATCAATGTATGTTGAACTAAAAGTTTAAGAAAATGCTTATTGAATTTTGAATATTATTACGATGTGAAAATATTACTTTCATATAAAAATTAAATAAATTACTCTTATATATTTGTATTTAAATGAAAAATTGATGTTTTATTTAAAAAAGACGATTGTATTTAATATTTTTAATGTATATCTTAATTAATATTAATATTAATTATTAAATATAATAAAAATTCATTAATATTAATAAATATTATAAAATGAAATTTGTGAATTTATTTTGTTTTACTTATTCAATCCCATATCCTTTTCCACATATTCTTTATATCTATATATATATATATATATATAAAAGGCAATGTCTTAGTGTAGTTAAATCCAAAATTAATTTAATTATGTAACGGACAAAGTATTTATATCCTTAATTATTTTTTTTTATTATACATTTTATTTTGTTTGTCTATTTTTTTTTGTTAATTTTGTTTTCTATTCCCTTTTTTTATGAACAAAGTTATTTCGTCGCATTATTCTTAAAATGTAATATATATATAGAGATATATTTCGACATAAGGGGAGGATCCATCCCTCCAAGTTTTAATATTTTTTCACAGTTGAGAATGGAGAGTTGAACTAGTGATATCATCCTGATATGACCTGTATTTATCACGTCCCGTGATATAATTATTTTGTATATAATCATTTTATCATCACACCCTGTGATACAGTTTAACTAGTGATATCATCCCGATATGACCTGGTATTTATCACGTCCCGTGATATAATTATTTTGTATATAATCATTTTTATCACACCCTGTGATACAGTCGAACAAGTGATATCATCCTGATATAACCTATACTTATCACGTCCCGTGATATAATTATTTGTGTATAATCCTTATCATCACCCCCTGTGATAATTATTTCTGCTAATTCCAGTAACAATAGTGAATTACATTTTCTTATATTTTTTTTTATTTAAAATTTGTATATTTAATTTGTTAATTTTTTTTATCTATTTAATTAAAGTAAATTAATGTGAACATTATTATTGTGTTTTCCCTTTTCCCTTAATTTTTCAACACTCTTTTATACTTTGGGATATCCAAAGTTGGCGCCCATCATTAACTTAACATAATTAACAATTCACGGTCATCGTGGGTCATTACAAGTGCCTCATACTTAGATCCCCTTATAAACTGGCACACAACGTAAGAGGATCGTCTACAAAGTGGAGCCCAACGTTTTGCTCGATTAGTCCTCCTCACAAAGTGGCAGCCCAACGTGAAGCCCGATTAGTACACCACGGCTCCTGAGAAAAGTACATTATTCATCTTTGGTGAGCAGTATCATCACTTTTTCATCTCAACGGACTTATAGTACAATTTAATATTTAATTAATAAAATAGAAATTTAAAACTTTTATTTTTATACTTTAAATTTAAATAAATCATATCTCCTTGTCTAATATAATATATTTAACACTTGTTAATTATTTTTTTTTTATTTTTAATTTTCACATTTATCTAACAAATAGAATATTTATCTATTTAATTCTAATTCAATAAAAATAGTTTGAATATATTAATATTATTATTAGTTATAATCAATTAATTTATATGTTTAATTTGTAATTTTTTTTTAATTTTTAAATTTTATTCAACTACATTATATTTAAATTAATGAATTAATAAAATTGATAAAATATCACTATATTTTCAAATATTTAAATACTTTTTACATATTTTAAATTATATTACAATTATCTTATTTTATAATTAAACATTGTATAATTCAATTGTACGCGACTAAATAACTTTTAATTTTGATTAATTAATTAATTTTTTTTTTCTCTTTGGTTAACATTAAATTTAATTATCCTATTAAAAATGTCATTTTTCGGCAAAGGAAAAAAGGAGGATCTTATCCTTTTAGCACAGGAATTAGGAATAGTTATGAATTTAGATTATCGTAGGATCGATATAAAAAATGACATCACGTCATTGCCTGATTATGATGAAGACCTTACACGGGAATTACTTATGACCATCATAGAGGATAGGAAGGAAAAAGAAGAAAGAGAAAGGGTGAAAGATGAAAGAGAAGAAAAGGAGAAGGAAAGACAATTTGAACTAGAGAAACTCCGAATTCAAACCGTAGTGAACCAGGTAGAATCACCAACCCCACTTCAACCGAAAGTAGATATATTGAAATTCTTACCTCTATTTAAAATTAACGATGACGATATTAATACGTATCTGCGTCTTTTCAAAAGACAAATGAATTTTCTTGGCATATCTGAAGATGCATGGGTCACTTATCTTATTTCGGTCTTACCCACAGATATTACCACTCTAATAATTAGAGAACCAAATGAAGTCGCCCAAGACTATCAACATATTAAGAAGCTCCTACTTCACCGATTTAAATTAACTACGGATAAAATAAGGAAACTTTTCTCCACCTCCAAGAAGACATCGGAAAACACTTGGAAAGATTTTTACTTCAATCTACGCGGTTATCTAGAAGCCTGGCTATCCGATCTAAAAATTGAAAATTTTGATCAACTTAAAAATTTGATCCTAGCTGATCAAATGAAGAGAAAGTGTTCATCCGAATGCAAAGATCACTTCCTCGACTCTTGGGAAACACTGGTAGATCCCCTCGATCTCGCAGAAAAATTCGACTCCTATGATAACTTAAGGGCCCCATTTTCAAAAACAATCCCTTCAAATAAATCTATCGAACCCCCTAAATCGAAATATTATGATCGGAAACCCTTTAGAAACTCACAACCTCGTGAAAAACAAAAAGAAGAGACTGACTCTTCAACACTTCGTTGCTACGGCTGCGGAACTCCAGGAGTCACCAAACCTAGGTGTCTAACTTGCAATCCGAAGCAGGAAATTACCAACGCACAAGCCTTACAGTGTAACGTTACTACAGATAGAGATACTAAACTCGCTCTAATAGAAGCCTCCATCTATGAAGCTTCTGGTTCTATTTGCGTTGACAGCGGAGCCACTCGCTCTATTGGCGGTCAGCGTCTTCTCAGCTATTTAAAACAACGAGGAGAACGTTTTAAAGTAGAAAAACTTTCCTTAACTCTAGCTGACGGGAAAAAGCGTATACATTCCGTGTTATTAGCTACAGTTCCTGTAAAAATCAAAAATCAAATAATACATATAGAAATGATATTCCTACCCAATGTTAGTGGAAATAGATCACTATTAGGTCTTGACTTCCTCAGAAAAGCAGGTTTAGTATTAGATATGCGAAACAATCGCTGGTATTTTCATAATTATCCTAAGAGAAAATACAAATTTATTCGAGAAAATCTCTGCACCACTGAAGAAAATAATACTGTTGTTGAAAACACTATTCAGCTAACTGAGGAACAGAACATAAAACTTGCCCATTTATTAAAAGAACATGAAACTGTCTTTCAACCAGGGGGAGAGCCAACTCCTTACGCTGAACATCATATAAACACAGGCGGTTGTTTGAATGCGCTGCAAAGGGCCGTCGATTCCATGGACGGTACCAAAGTCAGCAAAGAAGATCCTGCTGTCCGATATAGACAGCTGGTGGGGTCTCCGAGATCCCATCGGGGCCCACCAGGAGTTATGGAGCCACCACAAACTCAAAAACATTTATTTATTCAAGGACTTGTTCCCCCTCATACATCAGCATTGCGTCTATGTCACGACACGCGTTCTACTCCAGTAGTTCCTCTAAGTAAGCGAGGAAGGCCAAAAATTGTCCGTTCCTAAGGCTGATCCCTCAATCAAAAGACCTAGGAATCAGAGGGGGAGGATGTAACGGACAAAGTATTTATATCCTTAATTATTTTTTTTTATTATACATTTTATTTTGTTTGTCTATTTTTTTTTGTTAATTTTGTTTTCTATTCCCTTTTTTTATGAACAAAGTTATTTCGTCGCATTATTCTTAAAATGTAATATATATATAGAGATATATTTCGACATAAGGGGAGGATCCATCCCTCCAAGTTTTAATATTTTTTCACAGTTGAGAATGGAGAGTTGAACTAGTGATATCATCCTGATATGACCTGTATTTATCACGTCCCGTGATATAATTATTTTGTATATAATCATTTTATCATCACACCCTGTGATACAGTTTAACTAGTGATATCATCCCGATATGACCTGGTATTTATCACGTCCCGTGATATAATTATTTTGTATATAATCATTTTTATCACACCCTGTGATACAGTCGAACAAGTGATATCATCCTGATATAACCTATACTTATCACGTCCCGTGATATAATTATTTGTGTATAATCCTTATCATCACCCCCTGTGATAATTATTTCTGCTAATTCCAGTAACAATAGTGAATTACATATTCTTATATTTTTTTTTATTTAAAATTTGTATATTTAATTTGTTAATTTTTTTTATCTATTTAATTAAAGTAAATTAATGTGAACATTATTATTGTGTTTTCCCTTTTCCCTTAATTTTTCAACACTCTTTTATACTTTGGGATATCCAAAGTTGGCGCCCATCATTAACTTAACATAATTAACAATTCACGGTCATCGTGGGTCATTACAAGTGCCTCATACTTAGATCCCCTTATAAACTGGCACATAACGTAAGAGGATCGTCTACAAAGTGACCCCAACTTGAAACAGTCCTCCTTACAATTAGTAATATTTTGGTAAATGTCTATTTATGGTTACCATGGTTACATTGAAAAATTTACAATAAATAAATAAAAATAATTGGAAATCTTAATTTTAATTAAAATTAATTTACAATAAGTATCTCTATAATAAGAGAATATACTTATTCTGAAAACTGTTAATTAAAATGTAATATAACTATTAACAATTAATAAAGTAGAAATAATTTTCCAACAAATAAAAATGTAATAATTATTAACAAAAAAAAAATAAAAAATAAAAATATATTATTAACAAAATAAGTTGACCGACTGTTTGAAGTAAATTAATTTCAGCTACAGAAACAATTTCAAATAATTTAATAATAATATATCTATTAATGTAATAAAAAACAGATATGAATATAACAAATATTTTTACCGACCAACGATAGTAAGGTAGGTATTGTTTTCACACCAAATTTCACATGTGGAGATTTTTACATATCTCCACGAATCATGCATTGTCTTAACAGAAAAAAGTATTTTTAGCATGATGTCTGTCCGTCCGTCCGTCCGTCCTTCCGTATAGATGTGTACAGCTTGAACGGCTCAACGGATTTTGATGAAATTTGGTATATTTACTTAATGCATCAGTATGATGAATGGATCAACTTTTGGTGCAAATCCGGAAACCGGAAGTGGTAGTATTAGCGATCGACCTTAGGAAGGGAAAGGTTATTTTCACCCCAAATTTCACATGAGGATCTTTATTAGTTTTTTCTTAATTTAAAATTATATGACGTCATCCTGCCATTCATGACGTCACAGCCTGGTCTTACATATATATTATAAATAAAATAAAATTAATATGTTGACCTGTGGCCAGGTCCGAACCGACCGACGGTTTGAAGTAAATTAATTTCCAGCTACAGAAACAATTTCAAATAATTTTAATATATCTATTAATGTAATAAAAAACAGATATGGACATAACATAAATATTTTAAATTTCATTTTATTTATAATATATGTATATGTAAGACCAGGCTGTGACGTCATGAATGGCTGGATGACGTCATATAATTTTAAATTAAGAAATATTCGTGGAGATATGTAAAAATCTCCAGATGTGTGTGAAATTTGGTGTGAAAACAATACCTCCCTTACTATCGTCGGTCGGTAAAAAATAATAATAAAAATGTAATAATAAAAAATAAAATTTCAATTATATTCATATAATAAATTATTATTATTATTATTATTATTATTATTTGTAATAATTCCAATAAAAATAAATAAAAATAAAAACCAAAAAAAAGTTCAACTAAAACCAAAATTTCAATTATATTCATTTAATACATTATTATTATTATTATTATTATTAAGTGTTCAGTTATCACATACGCATATATGTATACAGACACACATGCAAAAGCGAAGCTTTGCCGGGTCTGCTATATAATATAAAACTATATAAATAGTCATTTAATATATCTATAGAAGAAAAATATTCAGGTATTTGAAAAATCTATGAAATTTTATTTTTAATTTGGTTCCTTGTTCATTAAAAATTGAATTTTGTTTACTTGTAGAAGAAAGAAAAAAAGGTCAAACCAACAAAAAGGACTTTTTCAAACCTTTGAAAATAGATCCAGTTTAAAAAAAATATGTTATTATTTGATGAATTTGTAAAGAATTGTGGAAAAATTTGTCTTTATCAATAGAAAATATTTTCTCTCAATCTCTTTGTTCTACTTATTTAATTTATGAGGGTTTTTTTTAGTATGTCTTTTAGAAATGTCTTTCTAGAATTTTCTACATATTTGTGTATTAAAAGCATATTCATCAAAATATTGAAAAAATATAATAGGGAGGTAGAAAAAAGGTTCGAACCCCACTCTTCTTATTTTCACCTAAGGGGTCTTCTGATTGGTTGCCTTTTTGACATTTCTCTTTTTTCGACTTAAACGGCACCCTCAAATTCCTTCAGTTACCATTTGCTCTCTGCATCTCACCAAGTGAACATTATTCGGCTTGCTAACTGAGTGTACTTTTGAATTTGTAGTGTTGTGTTTTTGATTTGATTTTTTGTTTTTTAATCATTCCATCCAAAAAGATGAAAAAAACCAACCATTGTGTTCAGAAAATGACTTCTCAATATCAACAGTAAGTATTGCACATTTTTAAAAGATATTTATGTAGAATAATAATAAAAAAACATTTTTTAATTTTGTAAATCTGTTTATCTGTTAATTATAGTGATAATGAAGAATTCGATCAACATATGAGGAGATTACCGCAAGAATTAGTAGGTCATATTCTTCAATATACAACAATCCAAGAATTGGTTCTTTTTAGTGAAGACCCATATTATTATGATGTGATTATTAATACTGGAATTGTCTATTCTTTGCCTGCTATTTTATTCGACGGTCCAAATTCCTTCTACGCTGAACAGTTTTTTGAACGATTCCATTTTTTAATAGAAACTGTTGATGTAAGTGAATCGAATTTGGAATTTTTAATCAAGTTGCTAAAACATTCATCCATGCCAAGATTAAGAAAAATTGTTTTTCAAGATTTCTCCAAAAGTCAATTAGTTCTAATAGGAGATCTTCTAATAAAATTATCAAGTGAAATCCAAGTAGGTAAATTGCCAAATTGTCCTATTTTCAATAAGGTAGAAGAAATTATTATCAAAGGGTCCAGACTAAATTATGATATTTTTCTAAGGGATATTAATTTGTTTTTTCCAAATTTAAAAAATTTAAGTCTTCCCTATGAATGTTTTTGTAGTAAAAGTATAAATAACTTAATAATGAAAATGAACAAACTTGTAACATTAAATTTGCCGATTTTATTGATAAAAAGAATGGAACCCTTGAAATCCATAGTTAACTTTTCTAATTTAAGAAAATTGGAAATCGCTTTTCATTCTGATAATAAAACCTGGCCATCTTATTTGTCAAAATTAGAAAATTTAGAACATCTACAAATTAGATATAATGGCCCTGAAGAAATTCTCAGGAGTTATTTTGAAATTGCACCATTAGGTAAATTGAAAAAAGTAATGTTAATAGAAATAAAATCCTTTACAAAACAACTAGTTAAAGTGTTTCTTGAAAAAAGGTTACCATTAACAAATTTGAAAATAGAATCATGCGACAATATCCATAGAAATGCCTTGAAAATGCTTAATCAGTTTGAAAATTTAACAGATCTCCGATTAGAATACTGTGATTTATTAAGAAGTAGTTATCTAAAAGATATCCATCAAATAAAAAAATTAAATATTTTATCATTGTTTGCATGTGATAAAATATCCAATAAAGTACTTCCATACATTTTTAAATGTAAAAAATTATATCAATTAATTCTTCCATTGACAAAAATGACACAAGTTAATTCTATAATTAAAATGAACAAATACTTGCGTCTTCATACATTGAACATTTATACAACTGATAAAAATGATGACGATGATGATACAATAAGAGAGGAAGTTGACATTTGTAAAAAATTGTTACCTTGTGCAAGTAATATCGAAATTATTTCAATATATATGATGGATATTTTATAATACCTATATAATAATAATATTTATATAAATTTTTTATTAATTAAAAATACAACTTTAATAAAAAAAACATAAATAAATTCTCATTGTATGGTTGTATTGAAATAAAAAGAGTATAGGTGTACTTATATTAAAATGAATAAAAATAGATTTATGTACTTTTTAATAATTATGTATATAGACAACTTTAATATTAAAAATGTAAAAAATTATCAATGTATGTTGAACTAAAAGTTTAAGAAAATGCTTATTGAATTTTGAATATTATTACGATGTGAAAATATTACTTTCATATAAAAATTAAATAAATTACTCTTATATATTTGTATTTAAATGAAAAATTGATGTTTTATTTAAAAAAGACGATTGTATTTAATATTTTTAATGTATATCTTAATTAATATTAATATTAATTATTAAATATAATAAAAATTCATTAATATTAATAAATATTATAAAATGAAATTTGTGAATTTATTTTGTTTTACTTATTCAATCCCATATCCTTTTCCACATATTCTTTATATCTATATATATATATATATATAAAAGGCAATGTCTTAGTGTAGTTAAATCCAAAATTAATTTAATTAGTAATATTTTGGTAAATGTCTATTTATGGTTACCATGGTTACATTGAAAAATTTACAATAAATAAATAAAAATAATTGGAAATCTTAATTTTAATTAAAATTAATTTACAATAAATAAATAAAAATAATTGGAAATCTTAATTTTAATTAAAATTAATTTGATAAATTTTATTAATATTTTTAATTTTTTTTAAACTGTCAAAAATAACATACCCATAATAACAGTTGTAATAAAAATAAAAATATAAATCATAATGTAAGTAAAATATTGAATCGTTTTATTTATATTGTTTCAATTATTGTTTGAATATTTATTAAATTTATATATAGATTTTTTTACATATTTAAATGTATATTTAATAAATTTATTTGTTGATTCTTAATAATAATAATTCAATTTACTTTCTTCAAATTTTTTTTTATTTAAAAGCATATTCAGCATTGAAATTGCCATTAAATATGCAGGTAATTGGAACTCTAACATATAATATTAGCAAATATTCTGGGATGGGAAAAATACTAAGATCATGTCATGTCCTATTAAATATTTTGAATTGTATTTTGAATCATACAATGGTAATGAAATATTGTAGGTAGACTTTTGAGATTAACAATAAGTATCTCTATAATAAGAGAATATACTTATTCTGAAAACTGTTAACTAAAATGTAATATAACTATTAACAATTAATAAAGTAGAAATAATTTTCCAACAAAAAAAAATGTAATAATTATTAACAAAAAAAAATAAAAAATAAAAATATATTATTAACAAAATAAGTTGACCGACTGTTTGAAGTAAATTAATTTCAGCTACAGAAACAATTTCAAATAATTTAATAATAATATATCTATTAATGTAATAAAAAACAGATATGAATATAACAAATATTTTTACCGACCGACGATAGTAAGGTAGGTATTGTTTTCACACCAAATTTCACATGTGGAGATTTTTACATATCTCCACGAATCATGCATTGTCTTAACAGAAAAAAGTATTTTTAGCATGATGTCTGTCCGTCCGTCCGTCCGTATAGATGTGTACAGCTTGAACGGCTCAACGGATTTTGATGAAATTTGGTATATTTACTTAATGCATCAGTATGATGAATGGACCAACTTTTGGTGCAAATCCGGAAACCGGAAGTGGTAGTATTAGCGATCGACCTTAGGAAGGGAAAGGTTATTTTCACCCCAAATTTCACATGAGGATCTGTATTAGTTTTTTCTTAATTTAAAATTATATGACGTCATCCAGCCATTCATGACGTCACAGCCTGGTCTTACATATATATTATAAATAAAATAAAATTAATAAGTTGACCTGTGGCCAGGTCCGAACCGACCGACGGTTTGAAGTAAATTAATTTCCAGCTACAGAAACAATTTCAAATAATTTTAATATATCTATTAATGTAATAAAAAACAGATATGGACATAACATAAATATTTTAAATTTCATTTTATTTATAATATATGTATATGTAAGACCAGGCTGTGACGTCATGAATGGCTGGATGACGTCATATAATTTTAAATTAAGAAATATTCGTGGAGATATGTAAAAATCTCCAGATGTGTGTGAAATTTGGTGTGAAAACAATACCTCCCTTACTATCGTCGGTCGGTAAAAAATAATAATAAAAATGTAATAATAAAAAATAAAATTTCAATTATATTCATATAATAAATTATTATTATTATTATTATTATTATTATTTGTAATAATTCCAATAAAAATAAATAAAAATAAAAACCAAAAAAAAGTTCAACTAAAACCAAAATTTCAATTATATTCATTTAATACATTATTATTATTATTATTATTATTAAGTGTTCAGTTATCACATACGCATATATGTATACAGACACACATGCAAAAGCGAAGCTTTGCCGGGTCTGCTATATAATATAAAACTATATAAATAGTCATTTAATATATCTATAGAAGAAAAATATTCAGGTATTTGAAAAATCTATGAAATTTTATTTTTAATTTGGTTCCTTGTTCATTAAAAATTGAATTTTGTTTACTTGTAGAAGAAAGAAAAAAAGGTCAAACCAACAAAAAGGACTTTTTCAAACCTTTGAAAATAGATCCAGTTTAAAAAAAATATGTTATTATTTGATGAATTTGTAAAGAATTGTGGAAAAATTTGTCTTTATCAATAGAAAATATTTTCTCTCAATCTCTTTGTTCTACTTATTTAATTTATGAGGGTTTTTTTTAGTATGTCTTTTAGAAATGTCTTTCTAGAATTTTCTACATATTTGTGTATTAAAAGCATATTCATCAAAATATTGAAAAAATATAATAGGGAGGTAGAAAAAAGGTTCGAACCCCACTCTTCTTATTTTCACCTAAGGGGTCTTCTGATTGGTTGCCTTTTTGACATTTCTCTTTTTTCGACTTAAACGGCACCCTCAAATTCCTTCAGTTACCATTTGCTCTCTGCATCTCACCAAGTGAACATTATTCGGCTTGCTAACTGAGTGTACTTTTGAATTTGTAGTGTTGTGTTTTTGATTTGATTTTTTGTTTTTTAATCATTCCATCCAAAAAGATGAAAAAAACCAACCATTGTGTTCAGAAAATGACTTCTCAATATCAACAGTAAGTATTGCACATTTTTAAAAGATATTTATGTAGAATAATAATAAAAAAACATTTTTTAATTTTGTAAATCTGTTTATCTGTTAATTATAGTGATAATGAAGAATTCGATCAACATATGAGGAGATTACCGCAAGAATTAGTAGGTCATATTCTTCAATATACAACAATCCAAGAATTGGTTCTTTTTAGTGAAGACCCATATTATTATGATGTGATTATTAATACTGGAATTGTCTATTCTTTGCCTGCTATTTTATTCGACGGTCCAAATTCCTTCTACGCTGAACAGTTTTTTGAACGATTCCATTTTTTAATAGAAACTGTTGATGTAAGTGAATCGAATTTGGAATTTTTAATCAAGTTGCTAAAACATTCATCCATGCCAAGATTAAGAAAAATTGTTTTTCAAGATTTCTCCAAAAGTCAATTAGTTCTAATAGGAGATCTTCTAATAAAATTATCAAGTGAAATCCAAGTAGGTAAATTGCCAAATTGTCCTATTTTCAATAAGGTAGAAGAAATTATTATCAAAGGGTCCAGACTAAATTATGATATTTTTCTAAGGGATATTAATTTGTTTTTTCCAAATTTAAAAAATTTAAGTCTTCCCTATGAATGTTTTTGTAGTAAAAGTATAAATAACTTAATAATGAAAATGAACAAACTTGTAACATTAAATTTGCCGATTTTATTGATAAAAAGAATGGAACCCTTGAAATCCATAGTTAACTTTTCTAATTTAAGAAAATTGGAAATCGCTTTTCATTCTGATAATAAAACCTGGCCATCTTATTTGTCAAAATTAGAAAATTTAGAACATCTACAAATTAGATATAATGGCCCTGAAGAAATTCTCAGGAGTTATTTTGAAATTGCACCATTAGGTAAATTGAAAAAAGTAATGTTAATAGAAATAAAATCCTTTACAAAACAACTAGTTAAAGTGTTTCTTGAAAAAAGGTTACCATTAACAAATTTGAAAATAGAATCATGCGACAATATCCATAGAAATGCCTTGAAAATGCTTAATCAGTTTGAAAATTTAACAGATCTCCGATTAGAATACTGTGATTTATTAAGAAGTAGTTATCTAAAAGATATCCATCAAATAAAAAAATTAAATATTTTATCATTGTTTGCATGTGATAAAATATCCAATAAAGTACTTCCATACATTTTTAAATGTAAAAAATTATATCAATTAATTCTTCCATTGACAAAAATGACACAAGTTAATTCTATAATTAAAATGAACAAATACTTGCGTCTTCATACATTGAACATTTATACAACTGATAAAAATGATGACGATGATGATACAATAAGAGAGGAAGTTGACATTTGTAAAAAATTGTTACCTTGTGCAAGTAATATCGAAATTATTTCAATATATATGATGGATATTTTATAATACCTATATAATAATAATATTTATATAAATTTTTTATTAATTAAAAATACAACTTTAATAAAAAAAACATAAATAAATTCTCATTGTATGGTTGTATTGAAATAAAAAGAGTATAGGTGTACTTATATTAAAATGAATAAAAATAGATTTATGTACTTTTTAATAATTATGTATATAGACAACTTTAATATTAAAAATGTAAAAAATTATCAATGTATGTATGTTGAACTAAAAGTTTAAGAAAATGCTTATTGAATTTTGAATATTATTACGATGTGAAAATATTACTTTCATATAAAAATTAAATAAATTACTCTTATATATTTGTATTTACATGAAAAATTGATGTTTTATTTAAAAAAGACGATTTTATTTAATATTTTTAATGTATATCTTAATTAATATTAATATTAATTATTAAATATAATAAAAATTCATTAATATTAATAAATATTATAAAATGAAATTTGTGAATTTATTTTGTTTTACTTATTCAATCCCATATCCTTTTCCACATATTCTTTATATCTATATATATATATATATATATATATATAAAAGGCAATGTCTTAGTGTAGTTAAATAAAAAATTAATTTAATTAGTAATATTTTGGTAAATGTCTATTTATGGTTACCATGGTTACATTGAAAAATTTACAATAAATAAATAAAAATAATTGGAAATCTTAATTTTAATTAAAATTAATTTACAATAAATAAATAAAAATAGTTGGAAATCTTAATTTTAATTAAAATTAATTTGATAAATTTTATTAATATTTTTAATTTTTTTTAAACTGTCAAAAATAACATACCCATAATAACAGTTGTAATAAAAATAAAAATATAAATCATAATGTAAGTAAAATATTGAATCGTTTTATTTATATTGTTTCAATTATTGTTTGAATATTTATTAAATTTATATATAGATTTGTTTACATATTTAAATGTATATTTAATAAATTTATTTGTTGATTCTTAATAATAATAATTCAATTTACTTTCTTCAAATTTTTTTTTATTTAAAAGCATATTCAGCATTGAAATTGCCATTAAATATGCAGGTAATTGGAACTCTAACATATAATATTAGCAAATATTCTGGGATGGGAAAAATACTAAGATCATGTCATGTCCTATTAAATATTTTGAATTGTATTTTGAATCATACAATGGTAATGAAATATTGTAGGTAGACTTTTGAGATTAACAATAAGTATCTCTATAATAAGAGAATATACTTATTCTGAAAACTGTTAACTAAAATGTAATATAACTATTAACAATTAATAAAGTAGAAATAATTTTCCAACAAAAAAAAATGTAATAATTATTAACAAAAAAAAATAAAAAATAAAAATATATTATTAACAAAATAAGTTGACCGACTGTTTGAAGTAAATTAATTTCAGCTACAGAAACAATTTCAAATAATTTAATAATAATATATCTATTAATGTAATAAAAAACAGATATGAATATAACAAATATTTTTACCGACCGACGATAGTAAGGTAGGTATTGTTTTCACACCAAATTTCACATGTGGAGATTTTTACATATCTCCACGAATCATGCATTGTCTTAACAGAAAAAAGTATTTTTAGCATGATGTCTGTCCGTCCGTCCGTCCGTATAGATGTGTACAGCTTGAACGGCTCAACGGATTTTGATGAAATTTGGTATATTTACTTAATGCATCAGTATGATGAATGGACCAACTTTTGGTGCAAATCCGGAAACCGGAAGTGGTAGTATTAGCGATCGACCTTAGGAAGGGAAAGGTTATTTTCACCCCAAATTTCACATGAGGATCTGTATTAGTTTTTTCTTAATTTAAAATTATATGACGTCATCCAGCCATTCATGACGTCACAGCCTGGTCTTACATATATATTATAAATAAAATAAAATTAATAAGTTGACCTGTGGCCAGGTCCGAACCGACCGACGGTTTGAAGTAAATTAATTTCCAGCTACAGAAACAATTTCAAATAATTTTAATATATCTATTAATGTAATAAAAAACAGATATGGACATAACATAAATATTTTAAATTTCATTTTATTTATAATATATGTATATGTAAGACCAGGCTGTGACGTCATGAATGGCTGGATGACGTCATATAATTTTAAATTAAGAAATATTCGTGAAGATATGTAAAAATCTCCAGATGTGTGTGAAATTTGGTGTGAAAACAATACCTCCCTTACTATCGTCGGTCGGTAAAAAATAATAATAAAAATGTAATAATAAAAAATAAAATTTCAATTATATTCATATAATAAATTATTATTATTATTATTATTATTATTATTTGTAATAATTCCAATAAAAATAAATAAAAATAAAAACCAAAAAAAAGTTCAACTAAAACCAAAATTTCAATTATATTCATTTAATACATTATTATTATTATTATTATTATTAAGTGTTCAGTTATCACATACGCATATATGTATACAGACACACATGCAAAAGCGAAGCTTTGCCGGGTCTGCTATATAATATAAAACTATATAAATAGTCATTTAATATATCTATAGAAGAAAAATATTCAGGTATTTGAAAAATCTATGAAATTTTATTTTTAATTTGGTTCCTTGTTCATTAAAAATTGAATTTTTTTTACTTGTAGAAGAAAGAAAAAAAGGTCAAACCAACAAAAAGGACTTTTTCAAACCTTTGAAAATAGATCCACTTTAAAAAAAATATGTTATTATTTGATGAATTTGTAAAGAATTGTGGAAAAATTTGTCTTTATCAATAGAAAATATTTTCTCTCAATCTCTTTGTTCTACTTATTTAATTTATGAGGGTTAGTTATGGTTTTTTTTAGTATGTCTTTTAGAAATGTCTTTCTAGAATTTTCTACATATTTGTGTATTAAAAGCATATTCATCAAAATATTGAAAAAATATAATAGGGAGGTAGAAAAAAGGTTCGAACCCCACTCTTCTTATTTTCACCTAAGGGGTCTTCTGATTGGTTGCCTTTTTGACATTTCTCTTTTTTCGACTTAAACGGCACCCTCAAATTCCTTCAGTTACCATTTGCTCTCTGCATCTCACCAAGTGAACATTATTCGGCTTGCTAACTGAGTGTACTTTTGAATTTGTAGTGTTGTGTTTTTGATTTGATTTTTTGTTTTTTAATCATTCCATCCAAAAAGATGAAAAAAACCAACCATTGTGTTCAGAAAATGACTTCTCAATATCAACAGTAAGTATTGCACATTTTTAAAAGATATTTATGTAGAATAATAATAAAAAAACATTTTTTAATTTTGTAAATCTGTTTATCTGTTAATTATAGTGATAATGAAGAATTCGATCAACATATGAGGAGATTACCGCAAGAATTAGTAGGTCATATTCTTCAATATACAACAATCCAAGAATTGGTTCTTTTTAGTGAAGACCCATATTATTATGATGTGATTATTAATACTGGAATTGTCTATTCTTTGCCTGCTATTTTATTCGACGGTCCAAATTCCTTCTACGCTGAACAGTTTTTTGAACGATTCCATTTTTTAATAGAAACTGTTGATGTAAGTGAATCGAATTTGGAATTTTTAATCAAGTTGCTAAAACATTCATCCATGCCAAGATTAAGAAAAATTGTTTTTCAAGATTTCTCCAAAAGTCAATTAGTTCTAATAGGAGATCTTCTAATAAAATTATCAAGTGAAATCCAAGTAGGTAAATTGCCAAATTGTCCTATTTTCAATAAGGTAGAAGAAATTATTATCAAAGGGTCCAGACTAAATTATGATATTTTTCTAAGGGATATTAATTTGTTTTTTCCAAATTTAAAAAATTTAAGTCTTCCCTATGAATGTTTTTGTAGTAAAAGTATAAATAACTTAATAATGAAAATGAACAAACTTGTAACATTAAATTTGCCGATTTTATTGATAAAAAGAATGGAACCCTTGAAATCCATAGTTAACTTTTCTAATTTAAGAAAATTGGAAATCGCTTTTCATTCTGATAATAAAACCTGGCCATCTTATTTGTCAAAATTAGAAAATTTAGAACATCTACAAATTAGATATAATGGCCCTGAAGAAATTCTCAGGAGTTATTTTGAAATTGCACCATTAGGTAAATTGAAAAAAGTAATGTTAATAGAAATAAAATCCTTTACAAAACAACTAGTTAAAGTGTTTCTTGAAAAAAGGTTACCATTAACAAATTTGAAAATAGAATCATGCGACAATATCCATAGAAATGCCTTGAAAATGCTTAATCAGTTTGAAAATTTAACAGATCTCCGATTAGAATACTGTGATTTATTAAGAAGTAGTTATCTAAAAGATATCCATCAAATAAAAAAATTAAATATTTTATCATTGTTTGCATGTGATAAAATATCCAATAAAGTACTTCCATACATTTTTAAATGTAAAAAATTATATCAATTAATTCTTCCATTGACAAAAATGACACAAGTTAATTCTATAATTAAAATGAACAAATACTTGCGTCTTCATACATTGAACATTTATACAACTGATAAAAATGATGACGATATTGATACATTAAGAGAGGAAGTTGACATTTGTAAAAAATTGTTACCTTGTGCAAGTAATATCGAAATTATTTCAATGTATATGATGGATATTTTATAATAATAATATTTATATAAATTTTTTATTAATTAAAAATACAACTTTGTCATGTTCCCACAGCTACTTGTGCTCACATAACTAGAATAAGTTATTATAGGGATTGACAGGATCCACTATCTGTCAATCAACTTCGTAATTTAGTGTATTCTGACCCGACCTAACATCTGGTCAAAGAATGGTCCATCCTAACCCTTTCTTTAGATTTAAGTTATTATAGGGATTGACAGGGTCCACTATCTGTCAATCAACTTCGTAATTTAGTGTATTCTGACCCGACCTAACATCTGGTCAAAGAATGGTCCATCCTAACCCTTTCTTTAGATTTAAGTTATTATAGGGATGAACAAAGCCCAAGAAATGTCAACCCACCTAATTAATTTAATATCTGCTAGCAATTAACGTCATGACCAAGAGACGGCTAAGTGTCCTCCAGATGAATGTCTTAAATCACCCACCTAGACACTTTCTTCCCACAGCCCCTTCTACGAACCTCCATGTGTCCCCTCAGCTCCCCCGCCCCCTAGTCAAGTAATATATATATGGAGAGCAGAAATTGCAGACAATTCAATTGCTAGTCTATAGTTCTTAGTTTTAGTTTTAAGAAACTCAACACACACCTTTTCGGCCTTGTATGATTTTGTAACAAGTTCACAAATAAAACTTCTATTTCCTTCTTTATAAAATTCGCCTTTTATTGTTACCTTTTAACTACCTACTATCCTAGTAGGAAGGTAAGCACATAACTGGCACAGTCGGTATTTTTTCGCGAACGTAATATTTTACGTAAACTTTTCTAAGTTTTATCGCGAACGGTGTTAAAACTTCAACATCTTGCTTCAATCTCCCGATCAACTGACGGCGTCTGATCATCGTCTTCAGCTATCAAGAAGCAGGAGAAGTCACCGCGAGCTTACGAGCCTACCACGACTACACGACACTGAGGAAAGCGACGTCCACTGCCTTAACGAGGAGCGGTTCAAGCAAATAATCCCAGGTCACCTATAAATACTAGGAGCGGTTATCATCTCTCCGAAGGGCGCAGTCATCAAGGAAGGAAAAGAAGAAAAAAACGTGAGCCATATAAACAATCATACACCAAAATTAATTAAGCCTAAATTTAAATAAATAAAATCAAAATTATAAATAAAAATTTTAACAATTAAATAATTTTTAAATTAATTAAAATAAAAAAAAAAAATATAATAATAAATTGCCAATTAAATATAATAATTAAATAAAGAAAATAATAATTAAATAAAGAAAAATAATAATTAAATAAAGGAAAATAATAATTAAATAAAGGAAAATAATAATTAAATAAAGGAAAATAATAATTAAATAATGAAAAATAAATAAATGATATTAAACTAAATAATTAATTAAAATAGAATAATAAAAGTGAATTGATTGAAATAATTAAATAATAAAATAATCTTTGAATAGTTAGTTAATAATAAATCTGAGAAGGAGCGGTCATTTTTACGCAGCTGTATCTCAGGAATATAACGTAATTAACAATAATAAAGATACTCCGAGGAAGTTTGATCCATTAATGCGACCAAACCTCGTGAAAAAGTTAGGAATAAAATAAAGAAATAAAAATAAAAAAAAAATTTTAAATAATTGATTGAAGTGTATAAATAATAATTGAATAATTAATTAAAATAACAGTGAATAAATAATTAAATAAAAGAAATAATAATTAATTAAAAATTAAAATTAAATAAAATAATTTAAAATATAAAAATAAATAAAAATTAAAATTGAATCATTAATAAAAATAAATATAAAAAATAATAAATAGCTAAATAATTAATAATAATAAACAAACAATTAAAATAAAATAAAATAATTAAAAATTATAGTAAAAATAAAATAATCTAATTTTCAAAAATGAATGTAAGTGATTTATTAAATTGTATCCCCACTTTCACGGGCGACTCAAATAAATTGGAAAGGTTCATCAGTACAGTTGATGCGGTTTACAGAGGTATCTCCCACGACCACCATCAATTCCTCCTTTTGTTTGTTAGGAATAAAATTCAAGGCCAAGCCGACGAATTATTAACTCACGTTAGTCTGACCATTTGGGAAGATCTGAGAAAAGTGCTTAATGACTTATTTTTAGAAACAAAAGATGAGAGCACCCTCCGCCGCGAACTTTATGACATGGAGAGGTCTCGAGCCAAAATTATAGATAGGTATAAAAAAATTCAGGAGCTTATCGGAAAATTCGCAGCGCGCATCAACGCGTCAAATGAAACCTCCAGTGGCAAGGATGTGGCCAAAAGGCATTTCGAAACAGATGCTGTTAACATTTTCGTTAGGTCTCTCCCGGAGCCAGAAAGATCGCAAATTATAGCGCAAAATTTCAAAACAATCAATGAAGTTTTTAGTTACTTATCGAATAAAACCAGTCTATTAAGTAGAGAGAACAATGTCAATAATTACAATTCCAATGGACAGCAAAGGCCTAGACAATTCGCCCCCAGGAGTCACTCCTATCATAATAATTATTATCAAAATTACCACCCCCCTCCCCGCCACCACAATTCACAAGGCTCCTTTAACCAATTCAACTCACCAAATTTTAACCAACCCCCCCAATTTAGAAACAATGGAAATCGCCAACATAACCCTCACCACAGCCACCCCCCTTGGTTCGGCAACCAACAACAAAATTTTTACCCCCCTTCCACCCCTATGAGTATTCAAACGACTAGATCAAGAAACGCTCGTTCTGACCGATCTAGAATGAACATTCATGCATTTAACAACATTAGGGACGAACAGAATAATTTTTTAGATATAAAAAGCCAAATTAATAGCGAGAATTTAAAAAAAGAAAGTGTAAATTTAATTAATCAAAAAATTGATAATATAATTCCTATTCAAATAGAAAATAATTCGATTAAACTAGAAAAATTACAACGAGATGAAAGAAATAAAATTAATATTAACTCAAAAGATAAAGATCTAGAAATTATTAATCCAAGTGAAATAAAAAATGAATCAACAGAGATCTTGTTAATATTAAACAACGAAGAGGAGTCTATTATAAACATACCTAGTAGACATGGTAAAGAAAATGATTCTAGAAAATTATATGACAATGATTTATCTTTACAAGTGCAATTGGAAGATGTAGGACTGGAAAATAATTCTTTGAATGAAAATTTAAATGAAATGGAATTGCTTCTAAAATCTAAAGACGATGAATTAAAACTTAAATCAGAGATTTCCAATGAAGAGAAAAAATTATTAGAAGAGAAATTGAATAATGAAATGAAAACCTCCAATAAATTAAGGGATGATTTACAAAATAATTTATGTTTATTAGAAGAACGGGAAAAAGAAATTGATAATTTAAATACCAAAATAAATAAAATAAAAAAAGAAATAATTATTACTAAATCCTCCGATTATGATAAAGAAAAACAATTAGTTTCTTTAATTGATGATTTAGAAAATTCTAAAAGAAAAAATTCACAATTATGTTCTCAATTAACAGCAAAAGAAACAGACTTAAGAAATTTAAATGATAAAATCGGCATTTTACAAAAATATAAAAAAGTCGAAGATGGGCAGCAAGCAATAAATAATACCCATCAAAGAACAATCGACATGATACCCTTCGAAGTTTTATTAGAAGTTAAAATGAAAAACGAAAAAGATATGCATATGCGTGAATTAATAGAAAAGGAATTGATAAAACAATTCGATAACGAGAGAGAAGAATTAAGAAAAAGTAGGAAAGAGCAAATATTAAAATTTCATGAAGAAATTCGAATATATAATTGGAAAAGATATCGAAAGGCTACCAAATACAAACAATTTGGATCTGATATAATAATTAAACAGAAATATTTAGGTCCTTATCGGGTTATTAATAAATTTATAAATGATAGGTATCAAGTGGAAGTGTCAGGTAAGGAGCAGGAACCACAAACAACCTATACAGGAGCCGAGTATATGAAACCCTTTCCCTTTCCCTTAACTTTATTATTATTATTGAAGATGTATTTAAATATAATTTTGAGGACAAAATTTTATTTGACAGTACAGGATCTGATTAATCAAATCTCCCAGATGTCACTTTATATAAATTCCTTACCTCGTCGATTTGCTCAAACTATATAAAATTAATATTGAAATCAATGATTTTTTTGGGAGGCAGCTAAATTCATCAGACCTTTCTGTAAACTCCATAATGATATTGTTGACATTGTCCTCGAAATACCGAACTATAGCGAGAAAGAATCTAATATAATTCAAATCACCCCCATACCTAGATACCAAGAAGGGCAACTCGTACTACTAAATGAACCGTTCCAATATATTGTAGCAGATAACTTAGACTTAAAGAAAATAACTAATTGTATAATTAATAATAATAATAAATACTATTGTAAGGTTAGCCAGGAGAAGGCAAGCAATTGTACAAGAAACTTAGTTATTGATAATAACAGCAAAAATTGTAAATCTCACCCCCTAAAACATTTCCCACAGTTTTTAGTGATCCCTAACAGTGAAGTGGTAATCATAAATGTAATAGATAATAATAATGTAAAAATTAATTGTCAAAGTGTCAATACAACATTGTCAAGAGGATTGTATAAAATTGTAAATAATGAATGTATAATTAACAATAGAAAGATTCACACGATTTACAGGTCCAATACGGAAATTTCCATTCTCAATTTAAGTTTAAATATTAGGAAAATAGACACAAGCAAAGAAATCACTATGCATAGTATTAAAGAAATTAAGATAGATAGCCCCAGGCTAAAAGAAATTGAGGAAATTGGATCAGTAATTCACGAAAACAAAACCACATTGTTAATTATTACAATCATTATATTAGTATTAATTATAGTGACAATATTTGTAGTAGCATTTAAGAAACGCTTATTTGTAAGAAAAAACAGTCCCGTTGGAAATAGCAGGGTTCGATTCATATCAAGCAAAGAGACATGTAAAGAAAAAAACAGTTTAAATGAAAATAATAAAATTCAATTCATACCATCCAACGAAACATGTGGATGTATTCACTGAAAGTGGACAGATTAACTTCGCCCGCTAAAATTTGTTAGACAAATTTCTTTAGGGGGTGGAGGTGTCATGTTCCCACAGCTACTTGTGCTCACATAACTAGAATAAGTTATTATAGGGATTGACAGGATCCACTATCTGTCAATCAACTTCGTAATTTAGTGTATTCTGACCCGACCTAACATCTGGTCAAAGAATGGTCCATCCTAACCCTTTCTTTAGATTTAAGTTATTATAGGGATTGACAGGGTCCACTATCTGTCAATCAACTTCGTAATTTAGTGTATTCTGACCCGACCTAACATCTGGTCAAAGAATGGTCCATCCTAACCCTTTCTTTAGATTTAAGTTATTATAGGGATGAACAAAGCCCAAGAAATGTCAACCCACCTAATTAATTTAATATCTGCTAGCAATTAACGTCATGACCAAGAGACGGCTAAGTGTCGTCCAGATGAATGTCTTAAATCACCCACCTAGACACTTTCTTCCCACAGCCCCTTCTACGAACCTCCATGTGTCCCCTCAGCTCCCCCGCCCCCTAGTCAAGTAATATATATATGGAGAGCAGAAATTGCAGACAATTCAATTGCTAGTCTATAGTTCTTAGTTTTAGTTTTAAGAAACTCAACACACACCTTTTCGGCCTTGTATGATTTTGTAACAAGTTCACAAATAAAACTTCTATTTCCTTCTTTATAAAATTCGCCTTTTATTGTTACCTTTTAACTACCTACTATCCTAGTAGGAAGGTAAGCACATAACTACTTTAATAAAAAAAACATAAATAAATTCTCATTGTATGGTTGTATTGAAATAAAAAGAGTATAGGTGTACTTATATTAAAATGAATAAAAATAGATTTATGTACTTTTTAATAATTATGTATATAGACAACTTTAATATTAAAAATGTAAAAAATTATCAATGTATGTTGAACTAAAAGTTTAAGAAAATGCTTATTGAATTTTGAATATTATTACGATGTGAAAATATTACTTTCATATAAAAATTAAATAAATTACTCTTATATATTTGTATTTAAATGAAAAATTGATGTTTTATTTAAAAAAGACGATTGTATTTAATATTTTTAATGTATATCTTAATTAATATTAATATTAATTATTAAATATAATAAAAATTCATTAATATTAATAAATATTATAAAATGAAATTTGTGAATTTATTTTGTTTTACTTATTCAATCCCATATCCTTTTCCACATATTCTTTATATCTATATATATATATATATATATATAAAAGGCAATGTCTTAGTGTAGTTAAATCCAAAATTAATTTAATTAGTAATATTTTGGTAAATGTCTATTTATGGTTACCATGGTTACATTGAAAAATTTACAATAAATAAATAAAAATAATTGGAAATCTTAATTTTAATTAAAATTAATTTACAATAAATAAATAAAAATAATTGGAAATCTTAATTTTAATTAAAATTAATTTGATAAATTTTATTAATATTTTTAATTTTTTTTAAACTGTCAAAAATAACATACCCATAATAACAGTTGTAATAAAAATAAAAATATAAATCATAATGTAAGTAAAATATTGAATCGTTTTATTTATATTGTTTCAATTATTGTTTGAATATTTATTAAATTTATATATAGATTTTTTTACATATTTAAATGTATATTTAATAAATTTATTTGTTGATTCTTAATAATAATAATTCAATTTACTTTCTTCAAATTTTTTTTTATTTAAAAGCATATTCAGCATTGAAATTGCCATTAAATATGCAGGTAATTGGAACTCTAACATATAATATTAGCAAATATTCTGGGATGGGTAAAATACTAAGATCATGTCATGTCCTATTAAATATTTTGAATTGTATTTTGAATCATACAATGGTAATGAAATATTGTAGGTAGACTTTTGAGATTAACAATAAGTATCTCTATAATAAGAGAATATACTTATTCTGAAAACTGTTAACTAAAATGTAATATAACTATTAACAATTAATAAAGTAGAAATAATTTTCCAACAAATAAAAATGTAATAATTATTAACAAAAAAAAAAATAAAAAAAAATTATTAACAAAATAAGTTGACCGACTGTTTGAAGTAAATTAATTTCCAGCTACAGAAACAATTTCAAATAATTTAATAATAATATATCTATTAATGTAATAAAAAACAGATATGAATATAACAAATATTTTTACCGACCGACGATAGTAAGGTAGGTATTGTTTTCACACCAAATTTCACATGTGGAGATTTTTACATATCTCCACGAATCATGCATTGTCTTAACAGAAAAAAGTATTTTTAGCATGATGTCTGTCCGTCCGTCCGTCCGTATAGATGTGTACAGCTTGAACGGCTCAACGGATTTTGATGAAATTTGGTATATTTACTTAATGCATCAGTATGATGAATGGATCAACTTTTGGTGCAAATCCGGAAACCGGAAGTGGTAGTATTAGCGATCGACCTTAGGAAGGGAAAGGTTATTTTCACCCCAAATTTCACATGAGGATCTTTATTAGTTTTTTCTTAATTTAAAATTATATGACGTCATCCAGGCATTCATGACGTCACAGCCTGGTCTTACATATATATTATAAATAAAATAAAATTAATAAGTTGACCTGTGGCCAGGTCCGAACCGACCGACGGTTTGAAGTAAATTAATTTCCAGCTACAGAAACAATTTCAAATAATTTTAATATATCTATTAATGTAATAAAAAACAGATATGGACATAACATAAATATTTTAAATTTCATTTTATTTATAATATATGTATATGTAAGACCAGGCTGTGACGTCATGAATGGCTGGATGACGTCATATAATTTTAAATTAAGAAATATTCGTGGAGATATGTAAAAATCTCCAGATGTGTGTGAAATTTGGTGTGAAAACAATACCTCCCTTACTATCGTCGGTCGGTAAAAAATAATAATAAAAATGTAATAATAAAAAATAAAATTTCAATTATATTCATATAATAAATTATTATTATTATTATTATTATTATTATTTGTAATAATTCCAATAAAAATAAATAAAAATAAAAACCAAAAAAAAGTTCAACTAAAACCAAAATTTCAATTATATTCATTTAATACATTATTATTATTATTATTATTAAGTGTTCAGTTATCACATACGCATATATGTATACAGACACACATGCAAAAGCGAAGCTTTGCCGGGTCTGCTATATAATATAAAACTATATAAATAGTCATTTAATATATCTATAGAAGAAAAATATTCAGGTATTTGAAAAATCTATGAAATTTTATTTTTAATTTGGTTCCTTGTTAATTAAAAATTGAATTTTGTTTACTTGTAGAAGAAAGAAAAAAAGGTCAAACCAACAAAAAGGACTTTTTCAAACCTTTGAAAATAGATCCACTATAAAAAAAATATGTTATTATTTGATGAATTTGTAAAGAATTGTGGAAAAATTTGTCTTTATCAATAGAAAATATTTTCTCTCAATCTCTTTGTTCTACTTATTTAATTTATGAGGGTTAGTTATGGTTTTTTTTAGTATGTCTTTCTAGAATTTTCTACATATTTGTGTATTAAAAGCATATTCATCAAAATATTGAAAAAATATAATAGGGAGGTAGAAAAAAGGTTCGAACCCCACTCTTCTTATTTTCACCTAAGGGGTCTTCTGATTGGTTGCCTTTTTGACATTTCTCTTTTTTCGACTTAAACGGCACCCTCAAATTCCTTCAGTTACCATTTGCTCTCTGCATCTCACCAAGTGAACATTATTCGGCTTGCTAACTGAGTGTACTTTTGAATTTGTAGTGTTGTGTTTTTGATTTGATTTTTTGTTTTTTAATCATTCCATCCAAAAAGATGAAAAAAACCAACCATTGTGTTCAGAAAATGACTTCTCAATATCAACAGTAAGTATTGCACATTTTTAAAAGATATTTATGTAGAATAATAATAAAAAAACATTTTTTAATTTTGTAAATCTGTTTATCTGTTAATTATAGTGATAATGAAGAATTCGATCAACATATGAGGAGATTACCGCAAGAATTAGTAGGTCATATTCTTCAATATACAACAATCCAAGAATTGGTTCTTTTTAGTGAAGACCCATATTATTATGATGTGATTATTAATACTGGAATTGTCTATTCTTTGCCTGCTATTTTATTCGACGGTCCAAATTCCTTCTACGCTGAACAGTTTTTTGAACGATTCCATTTTTTAATAGAAACTGTTGATGTAAGTGAATCGAATTTGGAATTTTTAATCAAGTTGCTAAAACATTCATCCATGCCAAGATTAAGAAAAATTGTTTTTCAAGATTTCTCCAAAAGTCAATTAGTTCTAATAGGAGATCTTCTAATAAAATTATCAAGTGAAATCCAAGTAGGTAAATTGCCAAATTGTCCTATTTTCAATAAGGTAGAAGAAATTATTATCAAAGGGTCCAGACTAAATTATGATATTTTTCTAAGGGATATTAATTTGTTTTTTCCAAATTTAAAAAATTTAAGTCTTCCCTATGAATGTTTTTGTAGTAAAAGTATAAATAACTTAATAATGAAAATGAACAAACTTGTAACATTAAATTTGCCGATTTTATTGATAAAAAGAATGGAACCCTTGAAATCCATAGTTAACTTTTCTAATTTAAGAAAATTGGAAATCGCTTTTCATTCTGATAATAAAACCTGGCCATCTTATTTGTCAAAATTAGAAAATTTAGAACATCTACAAATTAGATATAATGGCCCTGAAGAAATTCTCAGGAGTTATTTTGAAATTGCACCATTAGGTAAATTGAAAAAAGTAATGTTAATAGAAATAAAATCCTTTACAAAACAACTAGTTAAAGTGTTTCTTGAAAAAAGGTTACCATTAACAAATTTGAAAATAGAATCATGCGACAATATCCATAGAAATGCCTTGAAAATGCTTAATCAGTTTGAAAATTTAACAGATCTCCGATTAGAATACTGTGATTTATTAAGAAGTAGTTATCTAAAAGATATCCATCAAATAAAAAAATTAAATATTTTATCATTGTTTGCATGTGATAAAATATCCAATAAAGTACTTCCATACATTTTTAAATGTAAAAAATTATATCAATTAATTCTTCCATTGACAAAAAAGACACAAGTTAATTCTATAATTAAAATGAACAAATACTTGCGTCTTCATACATTGAACATTTATACAACTGATAAAAATGATGACGATGATGATACAATAAGAGAGGAAGTTGACATTTGTAAAAAATTGTTACCTTGTGCAAGTAATATCGAAATTATTTCAATGTATATGATGGATATTTTATAATAATAATATTTATATAAATTTTTTATTAATTAAAAATACAACTTTAATAAAAAAAACATAAATAAATTCTCATTGTATGGTTGTATTGAAATAAAAAGAGTATAGGTGTACTTATATTAAAATGAATAAAAATAGATTTATGTACTTTTTAATAATTATGTATATAGACAACTTTAATATTAAAAATGTAAAAAATTATCAATGTATGTATGTTGAACTAAAAATTTAAGAAAATGCTTATTGAATTTTGAATATTATTACGATGTGAAAATATTACTTTCATATAAAAATTAAATAAATTACTCTTATATATTTGTATTTAAATGAAAAATTGATGTTTTATTTAAAAAAGACGATTGTATTTAATATTTTTAATGTATATCTTAATTAATATTAATATTAATTATTAAATATAATAAAAATTCATTAATATTAATAAATATTATAAAATGAAATTTGTGAATTTATTTTGTTTTACTTATTCAATCCCATATCCTTTTCCACATATTCTTTATATCTATATATATATATATATATATAAAAGGCAATGTCTTAGTGTAGTTAAATCCAAAATTAATTTAATTAGTAATATTTTGGTAAATGTCTATTTATGGTTACCATGGTTACATTGAAAAATTTACAATAAATAAATAAAAATAATTGGAAATCTTAATTTTAATTAAAATTAATTTACAATAAATAAATAAAAATAATTGGAAATCTTAATTTTAATTAAAATTAATTTGATAAATTTTATTAATATTTTTAATTTTTTTTAAACTGTCAAAAATAACATACCCATAATAACAGTTGTAATAAAAATAAAAATATAAATCATAATGTAAGTAAAATATTGAATCGTTTTATTTATATTGTTTCAATTATTGTTTGAATATTTATTAAATTTATATATAGATTTTTTTACATATTTAAATGTATATTTAATAAATTTATTTGTTGATTCTTAATAATAATAATTCAATTTACTTTCTTCAAATTTTTTTTTATTTAAAAGCATATTCAGCATTGAAATTGCCATTAAATATGCAGGTAATTGGAACTCTAACATATAATATTAGCAAATATTCTGGGATGGGAAAAATACTAAGATCATGTCATGTCCTATTAAATATTTTGAATTGTATTTTGAATCATACAATGGTAATGAAATATTGTAGGTAGACTTTTGAGATTAACAATAAGTATCTCTATAATAAGAGAATATACTTATTCTGAAAACTGTTAACTAAAATGTAATATAACTATTAACAATTAATAAAGTAGAAATAATTTTCCAACAAATAAAAATGTAATAATTATTAACAAAAAAAAAAATAAAAATAAATTATTAACAAAATAAGTTGACCGACTGTTTGAAGTAAATTAATTTCCAGCTACAGAAACAATTTCAAATAATTTAATAATAATATATCTATTAATGTAATAAAAAACAGATATGAATATAACAAATATTTTTACCGACCGACGATAGTAAGGTAGGTATTGTTTTCACACCAAATTTCACATGTGGAGATTTTTACATATCTCCACGAATCATGCATTGTCTTAACAGAAAAAAGTATTTTTAGCATGATGTCTGTCCGTCCGTCCGTCCGTCCGTCCGTATAGATGTGTACAGCTTGAACGGCTCAACGGATTTTGATGAAATTTGGTATATTTACTTAATGCATCAGTATGATGAATGGATCAACTTTTGGTGCAAATCCGGAAACCGGAAGTGGTAGTATTAGCGATCGACCTTAGGAAGGGAAAGGTTATTTTCACCCCAAATTTCACATGAGGATCTGTATTAGTTTTTTCTTAATTTAAAATTATATGACGTCATCCAGCCATTCATGACGTCACAGCCTGGTCTTACATATATATTATAAATAAAATAAAATTAATAAGTTGACCTGTGGCCAGGTCCGAACCGACCGACGGTTTGAAGTAAATTAATTTCCAGCTACAGAAACAATTTCAAATAATTTTAATATATCTATTAATGTAATAAAAAACAGATATGGACATAACATAAATATTTTAAATTTCATTTTATTTATAATATATGTATATGTAAGACCAGGCTGTGACGTCATGAATGGCTGGATGACGTCATATAATTTTAAATTAAGAAATATTCGTGGAGATATGTAAAAATCTCCAGATGTGTGTGAAATTTGGTGTGAAAACAATACCTCCCTTACTATCGTCGGTCGGTAAAAAATAATAATAAAAATGTAATAATAAAAAATAAAATTTCAATTATATTCATATAATAAATTATTATTATTATTATTATTATTATTATTTGTAATAATTCCAATAAAAATAAATAAAAATAAAAACCAAAAAAAAGTTCAACTAAAACCAAAATTTCAATTATATTCATTTAATACATTATTATTATTATTATTATTATTAAGTGTTCAGTTATCACATACGCATATATGTATACAGACACACATGCAAAAGCGAAGCTTTGCCGGGTCTGCTATATAATATAAAACTATATAAATAGTCATTTAATATATCTATAGAAGAAAAATATTCAGGTATTTGAAAAATCTATGAAATTTTATTTTTAATTTGGTTCCTTGTTCATTAAAAATTGAATTTTGTTTACTTGTAGAAGAAAGAAAAAAAGGTCAAACCAACAAAAAGGACTTTTTCAAACCTTTGAAAATAGATCCACTTTAAAAAAAATATGTTATTATTTGATGAATTTGTAAAGAATTGTGGAAAAATTTGTCTTTATCAATAGAAAATATTTTCTCTCAATCTCTTTGTACTACTTATTTAATTTATGAGGGTTTTTTTTAGTATGTCTTTTAGAAATGTCTTTCTAGAATTTTCTACATATTTGTGTATTAAAAGCATATTCATCAAAATATTGAAAAAATATAATAGGGAGGTAGAAAAAAGGTTCGAACCCCACTCTTCTTATTTTCACCTAAGGGGTCTTCTGATTGGTTGCCTTTTTGACATTTCTCTTTTTTCGACTTAAACGGCACCCTCAAATTCCTTCAGTTACCATTTGCTCTCTGCATCTCACCAAGTGAACATTATTCGGCTTGCTAACTGAGTGTACTTTTGAATTTGTAGTGTTGTGTTTTTGATTTGATTTTTTGTTTTTTAATCATTCCATCCAAAAAGATGAAAAAAACCAACCATTGTGTTCAGAAAATGACTTCTCAATATCAACAGTAAGTATTGCACATTTTTAAAAGATATTTATGTAGAATAATAATAAAAAAACATTTTTTAATTTTGTAAATCTGTTTATCTGTTAATTATAGTGATAATGAAGAATTCGATCAACATATGAGGAGATTACCGCAAGAATTAGTAGGTCATATTCTTCAATATACAACAATCCAAGAATTGGTTCTTTTTAGTGAAGACCCATATTATTATGATGTGATTATTAATACTGGAATTGTCTATTCTTTGCCTGCTATTTTATTCGACGGTCCAAATTCCTTCTACGCTGAACAGTTTTTTGAACGATTCCATTTTTTAATAGAAACTGTTGATGTAAGTGAATCGAATTTGGAATTTTTAATCAAGTTGCTAAAACATTCATCCATGCCAAGATTAAGAAAAATTGTTTTTCAAGATTTCTCCAAAAGTCAATTAGTTCTAATAGGAGATCTTCTAATAAAATTATCAAGTGAAATCCAAGTAGGTAAATTGCCAAATTGTCCTATTTTCAATAAGGTAGAAGAAATTATTATCAAAGGGTCCAGACTAAATTATGATATTTTTCTAAGGGATATTAATTTGTTTTTTCCAAATTTAAAAAATTTAAGTCTTCCCTATGAATGTTTTTGTAGTAAAAGTATAAATAACTTAATAATGAAAATGAACAAACTTGTAACATTAAATTTGCCGATTTTATTGATAAAAAGAATGGAACCCTTGAAATCCATAGTTAACTTTTCTAATTTAAGAAAATTGGAAATCGCTTTTCATTCTGATAATAAAACCTGGCCATCTTATTTGTCAAAATTAGAAAATTTAGAACATCTACAAATTAGATATAATGGCCCTGAAGAAATTCTCAGGAGTTATTTTGAAATTGCACCATTAGGTAAATTGAAAAAAGTAATGTTAATAGAAATAAAATCCTTTACAAAACAACTAGTTAAAGTGTTTCTTGAAAAAAGGTTACCATTAACAAATTTGAAAATAGAATCATGCGACAATATCCATAGAAATGCCTTGAAAATGCTTAATCAGTTTGAAAATTTAACAGATCTCCGATTAGAATACTGTGATTTATTAAGAAGTAGTTATCTAAAAGATATCCATCAAATAAAAAAATTAAATATTTTATCATTGTTTGCATGTGATAAAATATCCAATAAAGTACTTCCATACATTTTTAAATGTAAAAAATTATATCAATTAATTCTTCCATTGACAAAAATGACACAAGTTAATTCTATAATTAAAATGAACAAATACTTGCGTCTTCATACATTGAACATTTATACAACTGATAAAAATGATGACGATATTGATACATTAAGAGAGGAAGTTGACATTTGTAAAAAATTGTTACCTTGTGCAAGTAATATCGAAATTATTTCAATGTATATGATGGATATTTTATAATAATAATATTTATATAAATTTTTTATTAATTAAAAATACAACTTTAATAAAAAAAACATAAATAAATTCTCATTGTATGGTTGTATTGAAATAAAAAGAGTATAGGTGTACTTATATTAAAATGAATAAAAATAGATTTATGTACTTTTTAATAATTATGTATATAGACAACTTTAATATTAAAAATGTAAAAAATTATCAATGTATGTTGAACTAAAAGTTTAAGAAAATGCTTATTGAATTTTGAATATTATTACGATGTGAAAATATTACTTTCATATAAAAATTAAATAAATTACTCTTATATATTTGTATTTAAATGAAAAATTGATGTTTTATTTAAAAAAGACGATTGTATTTAATATTTTTAATGTATATCTTAATTAATATTAATATTAATTATTAAATATAATAAAAATTCATTAATATTAATAAATATTATAAAATGAAATTTGTGAATTTATTTTGTTTTACTTATTCAATCCCATATCCTTTTCCACATATTCTTTATATCTATATATATATATATATATATATATATAAAAGGCAATGTCTTAGTGTAGTTAAATAAAAAATTAATTTAATTAGTAATATTTTGGTAAATGTCTATTTATGGTTACCATGGTTACATTGAAAAATTTACAATAAATAAATAAAAATAATTGGAAATCTTAATTTTAATTAAAATTAATTTACAATAAATAAATAAAAATAATTGGAAATCTTAATTTTAATTAAAATTAATTTGATAAATTTTATTAATATTTTTAATTTTTTTTAAACTGTCAAAAATAACATACCCATAATAACAGTTGTAATAAAAATAAAAATATAAATCATAATGTAAGTAAAATATTGAATCGTTTTATTTATATTGTTTCAATTATTGTTTGAATATTTATTAAATTTATATATAGATTTTTTTACATATTTAAATGTATATTTAATAAATTTATTTGTTGATTCTTAATAATAATAATTCAATTTACTTTCTTCAAATTTTTTTTTATTTAAAAGCATATTCAGCATTGAAATTGCCATTAAATATGCAGGTAATTGGAACTCTAACATATAATATTAGCAAATATTCTGGGATGGGAAAAATACTAAGATCATGTCATGTCCTATTAAATATTTTGAATTGTATTTTGAATCATACAATGGTAATGAAATATTGTAGGTAGACTTTTGAGATTAACAATAAGTATCTCTATAATAAGAGAATATACTTATTCTGAAAACTGTTAACTAAAATGTAATATAACTATTAACAATTAATAAAGTAGAAATAATTTTCCAACAAATAAAAATGTAATAATTATTAACAAAAAAAAAAATAAAAAAAAATTATTAACAAAATAAGTTGACCGACTGTTTGAAGTAAATTAATTTCCAGCTACAGAAACAATTTCAAATAATTTAATAATAATATATCTATTAATGTAATAAAAAACAGATATGAATATAACAAATATTTTTACCGACCGACGATAGTAAGGTAGGTATTGTTTTCACACCAAATTTCACATGTGGAGATTTTTACATATCTCCACGAATCATGCATTGTCTTAACAGAAAAAAGTATATTTAGCATGATGTCTGTCCGTCCGTCCGTCCGTCCGTCCGTATAGATGTGTACAGCTTGAACGGCTCAACGGATTTTGATGAAATTTGGTATATTTACTTAATGCATCAGTATGATGAATGGATCAACTTTTGGTGCAAATCCGGAAACCGGAAGTGGTAGTATTAGCGATCGACCTTAGGAAGGGAAAGGTTATTTTCACCCCAAATTTCACATGAGGATCTTTATTAGTTTTTTCTTAATTTAAAATTATATGACGTCATCCAGGCATTCATGACGTCACAGCCTGGTCTTACATATATATTATAAATAAAATAAAATTAATAAGTTGACCTGTGGCCAGGTCCGAACCGACCGACGGTTTGAAGTAAATTAATTTCCAGCTACAGAAACAATTTCAAATAATTTTAATATATCTATTAATGTAATAAAAAACAGATATGGACATAACATAAATATTTTAAATTTCATTTTATTTATAATATATGTATATGTAAGACCAGGCTGTGACGTCATGAATGGCTGGATGACGTCATATAATTTTAAATTAAGAAATATTCGTGGAGATATGTAAAAATCTCCAGATGTGTGTGAAATTTGGTGTGAAAACAATACCTCCCTTACTATCGTCGGTCGGTAAAAAATAATAATAAAAATGTAATAATAAAAAATAAAATTTCAATTATATTCATATAATAAATTATTATTATTATTATTATTATTATTATTTGTAATAATTCCAATAAAAATAAATAAAAATAAAAACCAAAAAAAAGTTCAACTAAAACCAAAATTTCAATTATATTCATTTAATACATTATTATTATTATTATTATTAAGTGTTCAGTTATCACATACGCATATATGTATACAGACACACATGCAAAAGCGAAGCTTTGCCGGGTCTGCTATATAATATAAAACTATATAAATAGTCATTTAATATATCTATAGAAGAAAAATATTCAGGTATTTGAAAAATCTATGAAATTTTATTTTTAATTTGGTTCCTTGTTAATTAAAAATTGAATTTTGTTTACTTGTAGAAGAAAGAAAAAAAGGTCAAACCAACAAAAAGGACTTTTTCAAACCTTTGAAAATAGATCCACTATAAAAAAAATATGTTATTATTTGATGAATTTGTAAAGAATTGTGGAAAAATTTGTCTTTATCAATAGAAAATATTTTCTCTCAATCTCTTTGTTCTACTTATTTAATTTATGAGGGTTAGTTATGGTTTTTTTTAGTATGTCTTTCTAGAATTTTCTACATATTTGTGTATTAAAAGCATATTCATCAAAATATTGAAAAAATATAATAGGGAGGTAGAAAAAAGGTTCGAACCCCACTCTTCTTATTTTCACCTAAGGGGTCTTCTGATTGGTTGCCTTTTTGACATTTCTCTTTTTTCGACTTAAACGGCACCCTCAAATTCCTTCAGTTACCATTTGCTCTCTGCATCTCACCAAGTGAACATTATTCGGCTTGCTAACTGAGTGTACTTTTGAATTTGTAGTGTTGTGTTTTTGATTTGATTTTTTGTTTTTTAATCATTCCATCCAAAAAGATGAAAAAAACCAACCATTGTGTTCAGAAAATGACTTCTCAATATCAACAGTAAGTATTGCACATTTTTAAAAGATATTTATGTAGAATAATAATAAAAAAACATTTTTTAATTTTGTAAATCTGTTTATCTGTTAATTATAGTGATAATGAAGAATTCGATCAACATATGAGGAGATTACCGCAAGAATTAGTAGGTCATATTCTTCAATATACAACAATCCAAGAATTGGTTCTTTTTAGTGAAGACCCATATTATTATGATGTGATTATTAATACTGGAATTGTCTATTCTTTGCCTGCTATTTTATTCGACGGTCCAAATTCCTTCTACGCTGAACAGTTTTTTGAACGATTCCATTTTTTAATAGAAACTGTTGATGTAAGTGAATCGAATTTGGAATTTTTAATCAAGTTGCTAAAACATTCATCCATGCCAAGATTAAGAAAAATTGTTTTTCAAGATTTCTCCAAAAGTCAATTAGTTCTAATAGGAGATCTTCTAATAAAATTATCAAGTGAAATCCAAGTAGGTAAATTGCCAAATTGTCCTATTTTCAATAAGGTAGAAGAAATTATTATCAAAGGGTCCAGACTAAATTATGATATTTTTCTAAGGGATATTAATTTGTTTTTTCCAAATTTAAAAAATTTAAGTCTTCCCTATGAATGTTTTTGTAGTAAAAGTATAAATAACTTAATAATGAAAATGAACAAACTTGTAACATTAAATTTGCCGATTTTATTGATAAAAAGAATGGAACCCTTGAAATCCATAGTTAACTTTTCTAATTTAAGAAAATTGGAAATCGCTTTTCATTCTGATAATAAAACCTGGCCATCTTATTTGTCAAAATTAGAAAATTTAGAACATCTACAAATTAGATATAATGGCCCTGAAGAAATTCTCAGGAGTTATTTTGAAATTGCACCATTAGGTAAATTGAAAAAAGTAATGTTAATAGAAATAAAATCCTTTACAAAACAACTAGTTAAAGTGTTTCTTGAAAAAAGGTTACCATTAACAAATTTGAAAATAGAATCATGCGACAATATCCATAGAAATGCCTTGAAAATGCTTAATCAGTTTGAAAATTTAACAGATCTCCGATTAGAATACTGTGATTTATTAAGAAGTAGTTATCTAAAAGATATCCATCAAATAAAAAAATTAAATATTTTATCATTGAATGCATGTGATAAAATATCCAATAAAGTACTTCCATACATTTTTAAATGTAAAAAATTATATCAATTAATTCTTCCATTGACAAAAAAGACACAAGTTAATTCTATAATTAAAATGAACAAATACTTGCGTCTTCATACATTGAACATTTATACAACTGATAAAAATGATGACGATGATGATACAATAAGAGAGGAAGTTGACATTTGTAAAAAATTGTTACCTTGTGCAAGTAATATCGAAATTATTTCAATGTATATGATGGATATTTTATAATAATAATATTTATATAAATTTTTTATTAATTAAAAATACAACTTTAATAAAAAAAACATAAATAAATTCTCATTGTATGGTTGTATTGAAATAAAAAGAGTATAGGTGTACTTATATTAAAATGAATAAAAATAGATTTATGTACTTTTTAATAATTATGTATATAGACAACTTTAATATTAAAAATGTAAAAAATTATCAATGTATGTATGTTGAACTAAAAATTTAAGAAAATGCTTATTGAATTTTGAATATTATTACGATGTGAAAATATTACTTTCATATAAAAATTAAATAAATTACTCTTATATATTTGTATTTAAATGAAAAATTGATGTTTTATTTAAAAAAGACGATTGTATTTAATATTTTTAATGTATATCTTAATTAATATTAATATTAATTATTAAATATAATAAAAATTCATTAATATTAATAAATATTATAAAATGAAATTTGTGAATTTATTTTGTTTTACTTATTCAATCCCATATCCTTTTCCACATATTCTTTATATCTATATATATATATATATATATATATAAAAGGCAATGTCTTAGTGTAGTTAAATCCAAAATTAATTTAATTAGTAATATTTTGGTAAATGTCTATTTATGGTTACCATGGTTACATTGAAAAATTTACAATAAATAAATAAAAATAATTGGAAATCTTAATTTTAATTAAAATTAATTTACAATAAATAAATAAAAATAATTGGAAATCTTAATTTTAATTAAAATTAATTTGATAAATTTTATTAATATTTTTAATTTTTTTTAAACTGTCAAAAATAACATACCCATAATAACAGTTGTAATAAAAATAAAAATATAAATCATAATGTAAGTAAAATATTGAATCGTTTTATTTATATTGTTTCAATTATTGTTTGAATATTTATTAAATTTATATATAGATTTTTTTACATATTTAAATGTATATTTAATAAATTTATTTGTTGATTCTTAATAATAATAATTCAATTTACTTTCTTCAAATTTTTTTTTATTTAAAAGCATATTCAGCATTGAAATTGCCATTAAATATGCAGGTAATTGGAACTCTAACATATAATATTAGCAAATATTCTGGGATGGGAAAAATACTAAGATCATGTCATGTCCTATTAAATATTTTGAATTGTATTTTGAATCATACAATGGTAATGAAATATTGTAGGTAGACTTTTGAGATTAACAATAAGTATCTCTATAATAAGAGAATATACTTATTCTGAAAACTGTTAACTAAAATGTAATATAACTATTAACAATTAATAAAGTAGAAATAATTTTCCAACAAATAAAAATGTAATAATTATTAACAAAAAAAAAAAATAAAAATAAATTATTAACAAAATAAGTTGACCGACTGTTTGAAGTAAATTAATTTCCAGCTACAGAAACAATTTCAAATAATTTAATAATAATATATCTATTAATGTAATAAAAAACAGATATGAATATAACAAATATTTTTACCGACCGACGATAGTAAGGTAGGTATTGTTTTCACACCAAATTTCACATGTGGAGATTTTTACATATCTCCACGAATCATGCATTGTCTTAACAGAAAAAAGTATTTTTAGCATGATGTCTGTCCGTCCGTCCGTCCGTCCGTCCGTATAGATGTGTACAGCTTGAACGGCTCAACGGATTTTGATGAAATTTGGTATATTTACTTAATGCATCAGTATGATGAATGGATCAACTTTTGGTGCAAATCCGGAAACCGGAAGTGGTAGTATTAGCGATCGACCTTAGGAAGGGAAAGGTTATTTTCACCCCAAATTTCACATGAGGATCTTTATTAGTTTTTACTTAATTTAAAATTATATGACGTCATCCAGCCATTCATGACGTCACAGCCTGGTCTTACATATATATTATAAATAAAATAAAATTAATAAGTTGACCTGTGGCCAGGTCCGAACCGACCGACGGTTTGAAGTAAATTAATTTCCAGCTACAGAAACAATTTCAAATAATTTTAATATATCTATTAATGTAATAAAAAACAGATATGGACATAACATAAATATTTTAAATTTCATTTTATTTATAATATATGTATATGTAAGACCAGGCTGTGACGTCATGAATGGCTGGATGACGTCATATAATTTTAAATTAAGAAATATTCGTGGAGATATGTAAAAATCTCCAGATGTGTGTGAAATTTGGTGTGAAAACAATACCTCCCTTACTATCGTCGGTCGGTAAAAAATAATAATAAAAATGTAATAATAAAAAATAAAATTTCAATTATATTCATATAATAAATTATTATTATTATTATTATTATTATTATTTGTAATAATTCCAATAAAAATAAATAAAAATAAAAACCAAAAAAAAGTTCAACTAAAACCAAAATTTCAATTATATTCATTTAATACATTATTATTATTATTATTATTATTAAGTGTTCAGTTATCACATACGCATATATGTATACAGACACACATGCAAAAGCGAAGCTTTGCCGGGTCTGCTATATAATATAAAACTATATAAATAGTCATTTAATATATCTATAGAAGAAAAATATTCAGGTATTTGAAAAATCTATGAAATTTTATTTTTAATTTGGTTCCTTGTTCATTAAAAATTGAATTTTGTTTACTTGTAGAAGAAAGAAAAAAAGGTCAAACCAACAAAAAGGACTTTTTCAAACCTTTGAAAATAGATCCACTTTAAAAAAAATATGTTATTATTTGATGAATTTGTAAAGAATTGTGGAAAAATTTGTCTTTATCAATAGAAAATATTTTCTCTCAATCTCTTTGTTCTACTTATTTAATTTATGAGGGTTTTTTTTTAGTATGTCTTTTAGAAATGTCTTTCTAGAATTTTCTACATATTTGTGTATTAAAAGCATATTCATCAAAATATTGAAAAAATATAATAGGGAGGTAGAAAAAAGGTTCGAACCCCACTCTTCTTATTTTCACCTAAGGGGTCTTCTGATTGGTTGCCTTTTTGACATTTCTCTTTTTTCGACTTAAACGGCACCCTCAAATTCCTTCAGTTACCATTTGCTCTCTGCATCTCACCAAGTGAACATTATTCGGCTTGCTAACTGAGTGTACTTTTGAATTTGTAGTGTTGTGTTTTTGATTTGATTTTTTGTTTTTTAATCATTCCATCCAAAAAGATGAAAAAAACCAACCATTGTGTTCAGAAAATGACTTCTCAATATCAACAGTAAGTATTGCACATTTTTAAAAGATATTTATGTAGAATAATAATAAAAAAACATTTTTTAATTTTGTAAATCTGTTTATCTGTTAATTATAGTGATAATGAAGAATTCGATCAACATATGAGGAGATTACCGCAAGAATTAGTAGGTCATATTCTTCAATATACAACAATCCAAGAATTGGTTCTTTTTAGTGAAGACCCATATTATTATGATGTGATTATTAATACTGGAATTGTCTATTCTTTGCCTGCTATTTTATTCGACGGTCCAAATTCCTTCTACGCTGAACAGTTTTTTGAACGATTCCATTTTTTAATAGAAACTGTTGATGTAAGTGAATCGAATTTGGAATTTTTAATCAAGTTGCTAAAACATTCATCCATGCCAAGATTAAGAAAAATTGTTTTTCAAGATTTCTCCAAAAGTCAATTAGTTCTAATAGGAGATCTTCTAATAAAATTATCAAGTGAAATCCAAGTAGGTAAATTGCCAAATTGTCCTATTTTCAATAAGGTAGAAGAAATTATTATCAAAGGGTCCAGACTAAATTATGATATTTTTCTAAGGGATATTAATTTGTTTTTTCCAAATTTAAAAAATTTAAGTCTTCCCTATGAATGTTTTTGTAGTAAAAGTATAAATAACTTAATAATGAAAATGAACAAACTTGTAACATTAAATTTGCCGATTTTATTGATAAAAAGAATGGAACCCTTGAAATCCATAGTTAACTTTTCTAATTTAAGAAAATTGGAAATCGCTTTTCATTCTGATAATAAAACCTGGCCATCTTATTTGTCAAAATTAGAAAATTTAGAACATCTACAAATTAGATATAATGGCCCTGAAGAAATTCTCAGGAGTTATTTTGAAATTGCACCATTAGGTAAATTGAAAAAAGTAATGTTAATAGAAATAAAATCCTTTACAAAACAACTAGTTAAAGTGTTTCTTGAAAAAAGGTTACCATTAACAAATTTGAAAATAGAATCATGCGACAATATCCATAGAAATGCCTTGAAAATGCTTAATCAGTTTGAAAATTTAACAGATCTCCGATTAGAATACTGTGATTTATTAAGAAGTAGTTATCTAAAAGATATCCATCAAATAAAAAAATTAAATATTTTATCATTGTTTGCATGTGATAAAATATCCAATAAAGTACTTCCATACATTTTTAAATGTAAAAAATTATATCAATTAATTCTTCCATTGACAAAAATGACACAAGTTAATTCTATAATTAAAATGAACAAATACTTGCGTCTTCATACATTGAACATTTATACAACTGATAAAAATGATGACGATATTGATACATTAAGAGAGGAAGTTGACATTTGTAAAAAATTGTTACCTTGTGCAAGTAATATCGAAATTATTTCAATGTATATGATGGATATTTTATAATAATAATATTTATATAAATTTTTTATTAATTAAAAATACAACTTTAATAAAAAAAACATAAATAAATTCTCATTGTATGGTTGTATTGAAATAAAAAGAGTATAGGTGTACTTATATTAAAATGAATAAAAATAGATTTATGTACTTTTTAATAATTATGTATATAGACAACTTTAATATTAAAAATGTAAAAAATTATCAATGTATGTTGAACTAAAAGTTTAAGAAAATGCTTATTGAATTTTGAATATTATTACGATGTGAAAATATTACTTTCATATAAAAATTAAATAAATTACTCTTATATATTTGTATTTAAATGAAAAATTGATGTTTTATTTAAAAAAGACGATTGTATTTAATATTTTTAATGTATATCTTAATTAATATTAATATTAATTATTAAATATAATAAAAATTCATTAATATTAATAAATATTATAAAATGAAATTTGTGAATTTATTTTGTTTTACTTATTCAATCCCATATCCTTTTCCACATATTCTTTATATCTATATATATATATATATATATAAAAGGCAATGTCTTAGTGTAGTTAAACCCAAAATTAATTTAATTAGTAATATTTTGGTAAATGTCTATTTATGGTTACCATGGTTACATTGAAAAATTTACAATAAATAAATAAAAATAATTGGAAATCTTAATTTTAATTAAAATTAATTTACAATAAATAAATAAAAATAATTGGAAATCTTAATTTTAATTAAAATTAATTTGATAAATTTTATTAATATTTTTAATTTTTTTTAAACTGTCAAAAATAACATACCCATAATAACAGTTGTAATAAAAATAAAAATATAAATCATAATGTAAGTAAAATATTGAATCGTTTTATTTATATTGTTTCAATTATTGTTTGAATATTTATTAAATTTATATATAGATTTTTTTACATATTTAAATGTATATTTAATAAATTTATTTGTTGATTCTTAATAATAATAATTCAATTTACTTTCTTCAAATTTTTTTTTATTTAAAAGCATATTCAGCATTGAAATTGCCATTAAATATGCAGGTAATTGGAACTCTAACATATAATATTAGCAAATATTCTGGGATGGGAAAAATACTAAGATCATGTCATGTCCTATTAAATATTTTGAATTGTATTTTGAATCATACAATGGTAATGAAATATTGTAGGTAGACTTTTGAGATTAACAATAAGTATCTCTATAATAAGAGAATATACTTATTCTGAAAACTGTTAACTAAAATGTAATATAACTATTAACAATTAATAAAGTAGAAATAATTTTCCAACAAATAAAAATGTAATAATTATTAACAAAAAAAAAAATAAAAAAAAATTATTAACAAAATAAGTTGACCGACTGTTTGAAGTAAATTAATTTCCAGCTACAGAAACAATTTCAAATAATTTAATAATAATATATCTATTAATGTAATAAAAAACAGATATGAATATAACAAATATTTTTACCGACCGACGATAGTAAGGTAGGTATTGTTTTCACACCAAATTTCACATGTGGAGATTTTTACATATCTCCACGAATCATGCATTGTCTTAACAGAAAAAAGTATTTTTAGCATGATGTCTGTCCGTCCGTCCGTCCGTATAGATGTGTACAGCTTGAACGGCTCAACGGATTTTGATGAAATTTGGTATATTTACTTAATGCATCAGTATGATGAATGGATCAACTTTTGGTGCAAATCCGGAAACCGGAAGTGGTAGTATTAGCGATCGACCTTAGGAAGGGAAAGGTTATTTTCACCCCAAATTTCACATGAGGATCTTTATTAGTTTTTTCTTAATTTAAAATTATATGACGTCATCCAGGCATTCATGACGTCACAGCCTGGTCTTACATATATATTATAAATAAAATAAAATTAATAAGTTGACCTGTGGCCAGGTCCGAACCGACCGACGGTTTGAAGTAAATTAATTTCCAGCTACAGAAACAATTTCAAATAATTTTAATATATCTATTAATGTAATAAAAAACAGATATGGACATAACATAAATATTTTAAATTTCATTTTATTTATAATATATGTATATGTAAGACCAGGCTGTGACGTCATGAATGGCTGGATGACGTCATATAATTTTAAATTAAGAAATATTCGTGGAGATATGTAAAAATCTCCAGATGTGTGTGAAATTTGGTGTGAAAACAATACCTCCCTTACTATCGTCGGTCGGTAAAAAATAATAATAAAAATGTAATAATAAAAAATAAAATTTCAATTATATTCATATAATAAATTATTATTATTATTATTATTATTATTATTTGTAATAATTCCAATAAAAATAAATAAAAATAAAAACCAAAAAAAAGTTCAACTAAAACCAAAATTTCAATTATATTCATTTAATACATTATTATTATTATTATTATTAAGTGTTCAGTTATCACATACGCATATATGTATACAGACACACATGCAAAAGCGAAGCTTTGCCGGGTCTGCTATATAATATAAAACTATATAAATAGTCATTTAATATATCTATAGAAGAAAAATATTCAGGTATTTGAAAAATCTATGAAATTTTATTTTTAATTTGGTTCCTTGTTAATTAAAAATTGAATTTTGTTTACTTGTAGAAGAAAGAAAAAAAGGTCAAACCAACAAAAAGGACTTTTTCAAACCTTTGAAAATAGATCCACTATAAAAAAAATATGTTATTATTTGATGAATTTGTAAAGAATTGTGGAAAAATTTGTCTTTATCAATAGAAAATATTTTCTCTCAATCTCTTTGTTCTACTTATTTAATTTATGAGGGTTAGTTATGGTTTTTTTTAGTATGTCTTTCTAGAATTTTCTACATATTTGTGTATTAAAAGCATATTCATCAAAATATTGAAAAAATATAATAGGGAGGTAGAAAAAAGGTTCGAACCCCACTCTTCTTATTTTCACCTAAGGGGTCTTCTGATTGGTTGCCTTTTTGACATTTCTCTTTTTTCGACTTAAACGGCACCCTCAAATTCCTTCAGTTACCATTTGCTCTCTGCATCTCACCAAGTGAACATTATTCGGCTTGCTAACTGAGTGTACTTTTGAATTTGTAGTGTTGTGTTTTTGATTTGATTTTTTGTTTTTTAATCATTCCATCCAAAAAGATGAAAAAAACCAACCATTGTGTTCAGAAAATGACTTCTCAATATCAACAGTAAGTATTGCACATTTTTAAAAGATATTTATGTAGAATAATAATAAAAAAACATTTTTTAATTTTGTAAATCTGTTTATCTGTTAATTATAGTGATAATGAAGAATTCGATCAACATATGAGGAGATTACCGCAAGAATTAGTAGGTCATATTCTTCAATATACAACAATCCAAGAATTGGTTCTTTTTAGTGAAGACCCATATTATTATGATGTGATTATTAATACTGGAATTGTCTATTCTTTGCCTGCTATTTTATTCGACGGTCCAAATTCCTTCTACGCTGAACAGTTTTTTGAACGATTCCATTTTTTAATAGAAACTGTTGATGTAAGTGAATCGAATTTGGAATTTTTAATCAAGTTGCTAAAACATTCATCCATGCCAAGATTAAGAAAAATTGTTTTTCAAGATTTCTCCAAAAGTCAATTAGTTCTAATAGGAGATCTTCTAATAAAATTATCAAGTGAAATCCAAGTAGGTAAATTGCCAAATTGTCCTATTTTCAATAAGGTAGAAGAAATTATTATCAAAGGGTCCAGACTAAATTATGATATTTTTCTAAGGGATATTAATTTGTTTTTTCCAAATTTAAAAAATTTAAGTCTTCCCTATGAATGTTTTTGTAGTAAAAGTATAAATAACTTAATAATGAAAATGAACAAACTTGTAACATTAAATTTGCCGATTTTATTGATAAAAAGAATGGAACCCTTGAAATCCATAGTTAACTTTTCTAATTTAAGAAAATTGGAAATCGCTTTTCATTCTGATAATAAAACCTGGCCATCTTATTTGTCAAAATTAGAAAATTTAGAACATCTACAAATTAGATATAATGGCCCTGAAGAAATTCTCAGGAGTTATTTTGAAATTGCACCATTAGGTAAATTGAAAAAAGTAATGTTAATAGAAATAAAATCCTTTACAAAACAACTAGTTAAAGTGTTTCTTGAAAAAAGGTTACCATTAACAAATTTGAAAATAGAATCATGCGACAATATCCATAGAAATGCCTTGAAAATGCTTAATCAGTTTGAAAATTTAACAGATCTCCGATTAGAATACTGTGATTTATTAAGAAGTAGTTATCTAAAAGATATCCATCAAATAAAAAAATTAAATATTTTATCATTGAATGCATGTGATAAAATATCCAATAAAGTACTTCCATACATTTTTAAATGTAAAAAATTATATCAATTAATTCTTCCATTGACAAAAAAGACACAAGTTAATTCTATAATTAAAATGAACAAATACTTGCGTCTTCATACATTGAACATTTATACAACTGATAAAAATGATGACGATGATGATACAATAAGAGAGGAAGTTGACATTTGTAAAAAATTGTTACCTTGTGCAAGTAATATCGAAATTATTTCAATGTATATGATGGATATTTTATAATAATAATATTTATATAAATTTTTTATTAATTAAAAATACAACTTTAATAAAAAAAACATAAATAAATTCTCATTGTATGGTTGTATTGAAATAAAAAGAGTATAGGTGTACTTATATTAAAATGAATAAAAATAGATTTATGTACTTTTTAATAATTATGTATATAGACAACTTTAATATTAAAAATGTAAAAAATTATCAATGTATGTATGTTGAACTAAAAATTTAAGAAAATGCTTATTGAATTTTGAATATTATTACGATGTGAAAATATTACTTTCATATAAAAATTAAATAAATTACTCTTATATATTTGTATTTAAATGAAAAATTGATGTTTTATTTAAAAAAGACGATTGTATTTAATATTTTTAATGTATATCTTAATTAATATTAATATTAATTATTAAATATAATAAAAATTCATTAATATTAATAAATATTATAAAATGAAATTTGTGAATTTATTTTGTTTTACTTATTCAATCCCATATCCTTTTCCACATATTCTTTATATCTATATATATATATATATATATATATAAAAGGCAATGTCTTAGTGTAGTTAAATCCAAAATTAATTTAATTAGTAATATTTTGGTAAATGTCTATTTATGGTTACCATGGTTACATTGAAAAATTTACAATAAATAAATAAAAATAATTGGAAATCTTAATTTTAATTAAAATTAATTTACAATAAATAAATAAAAATAATTGGAAATCTTAATTTTAATTAAAATTAATTTGATAAATTTTATTAATATTTTTAATTTTTTTTAAACTGTCAAAAATAACATACCCATAATAACAGTTGTAATAAAAATAAAAATATAAATCATAATGTAAGTAAAATATTGAATCGTTTTATTTATATTGTTTCAATTATTGTTTGAATATTTATTAAATTTATATATAGATTTTTTTACATATTTAAATGTATATTTAATAAATTTATTTGTTGATTCTTAATAATAATAATTCAATTTACTTTCTTCAAATTTTTTTTTATTTAAAAGCATATTCAGCATTGAAATTGCCATTAAATATGCAGGTAATTGGAACTCTAACATATAATATTAGCAAATATTCTGGGATGGGAAAAATACTAAGATCATGTCATGTCCTATTAAATATTTTGAATTGTATTTTGAATCATACAATGGTAATGAAATATTGTAGGTAGACTTTTGAGATTAACAATAAGTATCTCTATAATAAGAGAATATACTTATTCTGAAAACTGTTAACTAAAATGTAATATAACTATTAACAATTAATAAAGTAGAAATAATTTTCCAACAAATAAAAATGTAATAATTATTAACAAAAAAAAAAAATAAAAATAAATTATTAACAAAATAAGTTGACCGACTGTTTGAAGTAAATTAATTTCCAGCTACAGAAACAATTTCAAATAATTTAATAATAATATATCTATTAATGTAATAAAAAACAGATATGAATATAACAAATATTTTTACCGACCGACGATAGTAAGGTAGGTATTGTTTTCACACCAAATTTCACATGTGGAGATTTTTACATATCTCCACGAATCATGCATTGTCTTAACAGAAAAAAGTATTTTTAGCATGATGTCTGTCCGTCCGTCCGTCCGTATAGATGTGTACAGCTTGAACGGCTCAACGGATTTTGATGAAATTTGGTATATTTACTTAATGCATCAGTATGATGAATGGATCAACTTTTGGTGCAAATCCGGAAACCGGAAGTGGTAGTATTAGCGATCGACCTTAGGAAGGGAAAGGTTATTTTCACCCCAAATTTCACATGAGGATCTTTATTAGTTTTTACTTAATTTAAAATTATATGACGTCATCCAGCCATTCATGACGTCACAGCCTGGTCTTACATATATATTATAAATAAAATAAAATTAATAAGTTGACCTGTGGCCAGGTCCGAACCGACCGACGGTTTGAAGTAAATTAATTTCCAGCTACAGAAACAATTTCAAATAATTTTAATATATCTATTAATGTAATAAAAAACAGATATGGACATAACATAAATATTTTAAATTTCATTTTATTTATAATATATGTATATGTAAGACCAGGCTGTGACGTCATGAATGGCTGGATGACGTCATATAATTTTAAATTAAGAAATATTCGTGGAGATATGTAAAAATCTCCAGATGTGTGTGAAATTTGGTGTGAAAACAATACCTCCCTTACTATCGTCGGTCGGTAAAAAATAATAATAAAAATGTAATAATAAAAAATAAAATTTCAATTATATTCATATAATAAATTATTATTATTATTATTATTATTATTATTTGTAATAATTCCAATAAAAATAAATAAAAATAAAAACCAAAAAAAAGTTCAACTAAAACCAAAATTTCAATTATATTCATTTAATACATTATTATTATTATTATTATTATTAAGTGTTCAGTTATCACATACGCATATATGTATACAGACACACATGCAAAAGCGAAGCTTTGCCGGGTCTGCTATATAATATAAAACTATATAAATAGTCATTTAATATATCTATAGAAGAAAAATATTCAGGTATTTGAAAAATCTATGAAATTTTATTTTTAATTTGGTTCCTTGTTCATTAAAAATTGAATTTTGTTTACTTGTAGAAGAAAGAAAAAAAGGTCAAACCAACAAAAAGGACTTTTTCAAACCTTTGAAAATAGATCCACTATAAAAAAAATATGTTATTATTTGATGAATTTGTAAAGAATTGTGGAAAAATTTGTCTTTATCAATAGAAAATATTTTCTCTCAATCTCTTTGTTCTACTTATTTAATTTATGAGGGTTAGTTATGGTTTTTTTTAGTATGTCTTTCTAGAATTTTCTACATATTTGTGTATTAAAAGCATATTCATCAAAATATTGAAAAAATATAATAGGGAGGTAGAAAAAAGGTTCGAACCCCACTCTTCTTATTTTCACCTAAGGGGTCTTCTGATTGGTTGCCTTTTTGACATTTCTCTTTTTTCGACTTAAACGGCACCCTCAAATTCCTTCAGTTACCATTTGCTCTCTGCATCTCACCAAGTGAACATTATTCGGCTTGCTAACTGAGTGTACTTTTGAATTTGTAGTGTTGTGTTTTTGATTTGATTTTTTGTTTTTTAATCATTCCATCCAAAAAGATGAAAAAAACCAACCATTGTGTTCAGAAAATGACTTCTCAATATCAACAGTAAGTATTGCACATTTTTAAAAGATATTTATGTAGAATAATAATAAAAAAACATTTTTTAATTTTGTAAATCTGTTTATCTGTTAATTATAGTGATAATGAAGAATTCGATCAACATATGAGGAGATTACCGCAAGAATTAGTAGGTCATATTCTTCAATATACAACAATCCAAGAATTGGTTCTTTTTAGTGAAGACCCATATTATTATGATGTGATTATTAATACTGGAATTGTCTATTCTTTGCCTGCTATTTTATTCGACGGTCCAAATTCCTTCTACGCTGAACAGTTTTTTGAACGATTCCATTTTTTAATAGAAACTGTTGATGTAAGTGAATCGAATTTGGAATTTTTAATCAAGTTGCTAAAACATTCATCCATGCCAAGATTAAGAAAAATTGTTTTTCAAGATTTCTCCAAAAGTCAATTAGTTCTAATAGGAGATCTTCTAATAAAATTATCAAGTGAAATCCAAGTAGGTAAATTGCCAAATTGTCCTATTTTCAATAAGGTAGAAGAAATTATTATCAAAGGGTCCAGACTAAATTATGATATTTTTCTAAGGGATATTAATTTGTTTTTTCCAAATTTAAAAAATTTAAGTCTTCCCTATGAATGTTTTTGTAGTAAAAGTATAAATAACTTAATAATGAAAATGAACAAACTTGTAACATTAAATTTGCCGATTTTATTGATAAAAAGAATGGAACCCTTGAAATCCATAGTTAACTTTTCTAATTTAAGAAAATTGGAAATCGCTTTTCATTCTGATAATAAAACCTGGCCATCTTATTTGTCAAAATTAGAAAATTTAGAACATCTACAAATTAGATATAATGGCCCTGAAGAAATTCTCAGGAGTTATTTTGAAATTGCACCATTAGGTAAATTGAAAAAAGTAATGTTAATAGAAATAAAATCCTTTACAAAACAACTAGTTAAAGTGTTTCTTGAAAAAAGGTTACCATTAACAAATTTGAAAATAGAATCATGCGACAATATCCATAGAAATGCCTTGAAAATGCTTAATCAGTTTGAAAATTTAACAGATCTCCGATTAGAATACTGTGATTTATTAAGAAGTAGTTATCTAAAAGATATCCATCAAATAAAAAAATTAAATATTTTATCATTGTTTGCATGTGATAAAATATCCAATAAAGTACTTCCATACATTTTTAAATGTAAAAAATTATATCAATTAATTCTTCCATTGACAAAAATGACACAAGTTAATTCTATAATTAAAATGAACAAATACTTGCGTCTTCATACATTGAACATTTATACAACTGATAAAAATGATGACGATATTGATACATTAAGAGAGGAAGTTGACATTTGTAAAAAATTGTTACCTTGTGCAAGTAATATCGAAATTATTTCAATGTATATGATGGATATTTTATAATAATAATATTTATATAAATTTTTTATTAATTAAAAATACAACTTTAATAAAAAAAACATAAATAAATTCTCATTGTATGGTTGTATTGAAATAAAAAGAGTATAGGTGTACTTATATTAAAATGAATAAAAATAGATTTATGTACTTTTTAATAATTATGTATATAGACAACTTTAATATTAAAAATGTAAAAAATTATCAATGTATGTTGAACTAAAAGTTTAAGAAAATGCTTATTGAATTTTGAATATTATTACGATGTGAAAATATTACTTTCATATAAAAATTAAATAAATTACTCTTATATATTTGTATTTAAATGAAAAATTGATGTTTTATTTAAAAAAGACGATTGTATTTAATATTTTTAATGTATATCTTAATTAATATTAATATTAATTATTAAATATAATAAAAATTCATTAATATTAATAAATATTATAAAATGAAATTTGTGAATTTATTTTGTTTTACTTATTCAATCCCATATCCTTTTCCACATATTCTTTATATCTATATATATATATATATATATAAAAGGCAATGTCTTAGTGTAGTTAAACCCAAAATTAATTTAATTAGTAATATTTTGGTAAATGTCTATTTATGGTTACCATGGTTACATTGAAAAATTTACAATAAATAAATAAAAATAATTGGAAATCTTAATTTTAATTAAAATTAATTTACAATAAATAAATAAAAATAATTGGAAATCTTAATTTTAATTAAAATTAATTTGATAAATTTTATTAATATTTTTAATTTTTTTTAAACTGTCAAAAATAACATACCCATAATAACAGTTGTAATAAAAATAAAAATATAAATCATAATGTAAGTAAAATATTGAATCGTTTTATTTATATTGTTTCAATTATTGTTTGAATATTTATTAAATTTATATATAGATTTTTTTACATATTTAAATGTATATTTAATAAATTTATTTGTTGATTCTTAATAATAATAATTCAATTTACTTTCTTCAAATTTTTTTTTATTTAAAAGCATATTCAGCATTGAAATTGCCATTAAATATGCAGGTAATTGGAACTCTAACATATAATATTAGCAAATATTCTGGGATGGGAAAAATACTAAGATCATGTCATGTCCTATTAAATATTTTGAATTGTATTTTGAATCATACAATGGTAATGAAATATTGTAGGTAGACTTTTGAGATTAACAATAAGTATCTCTATAATAAGAGAATATACTTATTCTGAAAACTGTTAACTAAAATGTAATATAACTATTAACAATTAATAAAGTAGAAATAATTTTCCAACAAATAAAAATGTAATAATTATTAACAAAAAAAAAAATAAAAAAAAATTATTAACAAAATAAGTTGACCGACTGTTTGAAGTAAATTAATTTCCAGCTACAGAAACAATTTCAAATAATTTAATAATAATATATCTATTAATGTAATAAAAAACAGATATGAATATAACAAATATTTTTACCGACCGACGATAGTAAGGTAGGTATTGTTTTCACACCAAATTTCACATGTGGAGATTTTTACATATCTCCACGAATCATGCATTGTCTTAACAGAAAAAAGTATTTTTAGCATGATGTCTGTCCGTCCGTCCGTCCGTATAGATGTGTACAGCTTGAACGGCTCAACGGATTTTGATGAAATTTGGTATATTTACTTAATGCATCAGTATGATGAATGGATCAACTTTTGGTGCAAATCCGGAAACCGGAAGTGGTAGTATTAGCGATCGACCTTAGGAAGGGAAAGGTTATTTTCACCCCAAATTTCACATGAGGATCTTTATTAGTTTTTACTTAATTTAAAATTATATGACGTCATCCAGCCATTCATGACGTCACAGCCTGGTCTTACATATATATTATAAATAAAATAAAATTAATAAGTTGACCTGTGGCCAGGTCCGAACCGACCGACGGTTTGAAGTAAATTAATTTCCAGCTACAGAAACAATTTCAAATAATTTTAATATATCTATTAATGTAATAAAAAACAGATATGGACATAACATAAATATTTTAAATTTCATTTTATTTATAATATATGTATATGTAAGACCAGGCTGTGACGTCATGAATGGCTGGATGACGTCATATAATTTTAAATTAAGAAATATTCGTGGAGATATGTAAAAATCTCCAGATGTGTGTGAAATTTGGTGTGAAAACAATACCTCCCTTACTATCGTCGGTCGGTAAAAAATAATAATAAAAATGTAATAATAAAAAATAAAATTTCAATTATATTCATATAATAAATTATTATTATTATTATTATTATTATTATTTGTAATAATTCCAATAAAAATAAATAAAAATAAAAACCAAAAAAAAGTTCAACTAAAACCAAAATTTCAATTATATTCATTTAATACATTATTATTATTATTATTATTATTAAGTGTTCAGTTATCACATACGCATATATGTATACAGACACACATGCAAAAGCGAAGCTTTGCCGGGTCTGCTATATAATATAAAACTATATAAATAGTCATTTAATATATCTATAGAAGAAAAATATTCAGGTATTTGAAAAATCTATGAAATTTTATTTTTAATTTGGTTCCTTGTTCATTAAAAATTGAATTTTGTTTACTTGTAGAAGAAAGAAAAAAAGGTCAAACCAACAAAAAGGACTTTTTCAAACCTTTGAAAATAGATCCACTATAAAAAAAATATGTTATTATTTGATGAATTTGTAAAGAATTGTGGAAAAATTTGTCTTTATCAATAGAAAATATTTTCTCTCAATCTCTTTGTTCTACTTATTTAATTTATGAGGGTTAGTTATGGTTTTTTTTAGTATGTCTTTCTAGAATTTTCTACATATTTGTGTATTAAAAGCATATTCATCAAAATATTGAAAAAATATAATAGGGAGGTAGAAAAAAGGTTCGAACCCCACTCTTCTTATTTTCACCTAAGGGGTCTTCTGATTGGTTGCCTTTTTGACATTTCTCTTTTTTCGACTTAAACGGCACCCTCAAATTCCTTCAGTTACCATTTGCTCTCTGCATCTCACCAAGTGAACATTATTCGGCTTGCTAACTGAGTGTACTTTTGAATTTGTAGTGTTGTGTTTTTGATTTGATTTTTTGTTTTTTAATCATTCCATCCAAAAAGATGAAAAAAACCAACCATTGTGTTCAGAAAATGACTTCTCAATATCAACAGTAAGTATTGCACATTTTTAAAAGATATTTATGTAGAATAATAATAAAAAAACATTTTTTAATTTTGTAAATCTGTTTATCTGTTAATTATAGTGATAATGAAGAATTCGATCAACATATGAGGAGATTACCGCAAGAATTAGTAGGTCATATTCTTCAATATACAACAATCCAAGAATTGGTTCTTTTTAGTGAAGACCCATATTATTATGATGTGATTATTAATACTGGAATTGTCTATTCTTTGCCTGCTATTTTATTCGACGGTCCAAATTCCTTCTACGCTGAACAGTTTTTTGAACGATTCCATTTTTTAATAGAAACTGTTGATGTAAGTGAATCGAATTTGGAATTTTTAATCAAGTTGCTAAAACATTCATCCATGCCAAGATTAAGAAAAATTGTTTTTCAAGATTTCTCCAAAAGTCAATTAGTTCTAATAGGAGATCTTCTAATAAAATTATCAAGTGAAATCCAAGTAGGTAAATTGCCAAATTGTCCTATTTTCAATAAGGTAGAAGAAATTATTATCAAAGGGTCCAGACTAAATTATGATATTTTTCTAAGGGATATTAATTTGTTTTTTCCAAATTTAAAAAATTTAAGTCTTCCCTATGAATGTTTTTGTAGTAAAAGTATAAATAACTTAATAATGAAAATGAACAAACTTGTAACATTAAATTTGCCGATTTTATTGATAAAAAGAATGGAACCCTTGAAATCCATAGTTAACTTTTCTAATTTAAGAAAATTGGAAATCGCTTTTCATTCTGATAATAAAACCTGGCCATCTTATTTGTCAAAATTAGAAAATTTAGAACATCTACAAATTAGATATAATGGCCCTGAAGAAATTCTCAGGAGTTATTTTGAAATTGCACCATTAGGTAAATTGAAAAAAGTAATGTTAATAGAAATAAAATCCTTTACAAAACAACTAGTTAAAGTGTTTCTTGAAAAAAGGTTACCATTAACAAATTTGAAAATAGAATCATGCGACAATATCCATAGAAATGCCTTGAAAATGCTTAATCAGTTTGAAAATTTAACAGATCTCCGATTAGAATACTGTGATTTATTAAGAAGTAGTTATCTAAAAGATATCCATCAAATAAAAAAATTAAATATTTTATCATTGAATGCATGTGATAAAATATCCAATAAAGTACTTCCATACATTTTTAAATGTAAAAAATTATATCAATTAATTCTTCCATTGACAAAAAAGACACAAGTTAATTCTATAATTAAAATGAACAAATACTTGCGTCTTCATACATTGAACATTTATACAACTGATAAAAATGATGACGATGATGATACAATAAGAGAGGAAGTTGACATTTGTAAAAAATTGTTACCTTGTGCAAGTAATATCGAAATTATTTCAATGTATATGATGGATATTTTATAATAATAATATTTATATAAATTTTTTATTAATTAAAAATACAACTTTAATAAAAAAAACATAAATAAATTCTCATTGTATGGTTGTATTGAAATAAAAAGAGTATAGGTGTACTTATATTAAAATGAATAAAAATAGATTTATGTACTTTTTAATAATTATGTATATAGACAACTTTAATATTAAAAATGTAAAAAATTATCAATGTATGTATGTTGAACTAAAAATTTAAGAAAATGCTTATTGAATTTTGAATATTATTACGATGTGAAAATATTACTTTCATATAAAAATTAAATAAATTACTCTTATATATTTGTATTTAAATGAAAAATTGATGTTTTATTTAAAAAAGACGATTGTATTTAATATTTTTAATGTATATCTTAATTAATATTAATATTAATTATTAAATATAATAAAAATTCATTAATATTAATAAATATTATAAAATGAAATTTGTGAATTTATTTTGTTTTACTTATTCAATCCCATATCCTTTTCCACATATTCTTTATATCTATATATATATATATATATATAAAAGGCAATGTCTTAGTGTAGTTAAATCCAAAATTAATTTAATTAGTAATATTTTGGTAAATGTCTATTTATGGTTACCATGGTTACATTGAAAAATTTACAATAAATAAATAAAAATAATTGGAAATCTTAATTTTAATTAAAATTAATTTACAATAAATAAATAAAAATAATTGGAAATCTTAATTTTAATTAAAATTAATTTGATAAATTTTATTAATATTTTTAATTTTTTTTAAACTGTCAAAAATAACATACCCATAATAACAGTTGTAATAAAAATAAAAATATAAATCATAATGTAAGTAAAATATTGAATCGTTTTATTTATATTGTTTCAATTATTGTTTGAATATTTATTAAATTTATATATAGATTTTTTTACATATTTAAATGTATATTTAATAAATTTATTTGTTGATTCTTAATAATAATAATTCAATTTACTTTCTTCAAATTTTTTTTTATTTAAAAGCATATTCAGCATTGAAATTGCCATTAAATATGCAGGTAATTGGAACTCTAACATATAATATTAGCAAATATTCTGGGATGGGAAAAATACTAAGATCATGTCATGTCCTATTAAATATTTTGAATTGTATTTTGAATCATACAATGGTAATGAAATATTGTAGGTAGACTTTTGAGATTAACAATAAGTATCTCTATAATAAGAGAATATACTTATTCTGAAAACTGTTAACTAAAATGTAATATAACTATTAACAATTAATAAAGTAGAAATAATTTTCCAACAAATAAAAATGTAATAATTATTAACAAAAAAAAAAATAAAAAAAAATTATTAACAAAATAAGTTGACCGACTGTTTGAAGTAAATTAATTTCCAGCTACAGAAACAATTTCAAATAATTTTAATATATCTATTAATGTAATAAAAAACAGATATGGACATAACATAAATATTTTAAATTTCATTTTATTTATAATATATGTATATGTAAGACCAGGCTGTGACGTCATGAATGGCTGGATGACGTCATATAATTTTAAATTAAGAAATATTCGTGGAGATATGTAAAAATCTCCAGATGTGTGTGAAATTTGGTGTGAAAACAATACCTCCCTTACTATCGTCGGTCGGTAAAAAATAATAATAAAAATGTAATAATAAAAAATAAAATTTCAATTATATTCATATAATAAATTATTATTATTATTATTATTATTATTATTTGTAATAATTCCAATAAAAATAAATAAAAATAAAAACCAAAAAAAAGTTCAACTAAAACCAAAATTTCAATTATATTCATTTAATACATTATTATTATTATTATTATTATTAAGTGTTCAGTTATCACATACGCATATATGTATACAGACACACATGCAAAAGCGAAGCTTTGCCGGGTCTGCTATATAATATAAAACTATATAAATAGTCATTTAATATATCTATAGAAGAAAAATATTCAGGTATTTGAAAAATCTATGAAATTTTATTTTTAATTTGGTTCCTTGTTCATTAAAAATTGAATTTTGTTTACTTGTAGAAGAAAGAACAAAAGGTCAAACCAACAAAAAGGACTTTTTCAAACCTTTGAAAATAGATCCACTATAAAAAAAATATGTTATTATTTGATGAATTTGTAAAGAATTGTGGAAAAATTTGTCTTTATCAATAGAAAATATTTTCTCTCAATCTCTTTGTTCTACTTATTTAATTTATGAGGGTTAGTTATGGTTTTTTTTAGTATGTCTTTCTAGAATTTTCTACATATTTGTGTATTAAAAGCATATTCATCAAAATATTGAAAAAATATAATAGGGAGGTAGAAAAAAGGTTCGAACCCCACTCTTCTTATTTTCACCTAAGGGGTCTTCTGATTGGTTGCCTTTTTGACATTTCTCTTTTTTCGACTTAAACGGCACCCTCAAATTCCTTCAGTTACCATTTGCTCTCTGCATCTCACCAAGTGAACATTATTCGGCTTGCTAACCTAGTGTACTTTTGAATTTGTAGTGTTGTGTTTTTGATTTGATTTTTTGTTTTTTAATCATTCCATCCAAAAAGATGAAAAAAACCAACCATTGTGTTCAGAAAATGACTTCTCAATATCAACAGTAAGTATTGCACATTTTTAAAAGATATTTATGTAGAATAATAATAAAAAAACATTTTTTAATTTTGTAAATCTGTTTATCTGTTAATTATAGTGATAATGAAGAATTCGATCAACATATGAGGAGATTACCGCAAGAATTAGTAGGTCATATTCTTCAATATACAACAATCCAAGAATTGGTTCTTTTTAGTGAAGACCCATATTATTATGATGTGATTATTAATACTGGAATTGTCTATTCTTTGCCTGCTATTTTATTCGACGGTCCAAATTCCTTCTACGCTGAACAGTTTTTTGAACGATTCCATTTTTTAATAGAAACTGTTGATGTAAGTGAATCGAATTTGGAATTTTTAATCAAGTTGCTAAAACATTCATCCATGCCAAGATTAAGAAAAATTGTTTTTCAAGATTTCTCCAAAAGTCAATTAGTTCTAATAGGAGATCTTCTAATAAAATTATCAAGTGAAATCCAAGTAGGTAAATTGCCAAATTGTCCTATTTTCAATAAGGTAGAAGAAATTATTATCAAAGGGTCCAGACTAAATTATGATATTTTTCTAAGGGATATTAATTTGTTTTTTCCAAATTTAAAAAATTTAAGTCTTCCCTATGAATGTTTTTGTAGTAAAAGTATAAATAACTTAATAATGAAAATGAACAAACTTGTAACATTAAATTTGCCGATTTTATTGATAAAAAGAATGGAACCCTTGAAATCCATAGTTAACTTTTCTAATTTAAGAAAATTGGAAATCGCTTTTCATTCTGATAATAAAACCTGGCCATCTTATTTGTCAAAATTAGAAAATTTAGAACATCTACAAATTAGATATAATGGCCCTGAAGAAATTCTCAGGAGTTATTTTGAAATTGCACCATTAGGTAAATTGAAAAAAGTAATGTTAATAGAAATAAAATCCTTTACAAAACAACTAGTTAAAGTGTTTCTTGAAAAAAGGTTACCATTAACAAATTTGAAAATAGAATCATGCGACAATATCCATAGAAATGCCTTGAAAATGCTTAATCAGTTTGAAAATTTAACAGATCTCCGATTAGAATACTGTGATTTATTAAGAAGTAGTTATCTAAAAGATATCCATCAAATAAAAAAATTAAATATTTTATCATTGTTTGCATGTGATAAAATATCCAATAAAGTACTTCCATACATTTTTAAATGTAAAAAATTATATCAATTAATTCTTCCATTGACAAAAATGACACAAGTTAATTCTATAATTAAAATGAACAAATACTTGCGTCTTCATACATTGAACATTTATACAACTGATAAAAATGATGACGATATTGATACATTAAGAGAGGAAGTAGACATTTGTAAAAAATTGTTACCTTGTGCAAGTAATATCGAAATTATTTCAATGTATATGATGGATATTTTATAATAATAATATTTATATAAATTTTTTATTAATTAAAAATACAACTTTAATAAAAAAAACATAAATAAATTCTCATTGTATGGTTGTATTGAAATAAAAAGAGTATAGGTGTACTTATATTAAAATGAATAAAAATAGATTTATGTACTTTTTAATAATTATGTATATAGACAACTTTAATATTAAAAATGTAAAAAATTATCAATGTATGTTGAACTAAAAGTTTAAGAAAATGCTTATTGAATTTTGAATATTATTACGATGTGAAAATATTACTTTCATATAAAAATTAAATAAATTACTCTTATATATTTGTATTTAAATGAAAAATTGATGTTTTATTTAAAAAAGACGATTGTATTTAATATTTTTAATGTATATCTTAATTAATATTAATTTTAATTATTAAATATAATAAAAATTCATTAATATTAATAAATATTATAAAATGAAATTTGTGAATTTATTTTGTTTTACTTATTCAATCCCATATCCTTTTCCACATATTCTTTATATCTATATATATATATATATATATATAAAAGGCAATGTCTTAGTGTAGTTAAATCCAAAATTAATTTAATTAGTAATATTTTGGTAAATGTCTATTTATGGTTACCATGGTTACATTGAAAAATTTACAATAAATAAATAAAAATAATTGGAAATCTTAATTTTAATTAAAATTAATTTGATAAATTTTATTAATATTTTTAATTTTTTTTAAACTGTCAAAAATAACATACCCATAATAACAGTTGTAATAAAAATAAAAATATAAATCATAATGTAAGTAAAATATTGAATCGTTTTATTTATATTGTTTCAATTATTGTTTGAATATTTATTAAATTTATATATAGATTTTTTTACATATTTAAATGTATATTTAATAAATTTATTTGTTGATTCTTAATAATAATAATTCAATTTACTTTCTTCAAATTTTTTTTTATTTAAAAGCATATTCAGCATTGAAATTGCCATTAAATATGCAGGTAATTGGAACTCTAACATATAATATTAGCAAATATTCTGGGATGGGAAAAATACTAAGATCATGTCATGTCCTATTAAATATTTTGAATTGTATTTTGAATCATACAATGGTAATGAAATATTGTAGGTAGACTTTTGAGATTAACAATAAGTATCTCTATAATAAGAGAATATACTTATTCTGAAAACTGTTAACTAAAATGTAATATAACTATTAACAATTAATAAAGTAGAAATAATTTTCCAACAAATAAAAATGTAATAATTATTAACAAAAAAAAAAATAAAAAAAAATTATTAACAAAATAAGTTGACCGACTGTTTGAAGTAAATTAATTTCCAGCTACAGAAACAATTTCAAATAATTTTAATATATCTATTAATGTAATAAAAAACAGATATGGACATAACATAAATATTTTAAATTTCATTTTATTTATAATATATGTATATGTAAGACCAGGCTGTGACGTCATGAATGGCTGGATGACGTCATATAATTTTAAATTAAGAAATATTCGTGGAGATATGTAAAAATCTCCAGATGTGTGTGAAATTTGGTGTGAAAACAATACCTCCCTTACTATCGTCGGTCGGTAAAAAATAATAATAAAAATGTAATAATAAAAAATAAAATTTCAATTATATTCATATAATAAATTATTATTATTATTATTATTATTATTATTTGTAATAATTCCAATAAAAATAAATAAAAATAAAAACCAAAAAAAAGTTCAACTAAAACCAAAATTTCAATTATATTCATTTAATACATTATTATTATTATTATTATTATTAAGTGTTCAGTTATCACATACGCATATATGTATACAGACACACATGCAAAAGCGAAGCTTTGCCGGGTCTGCTATATAATATAAAACTATATAAATAGTCATTTAATATATCTATAGAAGAAAAATATTCAGGTATTTGAAAAATCTATGAAATTTTATTTTTAATTTGGTTCCTTGTTCATTAAAAATTGAATTTTGTTTACTTGTAGAAGAAAGAACAAAAGGTCAAACCAACAAAAAGGACTTTTTCAAACCTTTGAAAATAGATCCACTATAAAAAAAATATGTTATTATTTGATGAATTTGTAAAGAATTGTGGAAAAATTTGTCTTTATCAATAGAAAATATTTTCTCTCAATCTCTTTGTTCTACTTATTTAATTTATGAGGGTTAGTTATGGTTTTTTTTAGTATGTCTTTCTAGAATTTTCTACATATTTGTGTATTAAAAGCATATTCATCAAAATATTGAAAAAATATAATAGGGAGGTAGAAAAAAGGTTCGAACCCCACTCTTCTTATTTTCACCTAAGGGGTCTTCTGATTGGTTGCCTTTTTGACATTTCTCTTTTTTCGACTTAAACGGCACCCTCAAATTCCTTCAGTTACCATTTGCTCTCTGCATCTCACCAAGTGAACATTATTCGGCTTGCTAACCTAGTGTACTTTTGAATTTGTAGTGTTGTGTTTTTGATTTGATTTTTTGTTTTTTAATCATTCCATCCAAAAAGATGAAAAAAACCAACCATTGTGTTCAGAAAATGACTTCTCAATATCAACAGTAAGTATTGCACATTTTTAAAAGATATTTATGTAGAATAATAATAAAAAAACATTTTTTAATTTTGTAAATCTGTTTATCTGTTAATTATAGTGATAATGAAGAATTCGATCAACATATGAGGAGATTACCGCAAGAATTAGTAGGTCATATTCTTCAATATACAACAATCCAAGAATTGGTTCTTTTTAGTGAAGACCCATATTATTATGATGTGATTATTAATACTGGAATTGTCTATTCTTTGCCTGCTATTTTATTCGACGGTCCAAATTCCTTCTACGCTGAACAGTTTTTTGAACGATTCCATTTTTTAATAGAAACTGTTGATGTAAGTGAATCGAATTTGGAATTTTTAATCAAGTTGCTAAAACATTCATCCATGCCAAGATTAAGAAAAATTGTTTTTCAAGATTTCTCCAAAAGTCAATTAGTTCTAATAGGAGATCTTCTAATAAAATTATCAAGTGAAATCCAAGTAGGTAAATTGCCAAATTGTCCTATTTTCAATAAGGTAGAAGAAATTATTATCAAAGGGTCCAGACTAAATTATGATATTTTTCTAAGGGATATTAATTTGTTTTTTCCAAATTTAAAAAATTTAAGTCTTCCCTATGAATGTTTTTGTAGTAAAATTATAAATAACTTAATAATGAAAATGAACAAACTTGTAACATTAAATTTGCCGATTTTATTGATAAAAAGAATGGAACCCTTGAAATCCATAGTTAACTTTTCTAATTTAAGAAAATTGGAAATCGCTTTTCATTCTGATAATAAAACCTGGCCATCTTATTTGTCAAAATTAGAAAATTTAGAACATCTACAAATTAGATATAATGGCCCTGAAGAAATTCTCAGGAGTTATTTTGAAATTGCACCATTAGGTAAATTGAAAAAAGTAATGTTAATAGAAATAAAATCCTTTACAAAACAACTAGTTAAAGTGTTTCTTGAAAAAAGGTTACCATTAACAAATTTGAAAATAGAATCATGCGACAATATCCATAGAAATGCCTTGAAAATGCTTAATCAGTTTGAAAATTTAACAGATCTCCGATTAGAATACTGTGATTTATTAAGAAGTAGTTATCTAAAAGATATCCATCAAATAAAAAAATTAAATATTTTATCATTGTTTGCATGTGATAAAATATCCAATAAAGTACTTCCATACATTTTTAAATGTAAAAAATTATATCAATTAATTCTTCCATTGACAAAAATGACACAAGTTAATTCTATAATTAAAATGAACAAATACTTGCGTCTTCATACATTGAACATTTATACAACTGATAAAAATGATGACGATATTGATACATTAAGAGAGGAAGTAGACATTTGTAAAAAATTGTTACCTTGTGCAAGTAATATCGAAATTATTTCAATGTATATGATGGATATTTTATAATAATAATATTTATATAAATTTTTTATTAATTAAAAATACAACTTTAATAAAAAAAACATAAATAAATTCTCATTGTATGGTTGTATTGAAATAAAAAGAGTATAGGTGTACTTATATTAAAATGAATAAAAATAGATTTATGTACTTTTTAATAATTATGTATATAGACAACTTTAATATTAAAAATGTAAAAAATTATCAATGTATGTTGAACTAAAAGTTTAAGAAAATGCTTATTGAATTTTGAATATTATTACGATGTGAAAATATTACTTTCATATAAAAATTAAATAAATTACTCTTATATATTTGTATTTAAATGAAAAATTGATGTTTTATTTAAAAAAGACGATTGTATTTAATATTTTTAATGTATATCTTAATTAATATTAATTTTAATTATTAAATATAATAAAAATTCATTAATATTAATAAATATTATAAAATGAAATTTGTGAATTTATTTTGTTTTACTTATTCAATCCCATATCCTTTTCCACATATTCTTTATATCTATATATATATATATATATATATAAAAGGCAATGTCTTAGTGTAGTTAAATCCAAAATTAATTTAATTAGTAATATTTTGGTAAATGTCTATTTATGGTTACCATGGTTACATTGAAAAATTTACAATAAATAAATAAAAATAATTGGAAATCTTAATTTTAATTAAAATTAATTTGATAAATTTTATTAATATTTTTAATTTTTTTTAAACTGTCAAAAATAACATACCCATAATAACAGTTGTAATAAAAATAAAAATATAAATCTTAATGTAAGTAAAATATTGAATCGTTTTATTTATATTGTTTCAATTATTGTTTGAATATTTATTAAATTTATATATAGATTTTTTTACATATTTAAATGTATATTTAATAAATTTATTTGTTGATTCTTAATAATAATAATTCAATTTACTTTCTTCAAATTTTTTTTTATTTAAAAGCATATTCAGCATTGAAATTGCCATTAAATATGCAGGTAATTGGAACTCTAACATATAATATTAGCAAATATTCTGGGATGGGAAAAATACTAAGATCATGTCATGTCCTATTAAATATTTTGAATTGTATTTTGAATCATACAATGGTAATGAAATATTGTAGGTAGACTTTTGAGATTAACAATAAGTATCTCTATAATAAGAGAATATACTTATTCTGAAAACTGTTAACTAAAATGTAATATAACTATTAACAATTAATAAAGTAGAAATAATTTTCCAACAAATAAAAATGTAATAATTATTAACAAAAAAAAAAATAAAAAATAAAAATAAATTATTAACAAAATAAGTTGACCGACTGTTTGAAGTAAATTAATTTCCAGCTACAGAAACAATTTCAAATAATTTAATAATAATATATCTATTAATGTAATAAAAAACAGATATGAATATAACAAATATTTTTACCGACCGACGATAGTAAGGTAGGTATTGTTTTCACACCAAATTTCACATGTGGAGATTTTTACATATCTCCACGAATCATGCATTGTCTTAACAGAAAAAAGTATATTTAGCATGATGTCTGTCCGTCCGTCCGTCCGTCCGTACGTATAGATGTGTACAGCTTGAACGGCTCAACGGATTTTGATGAAATTTGGTATATTTACTTAATGCATCAGTATGATGAATGGATCAACTTTTGGTGCAAATCCGGAAACCGGAAGTGGTAGTATTAGCGATCGACCTTAGGAAGGGAAAGGTTATTTTCACCCCAAATTTCACATGAGGATCTTTATTAGTTTTTTCTTAATTTAAAATTATATGACGTCATCCAGCCATTCATGACGTCACAGCCTGGTCTTACATATATATTATAAATAAAATAAAATTAATAAGTTGACCTGTGGCCAGGTCCGAACCGACCGACGGTTTGAAGTAAATTAATTTCCAGCTACAGAAACAATTTCAAATAATTTTAATATATCTATTAATGTAATAAAAAACAGATATGGACATAACATAAATATTTTAAATTTCATTTTATTTATAATATATGTATATGTAAGACCAGGCTGTGACGTCATGAATGGCTGGATGACGTCATATAATTTTAAATTAAGAAATATTCGTGGAGATATGTAAAAATCTCCAGATGTGTGTGAAATTTGGTGTGAAAACAATACCTCCCTTACTATCGTCGGTCGGTAAAAAATAATAATAAAAAATAAAATTTCAATTATATTCATATAATAAATTATTATTATTATTATTATTATTATTATTTGTAATAATTCCAATAAAAATAAATAAAAATAAAAACCAAAAAAAAGTTCAACTAAAACCAAAATTTCAATTATATTCATTTAATACATTATTATTATTATTATTATTAAGTGTTCAGTTATCACATACGCATATATGTATACAGACACACATGCAAAAGCGAAGCTTTGCCGGGTCTGCTATATAATATAAAACTATATAAATAGTCATTTAATATATCTATAGAAGAAAAATATTCAGGTATTTGAAAAATCTATGAAATTTTATTTTTAATTTGGTTCCTTGTTCATTAAAAATTGAATTTTGTTTACTTGTAGAAGAAAGAAAAAAAGGTCAAACCAACAAAAAGGACTTTTTCAAACCTTTGAAAATAGATCCACTATAAAAAAAATATGTTATTATTTGATGAATTTGTAAAGAATTGTGGAAAAATTTGTCTTTATCAATAGAAAATATTTTCTCTCAATCTCTTTGTTCTACTTATTTAATTTATGAGGGTTAGTTATGGTTTTTTTTAGTATGTCTTTCTAGAATTTTCTACATATTTGTGTATTAAAAGCATATTCATCAAAATATTGAAAAAATATAATAGGGAGGTAGAAAAAAGGTTCGAACCCCACTCTTCTTATTTTCACCTAAGGGGTCTTCTGATTGGTTGCCTTTTTGACATTTCTCTTTTTTCGACTTAAACGGCACCCTCAAATTCCTTCAGTTACCATTTGCTCTCTGCATCTCACCAAGTGAACATTATTCGGCTTGCTAACTGAGTGTACTTTTGAATTTGTAGTGTTGTGTTTTTGATTTGATTTTTTGTTTTTTAATCATTCCATCCAAAAAGATGAAAAAAACCAACCATTGTGTTCAGAAAATGACTTCTCAATATCAACAGTAAGTATTGCACATTTTTAAAAGATATTTATGTAGAATAATAATAAAAAAACATTTTTTAATTTTGTAAATCTGTTTATCTGTTAATTATAGTGATAATGAAGAATTCGATCAACATATGAGGAGATTACCGCAAGAATTAGTAGGTCATATTCTTCAATATACAACAATCCAAGAATTGGTTCTTTTTAGTGAAGACCCATATTATTATGATGTGATTATTAATACTGGAATTGTCTATTCTTGCCTGCTATTTTATTCGACGGTCCAAATTCCTTCTACGCTGAACAGTTTTTTGAACGATTCCATTTTTTAATAGAAACTGTTGATGTAAGTGAATCGAATTTGGAATTTTTAATCAAGTTGCTAAAACATTCATCCATGCCAAGATTAAGAAAAATTGTTTTTCAAGATTTCTCCAAAAGTCAATTAGTTCTAATAGGAGATCTTCTAATAAAATTATCAAGTGAAATCCAAGTAGGTAAATTGCCAAATTGTCCTATTTTCAATAAGGTAGAAGAAATTATTATCAAAGGGTCCAGACTAAATTATGATATTTTTCTAAGGGATATTAATTTGTTTTTTCCAAATTTAAAAAATTTAAGTCTTCCCTATGAATGTTTTTGTAGTAAAAGTATAAATAACTTAATAATGAAAATGAACAAACTTGTAACATTAAATTTGCCGATTTTATTGATAAAAAGAATGGAACCCTTGAAATCCATAGTTAACTTTTCTAATTTAAGAAAATTGGAAATCGCTTTTCATTCTGATAATAAAACCTGGCCATCTTATTTGTCAAAATTAGAAAATTTAGAACATCTACAAATTAGATATAATGGCCCTGAAGAAATTCTCAGGAGTTATTTTGAAATTGCACCATTAGGTAAATTGAAAAAAGTAATGTTAATAGAAATAAAATCCTTTACAAAACAACTAGTTAAAGTGTTTCTTGAAAAAAGATTACCATTAACAAATTTGAAAATAGAATCATGCGACAATATCCATAGAAATGCCTTGAAAATGCTTAATCAGTTTGAAAATTTAACAGATCTCCGATTAGAATACTGTGATTTATTAAGAAGTAGTTATCTAAAAGATATCCATCAAATAAAAAAATTAAATATTTTATCATTGTTTGCATGTGATAAAATATCCAATAAAGTACTTCCATACATTTTTAAATGTAAAAAATTATATCAATTAATTCTTCCATTGACAAAAATGACACAAGTTAATTCTATAATTAAAATGAACAAATACTTGCGTCTTCATACATTGAACATTTATACAACTGATAAAAATGATGACGATATTGATACATTAAGAGAGGAAGTTGACATTTGTAAAAAATTGTTACCTTGTGCAAGTAATATCGAAATTATTTCAATGTATATGATGGATATTTTATAATAATAATATTTATATAAATTTTTTATTAATTAAAAATACAACTTTAATAAAAAAAACATAAATAAATTCTCATTGTATGGTTGTATTGAAATAAAAAGAGTATAGGTGTACTTATATTAAAATGAATAAAAATAGATTTATGTACTTTTTAATAATTATGTATATAGACAACTTTAATATTAAAAATGTAAAAAATTATCAATGTATGTATGTTGAACTAAAAATTTAAGAAAATGCTTATTGAATTTTGAATATTATTACGATGTGAAAATATTACTTTCATATAAAAATTAAATAAATTACTCTTATATATTTGTATTTAAATGAAAAATTGATGTTTTATTTAAAAAAGACGATTGTATTTAATATTTTTAATGTATATCTTAATTAATATTAATATTAATTATTAAATATAATAAAAATTCATTAATATTAATAAATATTATAAAATGAAATTTGTGAATTTATTTTGTTTTACTTATTCAATCCCATATCCTTTTCCACATATTCTTTATATCTATATATATATATATATATATAAAAGGCAATGTCTTAGTGTAGTTAAACCCAAAATTAATTTAATTAGTAATATTTTGGTAAATGTCTATTTATGGTTACCATGGTTACATTGAAAAATTTACAATAAATAAATAAAAATAATTGGAAATCTTAATTTTAATTAAAATTAATTTACAATAAATAAATAAAAATAATTGGAAATCTTAATTTTAATTAAAATTAATTTGATAAATTTTATTAATATTTTTAATTTTTTTTAAACTGTCAAAAATAACATACCCATAATAACAGTTGTAATAAAAATAAAAATATAAATCATAATGTAAGTAAAATATTGAATCGTTTTATTTATATTGTTTCAATTATTGTTTGAATATTTATTAAATTTATATATAGATTTTTTTACATATTTAAATGTATATTTAATAAATTTATTTGTTGATTCTTAATAATAATAATTCAATTTACTTTCTTCAAATTTTTTTTTATTTAAAAGCATATTCAGCATTGAAATTGCCATTAAATATGCAGGTAATTGGAACTCTAACATATAATATTAGCAAATATTCTGGGATGGGAAAAATACTAAGATCATGTCATGTCCTATTAAATATTTTGAATTGTATTTTGAATCATACAATGGTAATGAAATATTGTAGGTAGACTTTTGAGATTAACAATAAGTATCTCTATAATAAGAGAATATACTTATTCTGAAAACTGTTAACTAAAATGTAATATAACTATTAACAATTAATAAAGTAGAAATAATTTTCCAACAAATAAAAATGTAATAATTATTAACAAAAAAAAAAATAAAAAAAAATTATTAACAAAATAAGTTGACCGACTGTTTGAAGTAAATTAATTTCCAGCTACAGAAACAATTTCAAATAATTTAATAATAATATATCTATTAATGTAATAAAAAACAGATATGAATATAACAAATATTTTTACCGACCGACGATAGTAAGGTAGGTATTGTTTTCACACCAAATTTCACATGTGGAGATTTTTACATATCTCCACGAATCATGCATTGTCTTAACAGAAAAAAGTATTTTTAGCATGATGTCTGTCCGTCCGTCCGTCCGTATAGATGTGTACAGCTTGAACGGCTCAACGGATTTTGATGAAATTTGGTATATTTACTTAATGCATCAGTATGATGAATGGATCAACTTTTGGTGCAAATCCGGAAACCGGAAGTGGTAGTATTAGCGATCGACCTTAGGAAGGGAAAGGTTATTTTCACCCCAAATTTCACATGAGGATCTTTATTAGTTTTTACTTAATTTAAAATTATATGACGTCATCCAGCCATTCATGACGTCACAGCCTGGTCTTACATATATATTATAAATAAAATAAAATTAATAAGTTGACCTGTGGCCAGGTCCGAACCGACCGACGGTTTGAAGTAAATTAATTTCCAGCTACAGAAACAATTTCAAATAATTTTAATATATCTATTAATGTAATAAAAAACAGATATGGACATAACATAAATATTTTAAATTTCATTTTATTTATAATATATGTATATGTAAGACCAGGCTGTGACGTCATGAATGGCTGGATGACGTCATATAATTTTAAATTAAGAAATATTCGTGGAGATATGTAAAAATCTCCAGATGTGTGTGAAATTTGGTGTGAAAACAATACCTCCCTTACTATCGTCGGTCGGTAAAAAATAATAATAAAAATGTAATAATAAAAAATAAAATTTCAATTATATTCATATAATAAATTATTATTATTATTATTATTATTATTATTTGTAATAATTCCAATAAAAATAAATAAAAATAAAAACCAAAAAAAAGTTCAACTAAAACCAAAATTTCAATTATATTCATTTAATACATTATTATTATTATTATTATTATTAAGTGTTCAGTTATCACATACGCATATATGTATACAGACACACATGCAAAAGCGAAGCTTTGCCGGGTCTGCTATATAATATAAAACTATATAAATAGTCATTTAATATATCTATAGAAGAAAAATATTCAGGTATTTGAAAAATCTATGAAATTTTATTTTTAATTTGGTTCCTTGTTCATTAAAAATTGAATTTTGTTTACTTGTAGAAGAAAGAAAAAAAGGTCAAACCAACAAAAAGGACTTTTTCAAACCTTTGAAAATAGATCCACTTTAAAAAAAATATGTTATTATTTGATGAATTTGTAAAGAATTGTGGAAAAATTTGTCTTTATCAATAGAAAATATTTTCTCTCAATCTCTTTGTTCTACTTATTTAATTTATGAGGGTTTTTTTTAGTATGTCTTTTAGAAATGTCTTTCTAGAATTTTCTACATATTTGTGTATTAAAAGCATATTCATCAAAATATTGAAAAAATATAATAGGGAGGTAGAAAAAAGGTTCGAACCCCACTCTTCTTATTTTCACCTAAGGGGTCTTCTGATTGGTTGCCTTTTTGACATTTCTCTTTTTTCGACTTAAACGGCACCCTCAAATTCCTTCAGTTACCATTTGCTCTCTGCATCTCACCAAGTGAACATTATTCGGCTTGCTAACTGAGTGTACTTTTGAATTTGTAGTGTTGTGTTTTTGATTTGATTTTTTGTTTTTTAATCATTCCATCCAAAAAGATGAAAAAAACCAACCATTGTGTTCAGAAAATGACTTCTCAATATCAACAGTAAGTATTGCACATTTTTAAAAGATATTTATGTAGAATAATAATAAAAAAACATTTTTTAATTTTGTAAATCTGTTTATCTGTTAATTATAGTGATAATGAAGAATTCGATCAACATATGAGGAGATTACCGCAAGAATTAGTAGGTCATATTCTTCAATATACAACAATCCAAGAATTGGTTCTTTTTAGTGAAGACCCATATTATTATGATGTGATTATTAATACTGGAATTGTCTATTCTTTGCCTGCTATTTTATTCGACGGTCCAAATTCCTTCTACGCTGAACAGTTTTTTGAACGATTCCATTTTTTAATAGAAACTGTTGATGTAAGTGAATCGAATTTGGAATTTTTAATCAAGTTGCTAAAACATTCATCCATGCCAAGATTAAGAAAAATTGTTTTTCAAGATTTCTCCAAAAGTCAATTAGTTCTAATAGGAGATCTTCTAATAAAATTATCAAGTGAAATCCAAGTAGGTAAATTGCCAAATTGTCCTATTTTCAATAAGGTAGAAGAAATTATTATCAAAGGGTCCAGACTAAATTATGATATTTTTCTAAGGGATATTAATTTGTTTTTTCCAAATTTAAAAAATTTAAGTCTTCCCTATGAATGTTTTTGTAGTAAAAGTATAAATAACTTAATAATGAAAATGAACAAACTTGTAACATTAAATTTGCCGATTTTATTGATAAAAAGAATGGAACCCTTGAAATCCATAGTTAACTTTTCTAATTTAAGAAAATTGGAAATCGCTTTTCATTCTGATAATAAAACCTGGCCATCTTATTTGTCAAAATTAGAAAATTTAGAACATCTACAAATTAGATATAATGGCCCTGAAGAAATTCTCAGGAGTTATTTTGAAATTGCACCATTAGGTAAATTGAAAAAAGTAATGTTAATAGAAATAAAATCCTTTACAAAACAACTAGTTAAAGTGTTTCTTGAAAAAAGGTTACCATTAACAAATTTGAAAATAGAATCATGCGACAATATCCATAGAAATGCCTTGAAAATGCTTAATCAGTTTGAAAATTTAACAGATCTCCGATTAGAATACTGTGATTTATTAAGAAGTAGTTATCTAAAAGATATCCATCAAATAAAAAAATTAAATATTTTATCATTGAATGCATGTGATAAAATATCCAATAAAGTACTTCCATACATTTTTAAATGTAAAAAATTATATCAATTAATTCTTCCATTGACAAAAAAGACACAAGTTAATTCTATAATTAAAATGAACAAATACTTGCGTCTTCATACATTGAACATTTATACAACTGATAAAAATGATGACGATGATGATACAATAAGAGAGGAAGTTGACATTTGTAAAAAATTGTTACCTTGTGCAAGTAATATCGAAATTATTTCAATGTATATGATGGATATTTTATAATAATAATATTTATATAAATTTTTTATTAATTAAAAATACAACTTTAATAAAAAAAACATAAATAAATTCTCATTGTATGGTTGTATTGAAATAAAAAGAGTATAGGTGTACTTATATTAAAATGAATAAAAATAGATTTATGTACTTTTTAATAATTATGTATATAGACAACTTTAATATTAAAAATGTAAAAAATTATCAATGTATGTTGAACTAAAAGTTTAAGAAAATGCTTATTGAATTTTGAATATTATTACGATGTGAAAATATTACTTTCATATAAAAATTAAATAAATTACTCTTATATATTTGTATTTAAATGAAAAATTGATGTTTTATTTAAAAAAGACGATTGTATTTAATATTTTTAATGTATATCTTAATTAATATTAATATTAATTATTAAATATAATAAAAATTCATTAATATTAATAAATATTATAAAATGAAATTTGTGAATTTATTTTGTTTTACTTATTCAATCCCATATCCTTTTCCACATATTCTTTATATCTATATATATATATATATATATATAAAAGGCAATGTCTTAGTGTAGTTAAATCCAAAATTAATTTAATTAGTAATATTTTGGTAAATGTCTATTTATGGTTACCATGGTTACATTGAAAAATTTACAATAAATAAATAAAAATAATTGGAAATCTTAATTTTAATTAAAATTAATTTACAATAAATAAATAAAAATAATTGGAAATCTTAATTTTAATTAAAATTAATTTGATAAATTTTATTAATATTTTTAATTTTTTTTAAACTGTCAAAAATAACATACCCATAATAACAGTTTTAATAAAAATAAAAATATAAATCTTAATGTAAGTAAAATATTGAATCGTTTTATTTATATTGTTTCAATTATTGTTTGAATATTTATTAAATTTATATATAGATTTTTTTACATATTTAAATGTATATTTAATAAATTTATTTGTTGATTCTTAATAATAATAATTCAATTTACTTTCTTCAAATTTTTTTTTATTTAAAAGCATATTCAGCATTGAAATTGCCATTAAATATGCAGGTAATTGGAACTCTAACATATAATATTAGCAAATATTCTGGGATGGGAAAAATACTAAGATCATGTCATGTCCTATTAAATATTTTGAATTGTATTTTGAATCATACAATGGTAATGAAATATTGTAGGTAGACTTTTGAGATTAACAATAAGTATCTCTATAATAAGAGAATATACTTATTCTGAAAACTGTTAACTAAAATGTAATATAACTATTAACAATTAATAAAGTAGAAATAATTTTCCAACAAATAAAAATGTAATAATTATTAACAAAAAAAAAAAATAAAAAAAAATTATTAACAAAATAAGTTGACCGACTGTTTGAAGTAAATTAATTTCCAGCTACAGAAACAATTTCAAATAATTTAATAATAATATATCTATTAATGTAATAAAAAACAGATATGAATATAACAAATATTTTTACCGACCGACGATAGTAAGGTAGGTATTGTTTTCACACCAAATTTCACATGTGGAGATTTTTACATATCTCCACGAATCATGCATTGTCTTAACAGAAAAAAGTATTTTTAGCATGATGTCTGTCCGTCCGTCCGTCCGTCCGTCCGTATAGATGTGTACAGCTTGAACGGCTCAACGGATTTTGATGAAATTTGGTATATTTACTTAATGCATCAGTATGATGAATGGATCAACTTTTGGTGCAAATCCGGAAACCGGAAGTGGTAGTATTAGCGATCGACCTTAGGAAGGGAAAGGTTATTTTCACCCCAAATTTCACATGAGGATCTTTATTAGTTTTTTCTTAATTTAAAATTATATGACGTCATCCAGCCATTCATGACGTCACAGCCTGGTCTTACATATATATTATAAATAAAATAAAATTAATAAGTTGACCTGTGGCCAGGTCCGAACCGACCGACGGTTTGAAGTAAATTAATTTCCAGCTACAGAAACAATTTCAAATAATTTTAATATATCTATTAATGTAATAAAAAACAGATATGGACATAACATAAATATTTTAAATTTCATTTTATTTATAATATATGTATATGTAAGACCAGGCTGTGACGTCATGAATGGCTGGATGACGTCATATAATTTTAAATTAAGAAATATTCGTGGAGATATGTAAAAATCTCCAGATGTGTGTGAAATTTGGTGTGAAAACAATACCTCCCTTACTATCGTCGGTCGGTGTAAAATAATAATAAAAATGTAATAATAAAAAATAAAATTTCAATTATATTCATATAATAAATTATTATTATTATTATTATTATTATTATTTGTAATAATTCCAATAAAAATAAATAAAAATAAAAACCAAAAAAAAGTTCAACTAAAACCAAAATTTCAATTATATTCATTTAATACATTATTATTATTATTATTATTAAGTGTTCAGTTATCACATACGCATTTATGTATACAGACACACATGCAAAAGCGAAGCTTTGCCGGGTCTGCTATATAATATAAAACTATATAAATAGTCATTTAATATATCTAAAGAAGAAAAATATTCAGGTATTTGAAAAATCTATGAAATTTTATTTTTAATTTGGTTCCTTGTTCATTAAAAATTGAATTTTGTTTACTTGTAGAAGAAAGAAAAAAAGGTCAAACCAACAAAAAGGACTTTTTCAAACCTTTGAAAATAGATCCACTATAAAAAAAATATGTTATTATTTGATGAATTTGTAAAGAATTGTGGAAAAATTTGTCTTTATCAATAGAAAATATTTTCTCTCAATCTCTTTGTTCTACTTATTTAATTTATGAGGGTTAGTTATGGTTTTTTTTAGTATGTCTTTCTAGAATTTTCTACATATTTGTGTATTAAAAGCATATTCATCAAAATATTGAAAAAATATAATAGGGAGGTAGAAAAAAGGTTCGAACCCCACTCTTCTTATTTTCACCTAAGGGGTCTTCTGATTGGTTGCCTTTTTGACATTTCTCTTTTTTCGACTTAAACGGCACCCTCAAATTCCTTCAGTTACCATTTGCTCTCTGCATCTCACCAAGTGAACATTATTCGGCTTGCTAACTGAGTGTACTTTTGAATTTGTAGTGTTGTGTTTTTGATTTGATTTTTTGTTTTTTAATCATTCCATCCAAAAAGATGAAAAAAACCAACCATTGTGTTCAGAAAATGACTTCTCAATATCAACAGTAAGTATTGCACATTTTTAAAAGATATTTATGTAGAATAATAATAAAAAAACATTTTTTAATTTTGTAAATCTGTTTATCTGTTAATTATAGTGATAATGAAGAATTCGATCAACATATGAGGAGATTACCGCAAGAATTAGTAGGTCATATTCTTCAATATACAACAATCCAAGAATTGGTTCTTTTTAGTGAAGACCCATATTATTATGATGTGATTATTAATACTGGAATTGTCTATTCTTTGCCTGCTATTTTATTCGACGGTCCAAATTCCTTCTACGCTGAACAGTTTTTTGAACGATTCCATTTTTTAATAGAAACTGTTGATGTAAGTGAATCGAATTTGGAATTTTTAATCAAGTTGCTAAAACATTCATCCATGCCAAGATTAAGAAAAATTGTTTTTCAAGATTTCTCCAAAAGTCAATTAGTTCTAATAGGAGATCTTCTAATAAAATTATCAAGTGAAATCCAAGTAGGTAAATTGCCAAATTGTCCTATTTTCAATAAGGTAGAAGAAATTATTATCAAAGGGTCCAGACTAAATTATGATATTTTTCTAAGGGATATTAATTTGTTTTTTCCAAATTTAAAAAATTTAAGTCTTCCCTATGAATGTTTTTGTAGTAAAATTATAAATAACTTAATAATGAAAATGAACAAACTTGTAACATTAAATTTGCCGATTTTATTGATAAAAAGAATGGAACCCTTGAAATCCATAGTTAACTTTTCTAATTTAAGAAAATTGGAAATCGCTTTTCATTCTGATAATAAAACCTGGCCATCTTATTTGTCAAAATTAGAAAATTTAGAACATCTACAAATTAGATATAATGGCCCTGAAGAAATTCTCAGGAGTTATTTTGAAATTGCACCATTAGGTAAATTGAAAAAAGTAATGTTAATAGAAATAAAATCCTTTACAAAACAACTAGTTAAAGTGTTTCTTGAAAAAAGGTTACCATTAACAAATTTGAAAATAGAATCATGCGACAATATCCATAGAAATGCCTTGAAAATGCTTAATCAGTTTGAAAATTTAACAGATCTCCGATTAGAATACTGTGATTTATTAAGAAGTAGTTATCTAAAAGATATCCATCAAATAAAAAAATTAAATATTTTATCATTGTTTGCATGTGATAAAATATCCAATAAAGTACTTCCATACATTTTTAAATGTAAAAAATTATATCAATTAATTCTTCCATTGACAAAAATGACACAAGTTAATTCTATAATTAAAATGAACAAATACTTGCGTCTTCATACATTGAACATTTATACAACTGATAAAAATGATGACGATATTGATACAATAAGAGAGGAAGTTGACATTTGTAAAAAATTGTTACCCTGTGCAAGTAATATCGAAATTATTTCAATGTATATGATGGATATTTTATAATAATAATATTTATATAAATTTTTTATTAATTAAAAATACAACTTTAATAAAAAAAACATAAATAAATTCTCATTGTATGGTTGTATTGAAATAAAAAGAGTATAGGTGTACTTATATTAAAATGAATAAAAATAGATTTATGTACATTTTAATAATTATGTATATAGACAACTTTAATATTAAAAATGTAAAAAATTATCAATGTATGTTGAACTAAAAGTTTAAGAAAATGCTTATTGAATTTTGAATATTATTACGATGTGAAAATATTACTTTCATATAAAAATTAAATAAATTACTCTTATATATTTGTATTTAAATGAAAAATTGATGTTTTATTTAAAAAAGACGATTGTATTTAATATTTTTAATGTATATCTTAATTAATATTAATATTAATTATTAAATATAATAAAAATTCATTAATATTAATAAATATTATAAAATGAAATTTGTGAATTTATTTTGTTTTACTTATTCAATCCCATATCCTTTTCCACATATTCTTTATATCTATATATATATATATATATATATATATATAAAAGGCAATGTCTTAGTGTAGTTAAATAAAAAATTAATTTAATTAGTAATATTTTGGTAAATGTCTATTTATGGTTACCATGGTTACATTGAAAAATTTACAATAAATAAATAAAAATAATTGGAAATCTTAATTTTAATTAAAATTAATTTGATAAATTTTATTAATATTTTTAATTTTTTTTAAACTGTCAAAAATAACATACCCATAATAACAGTTGTAATAAAAATAAAAATATAAATCATAATGTAAGTAAAATATTGAATCGTTTTATTTATATTGTTTCAATTATTGTTTGAATATTTATTAAATTTATATATAGATTTTTTTACATATTTAAATGTATATTTAATAAATTTATTTGTTAATTCTTAATAATAATAATTCAATTTACTTTCTTCAAATTTTTTTTTATTTAAAAGCATATTCAGCATTGAAATTGCCATTAAATATGCAGGTAATTGGAACTCTAACATATAATATTAGCAAATATTCTGGGATGGGAAAAATACTAAGATCATGTCATGTCCTATTAAATATTTTGAATTGTATTTTGAATCATACAATGGTAATGAAATATTGTAGGTAGACTTTTGAGATTAACAATAAGTATCTCTATAATAAGAGAATATACTTATTCTGAAAACTGTTAACTAAAATGTAATATAACTATTAACAATTAATAAAGTAGAAATAATTTTCCAACAAATAAAAATGTAATAATTATTAACAAAAAAAAAAATAAAAAAAAAAAAAATTATTAACAAAATAAGTTGACCGACTGTTTGAAGTAAATTAATTTCCAGCTACAGAAACAATTTCAAATAATTTTAATATATCTATTAATGTAATAAAAAACAGATATGGACATAACATAAATATTTTAAATTTCATTTTATTTATAATATATGTATATGTAAGACCAGGCTGTGACGTCATGAATGGCTGGATGACGTCATATAATTTTAAATTAAGAAATATTCGTGGAGATATGTAAAAATCTCCAGATGTGTGTGATATTTGGTGTGAAAACAATACCTCCCTTACTATCGTCGGTCGGTAAAAAATAATAATAAAAATGTAATAATAAAAAATAAAATTTCAATTATATTCATATAATAAATTATTATTATTATTATTATTATTATTATTTGTAATAATTCCAATAAAAATAAATAAAAATAAAAACCAAAAAAAAGTTCAACTAAAACCAAAATTTCAATTATATTCATTTAATACATTATTATTATTATTATTATTAAGTGTTCAGTTATCACATACGCATATATGTATACAGACACACATGCAAAAGCGAAGCTTTGCCGGGTCTGCTATATAATATAAAACTATATAAATAGTCATTTAATATATCTAAAGAAGAAAAATATTCAGGTATTTGAAAAATCTATGAAATTTTATTTTTAATTTGGTTCCTTGTTCATTAAAAATTGAATTTTGTTTACTTGTAGAAGAAAGAAAAAAAGGTCAAACCAACAAAAAGGACTTTTTCAAACCTTTGAAAATAGATCCACTTTAAAAAAAATATGTTATTATTTGATGAATTTGTAAAGAATTGTGGAAAAATTTGTCTTTATCAATAGAAAATATTTTCTCTCAATCTCTTTGTTCTACTTATTTAATTTATGAGGGTTAGTTATGGTTTTTTTTAGTATGTCTTTCTAGAATTTTCTACATATTTGTGTATTAAAAGCATATTCATCAAAATATTGAAAAAATATAATAGGGAGGTAGAAAAAAGGTTCGAACCCCACTCTTCTTATTTTCACCTAAGGGGTCTTCTGATTGGTTGCCTTTTTGACATTTCTCTTTTTTCGACTTAAACGGCACCCTCAAATTCCTTCAGTTACCATTTGCTCTCTGCATCTCACCAAGTGAACATTATTCGGCTTGCTAACTGAGTGTACTTTTGAATTTGTAGTGTTGTGTTTTTGATTTGATTTTTTGTTTTTTAATCATTCCATCCAAAAAGATGAAAAAAACCAACCATTGTGTTCAGAAAATGACTTCTCAATATCAACAGTAAGTATTGCACATTTTTAAAAGATATTTATGTAGAATAATAATAAAAAAACATTTTTTAATTTTGTAAATCTGTTTATCTGTTAATTATAGTGATAATGAAGAATTCGATCAACATATGAGGAGATTACCGCAAGAATTAGTAGGTCATATTCTGCAATATACAACAATCCAAGAATTGGTTCTTTTTAGTGAAGACCCATATTATTATGATGTGATTATTAATACTGGAATTGTCTATTCTTTGCCTGCTATTTTATTCGACGGTCCAAATTCCTTCTACGCTGAACAGTTTTTTGAACGATTCCATTTTTTAATAGAAACTGTTGATGTAAGTGAATCGAATTTGGAATTTTTAATCAAGTTGCTAAAACATTCATCCATGCCAAGATTAAGAAAAATTGTTTTTCAAGATTTCTCCAAAAGTCAATTAGTTCTAATAGGAGATCTTCTAATAAAATTATCAAGTGAAATCCAAGTAGGTAAATTGCCAAATTGTCCTATTTTCAATAAGGTAGAAGAAATTATTATCAAAGGGTCCAGACTAAATTATGATATTTATCTAAGGGATATTAATTTGTTTTTTCCAAATTTAAAAAATTTAAGTCTTCCCTATGAATGTTTTTGTAGTAAAAGTATAAATAACTTAATAATGAAAATGAACAAACTTGTAACATTAAATTTGCCGATTTTATTGATAAAAAGAATGGAACCCTTGAAATCCATAGTTAACTTTTCTAATTTAAGAAAATTGGAAATCGCTTTTCATTCTGACAATAAAACCTGGCCATCTTATTTGTCAAAATTAGAAAATTTAGAACATCTACAAATTAGATATAATGGCCCTGAAGAAATTCTCAGGAGTTATTTTGAAATTGCACCATTAGGTAAATTGAAAAAAGTAATGTTAATAGAAATAAAATCCTTTACAAAACAACTAGTTAAAGTGTTTCTTGAAAAAAGGTTACCATTAACAAATTTGAAAATAGAATCATGCGACAATATCCATAGAAATGCCTTGAAAATGCTTAATCAGTTTGAAAATTTAACAGATCTCCGATTAGAATACTGTGATTTATTAAGAAGTAGTTATCTAAAAGATATCCATCAAATAAAAAAATTAAATATTTTATCATTGTTTGCATGTGATAAAATATCCAATAAAGTACTTCCATACATTTTTAAATGTAAAAAATTATATCAATTAATTCTTCCATTGACAAAAATGACACAAGTTAATTCTATAATTAAAATGAACAAATACTTGCGTCTTCATACATTGAACATTTATACAACTGATAAAAATGATGACGATATTGATACAATAAGAGAGGAAGTTGACATTTGTAAAAAATTGTTACCCTGTGCAAGTAATATCGAAATTATTTCAATGTATATGATGGATATTTTATAATAATAATATTTATATAAATTTTTTATTAATTAAAAATACAACTTTAATAAAAAAAACATAAATAAATTCTCATTGTATGGTTGTATTGAAATAAAAAGAGTATAGGTGTACTTATATTAAAATGAATAAAAATAGATTTATGTACTTTTTAATAATTATGTATATAGACAACTTTAATATTAAAAATGTAAAAAATTATCAATGTATGTTGAACTAAAAGTTTAAGAAAATGCTTATTGAATTTTGAATATTATTACGATGTGAAAATATTACTTTCATATAAAAATTAAATAAATTACTCTTATATATTTGTATTTAAATGAAAAATTGATGTTTTATTTAAAAAAGACGATTGTATTTAATATTTTTAATGTATATCTTAATTAATATTAATATTAATTATTAAATATAATAAAAATTCATTAATATTAATAAATATTATAAAATGAAATTTGTGAATTTATTTTGTTTTACTTATTCAATCCCATATCCTTTTCCACATATTCTTTATATCTATATATATATATATATATATAAAAGGCAATGTCTTAGTGTAGTTAAATCCAAAATTAATTTAATTAGTAATATTTTGGTAAATGTCTATTTATGGTTACCATGGTTACATTGAAAAATTTACAATAAATAAATAAAAATAATTGGAAATCTTAATTTTAATTAAAATTAATTTACAATAAATAAATAAAAATAATTGGAAATCTTAATTTTAATTAAAATTAATTTGATAAATTTTATTAATATTTTTAATTTTTTTTAAACTGTCAAAAATAACATACCCATAATAACAGTTGTAATAAAAATAAAAATATAAATCATAATGTAAGTAAAATATTGAATCGTTTTATTTATATTGTTTCAATTATTGTTTGAATATTTATTAAATTTATATATAGATTTTTTTACATATTTAAATGTATATTTAATAAATTTATTTGTTGATTCTTAATAATAATAATTCAATTTACTTTCTTCAAATTTTTTTTTATTTAAAAGCATATTCAGCATTGAAATTGCCATTAAATATGCAGGTAATTGGAACTCTAACATATAATATTAGCAAATATTCTGGGATGGGAAAAATACTAAGATCATGTCATGTCCTATTAAATATTTTGAATTGTATTTTGAATCATACAATGGTAATGAAATATTGTAGGTAGACTTTTGAGATTAACAATAAGTATCTCTATAATAAGAGAATATACTTATTCTGAAAACTGTTAACTAAAATGTAATATAACTATTAACAATTAATAAAGTAGAAATAATTTTCCAACAAATAAAAATGTAATAATTATTAACAAAAAAAAAAATAAAAAATAAAAATAAATTATTAACAAAATAAGTTGACCGACTGTTTGAAGTAAATTAATTTCCAGCTACAGAAACAATTTCAAATAATTTAATAATAATATATCTATTAATGTAATAAAAAACAGATATGAATATAACAAATATTTTTACCGACCGACGATAGTAAGGTAGGTATTGTTTTCACACCAAATTTCACATGTGGAGATTTTTACATATCTCCACGAATCATGCATTGTCTTAACAGAAAAAAGTATATTTAGCATGATGTCTGTCCGTCCGTCCGTCCGTCCGTCCGTATAGATGTGTACAGCTTGAACGGCTCAACGGATTTTGATGAAATTTGGTATATTTACTTAATACATCAGTATGATGAATGGATCAACTTTTGGTGCAAATCCGGAAACCGGAAGTGGTAGTATTAGCGATCGACCTTAGGAAGGGAAAGGTTATTTTCACCCCAAATTTCACATGAGGATCTTTATTAGTTTTTTCTTAATTTAAAATTATATGACGTCATCCAGCCATTCATGACGTCACAGCCTGGTCTTACATATATATTATAAATAAAATAAAATTAATAAGTTGACCTGTGGCCAGGTCCGAACCGACCGACGGTTTGAAGTAAATTAATTTCCAGCTACAGAAACAATTTCAAATAATTTTAATATATCTATTAATGTAATAAAAAACAGATATGGACATAACATAAATATTTTAAATTTCATTTTATTTATAATATATGTATATGTAAGACCAGGCTGTGACGTCATGAATGGCTGGATGACGTCATATAATTTTAAATTAAGAAATATTCGTGGAGATATGTAAAAATCTCCAGATGTGTGTGAAATTTGGTGTGAAAACAATACCTCCCTTACTATCGTCGGTCGGTAAAAAATAATAATAAAAATGTAATAATAAAAAATAAAATTTCAATTATATTCATATAATAAATTATTATTATTATTATTATTATTATTATTTGTAATAATTCCAATAAAAATAAATAAAAATAAAAACCAAAAAAAAGTTCAACTAAAACCAAAATTTCAATTATATTCATTTAATACATTATTATTATTATTATTATTAAGTGTTCAGTTATCACATACGCATATATGTATACAGACACACATGCAAAAGCGAAGCTTTGCCGGGTCTGCTATATAATATAAAACTATATAAATAGTCATTTAATATATCTATAGAAGAAAAATATTCAGGTATTTGAAAAATCTATGAAATTTTATTTTTAATTTGGTTCCTTGTTCATTAAAAATTGAATTTTGTTTACTTGTAGAAGAAAGAAAAAAAGGTCAAACCAACAAAAAGGACTTTTTCAAACCTTTGAAAATAGATCCACTATAAAAAAAATATGTTATTATTTGATGAATTTGTAAAGAATTGTGGAAAAATTTGTCTTTATCAATAGAAAATATTTTCTCTCAATCTCTTTGTTCTACTTATTTAATTTATGAGGGTTAGTTATGGTTTTTTTTAGTATGTCTTTCTAGAATTTTCTACATATTTGTGTATTAAAAGCATATTCATCAAAATATTGAAAAAATATAATAGGGAGGTAGAAAAAAGGTTCGAACCCCACTCTTCTTATTTTCACCTAAGGGGTCTTCTGATTGGTTGCCTTTTTGACATTTCTCTTTTTTCGACTTAAACGGCACCCTCAAATTCCTTCAGTTACCATTTGCTCTCTGCATCTCACCAAGTGAACATTATTCGGCTTGCTAACTGAGTGTACTTTTGAATTTGTAGTGTTGTGTTTTTGATTTGATTTTTTGTTTTTTAATCATTCCATCCAAAAAGATGAAAAAAACCAACCATTGTGTTCAGAAAATGACTTCTCAATATCAACAGTAAGTATTGCACATTTTTAAAAGATATTTATGTAGAATAATAATAAAAAAACATTTTTTAATTTTGTAAATCTGTTTATCTGTTAATTATAGTGATAATGAAGAATTCGATCAACATATGAGGAGATTACCGCAAGAATTAGTAGGTCATATTCTTCAATATACAACAATCCAAGAATTGGTTCTTTTTAGTGAAGACCCATATTATTATGATGTGATTATTAATACTGGAATTGTCTATTCTTTGCCTGCTATTTTATTCGACGGTCCAAATTCCTTCTACGCTGAACAGTTTTTTGAACGATTCCATTTTTTAATAGAAACTGTTGATGTAAGTGAATCGAATTTGGAATTTTTAATCAAGTTGCTAAAACATTCATCCATGCCAAGATTAAGAAAAATTGTTTTTCAAGATTTCTCCAAAAGTCAATTAGTTCTAATAGGAGATCTTCTAATAAAATTATCAAGTGAAATCCAAGTAGGTAAATTGCCAAATTGTCCTATTTTCAATAAGGTAGAAGAAATTATTATCAAAGGGTCCAGACTAAATTATGATATTTTTCTAAGGGATATTAATTTGTTTTTTCCAAATTTAAAAAATTTAAGTCTTCCCTATGAATGTTTTTGTAGTAAAAGTATAAATAACTTAATAATGAAAATGAACAAACTTGTAACATTAAATTTGCCGATTTTATTGATAAAAAGAATGGAACCCTTGAAATCCATAGTTAACTTTTCTAATTTAAGAAAATTGGAAATCGCTTTTCATTCTGATAATAAAACCTGGCCATCTTATTTGTCAAAATTAGAAAATTTAGAACATCTACAAATTAGATATAATGGCCCTGAAGAAATTCTCAGGAGTTATTTTGAAATTGCACCATTAGGTAAATTGAAAAAAGTAATGTTAATAGAAATAAAATCCTTTACAAAACAACTAGTTAAAGTGTTTCTTGAAAAAAGGTTACCATTAACAAATTTGAAAATAGAATCATGCGACAATATCCATAGAAATGCCTTGAAAATGCTTAATCAGTTTGAAAATTTAACAGATCTCCGATTAGAATACTGTGATTTATTAAGAAGTAGTTATCTAAAAGATATCCATCAAATAAAAAAATTAAATATTTTATCATTGTTTGCATGTGATAAAATATCCAATAAAGTACTTCCATACATTTTTAAATGTAAAAAATTATATCAATTAATTCTTCCATTGACAAAAATGACACAAGTTAATTCTATAATTAAAATGAACAAATACTTGCGTCTTCATACATTGAACATTTATACAACTGATAAAAATGATGACGATATTGATACAATAAGAGAGGAAGTTGACATTTGTAAAAAATTGTTACCCTGTGCAAGTAATATCGAAATTATTTCAATGTATATGATGGATATTTTATAATAATAATATTTATATAAATTTTTTATTAATTAAAAATACAACTTTAATAAAAAAAACATAAATAAATTCTCATTGTATGGTTGTATTGAAATAAAAAGAGTATAGGTGTACTTATATTAAAATGAATAAAAATAGATTTATGTACATTTTAATAATTATGTATATAGACAACTTTAATATTAAAAATGTAAAAAATTATCAATGTATGTTGAACTAAAAGTTTAAGAAAATGCTTATTGAATTTTGAATATTATTACGATGTGAAAATATTACTTTCATATAAAAATTAAATAAATTACTCTTATATATTTGTATTTAAATGAAAAATTGATGTTTTATTTAAAAAAGACGATTGTATTTAATATTTTTAATGTATATCTTAATTAATATTAATATTAATTAATAAATATAATAAAAATTCATTAATATTAATAAATATTATAAAATGAAATTTGTGAATTTATTTTGTTTTACTTATTCAATCCCATATCCTTTTCCACATATTCTTTATATCTATATATATATATATATATATAAAAGGCAATGTCTTAGTGTAGTTAAATCCAAAATTAATTTAATTAGTAATATTTTGGTAAATGTCTATTTATGGTTACCATGGTTACATTGAAAAATTTACAATAAATAAATAAAAATAATTGGAAATCTTAATTTTAATTAAAATTAATTTACAATAAATAAATAAAAATAGTTGGAAATCTTAATTTTAATTAAAATTAATTTGATAAATTTTATTAATATTTTTAATTTTTTTTAAACTGTCAAAAATAACATACCCATAATAACAGTTGTAATAAAAATAAAAATATAAATCATAATGTAAGTAAAATATTGAATCGTTTTATTTATATTGTTTCAATTATTGTTTGAATATTTATTAAATTTATATATAGATTTTTTTACATATTTAAATGTATATTTAATAAATTTATTTGTTGATTCTTAATAATAATAATTCAATTTACTTTCTTCAAATTTTTTTTTATTTAAAAGCATATTCAGCATTGAAATTGCCATTAAATATGCAGGTAATTGGAACTCTAACATATAATATTAGCAAATATTCTGGGATGGGAAAAATACTAAGATCATGTCATGTCCTATTAAATATTTTGAATTGTATTTTGAATCATACAATGGTAATGAAATATTGTAGGTAGACTTTTGAGATTAACAATAAGTATCTCTATAATAAGAGAATATACTTATTCTGAAAACTGTTAACTAAAATGTAATATAACTATTAACAATTAATAAAGTAGAAATAATTTTCCAACAAATGAAAATGTAATAATTATTAACAAAAAAAAAAATAAAAAATAAAAATAAATTATTAACAAAATAAGTTGACCGACTGTTTGAAGTAAATTAATTTCCAGCTACAGAAACAATTTCAAATAATTTAATAATAATATATCTATTAATGTAATAAAAAACAGATATGAATATAACAAATATTTTTACCGACCGACGATAGTAAGGTAGGTATTGTTTTCACACCAAATTTCACATGTGGAGATTTTTACATATCTCCACGAATCATGCATTGTCTTATCAGAAAAAAGTATTTTTAGCATGATGTCTGTCCGTCCGTCCGTCCGTCCGTCCGTATAGATGTGTACAGCTTGAACGGCTCAACGGATTTTGATGAAATTTGGTATATTTACTTAATGCATCAGTATGATGAATGGATCAACTTTTGGTGCAAATCCGGAAACCGGAAGTGGTAGTATTAGCGATCGACCTTAGGAAGGGAAAGGTTATTTTCACCCCAAATTTCACATGAGGATCTTTATTAGTTTTTTCTTAATTTAAAATTATATGACGTCATCCAGCCATTCATGACGTCACAGCCTGGTCTTACATATATATTATAAATAAAATAAAATTAATAAGTTGACCTGTGGCCAGGTCCGAACCGACCGACGGTTTGAAGTAAATTAATTTCCAGCTACAGAAACAATTTCAAATAATTTTAATATATCTATTAATGTAATAAAAAACAGATATGGACATAACATAAATATTTTAAATTTCATTTTATTTATAATATATGTATATGTAAGACCAGGCTGTGACGTCATGAATGGCTGGATGACGTCATATAATTTTAAATTAAGAAATATTCGTGGAGATATGTAAAAATCTCCAGATGTGTGTGAAATTTGGTGTGAAAACAATACCTCCCTTACTATCGTCGGTCGGTGTAAAATAATAATAAAAATGTAATAATAAAAAATAAAATTTCAATTATATTCATATAATAAATTATTATTATTATTATTATTATTATTATTATTATTATTATTATTTGTAATAATTCCAATAAAAATAAATAAAAATAAAAACCAAAAAAAAGTTCAACTAAAACCAAAATTTCAATTATATTCATTTAATACATTATTATTATTATTATTATTAAGTGTTCAGTTATCACATACGCATTTATGTATACAGACACACATGCAAAAGCGAAGCTTTGCCGGGTCTGCTATATAATATAAAACTATATAAATAGTCATTTAATATATCTAAAGAAGAAAAATATTCAGGTATTTGAAAAATCTATGAAATTTTATTTTTAATTTGGTTCCTTGTTCATTAAAAATTGAATTTTGTTTACTTGTAGAAGAAAGAAAAAAAGGTCAAACCAACAAAAAGGACTTTTTCAAACCTTTGAAAATAGATCCACTATAAAAAAATATGTTATTATTTGATGAATTTGTAAAGAATTGTGGAAAAATTTGTCTTTATCAATAGAAAATATTTTCTCTCAATCTCTTTGTTCTACTTATTTAATTTATGAGGGTTAGTTATGGTTTTTTTTAGTATGTCTTTCTAGAATTTTCTACATATTTGTGTATTAAAAGCATATTCATCAAAATATTGAAAAAATATAATAGGGAGGTAGAAAAAAGGTTCGAACCCCACTCTTCTTATTTTCACCTAAGGGGTCTTCTGATTGGTTGCCTTTTTGACATTTCTCTTTTTTCGACTTAAACGGCACCCTCAAATTCCTTCAGTTACCATTTGCTCTCTGCATCTCACCAAGTGAACATTATTCGGCTTGCTAACTGAGTGTACTTTTGAATTTGTAGTGTTGTGTTTTTGATTTGATTTTTTGTTTTTTAATCATTCCATCCAAAAAGATGAAAAAAACCAACCATTGTGTTCAGAAAATGACTTCTCAATATCAACAGTAAGTATTGCACATTTTTAAAAGATATTTATGTAGAATAATAATAAAAAAACATTTTTTAATTTTGTAAATCTGTTTATCTGTTAATTATAGTGATAATGAAGAATTCGATCAACATATGAGGAGATTACCGCAAGAATTAGTAGGTCATATTCTGCAATATACAACAATCCAAGAATTGGTTCTTTTTAGTGAAGACCCATATTATTATGATGTGATTATTAATACTGGAATTGTCTATTCTTTGCCTGCTATTTTATTCGACGGTCCAAATTCCTTCTACGCTGAACAGTTTTTTGAACGATTCCATTTTTTAATAGAAACTGTTGATGTAAGTGAATCGAATTTGGAATTTTTAATCAAGTTGCTAAAACATTCATCCATGCCAAGATTAAGAAAAATTGTTTTTCAAGATTTCTCCAAAAGTCAATTAGTTCTAATAGGAGATCTTCTAATAAAATTATCAAGTGAAATCCAAGTAGGTAAATTGCCAAATTGTCCTATTTTCAATAAGGTAGAAGAAATTATTATCAAAGGGTCCAGACTAAATTATGATATTTTTCTAAGGGATATTAATTTGTTTTTTCCAAATTTAAAAAATTTAAGTCTTCCCTATGAATGTTTTTGTAGTAAAAGTATAAATAACTTAATAATGAAAATGAACAAACTTGTAACATTAAATTTGCCGATTTTATTGATAAAAAGAATGGAACCCTTGAAATCCATAGTTAACTTTTCTAATTTAAGAAAATTGGAAATCGCTTTTCATTCTGATAATAAAACCTGGCCATCTTATTTGTCAAAATTAGAAAATTTAGAACATCTACAAATTAGATATAATGGCCCTGAAGAAATTCTCAGGAGTTATTTTGAAATTGCACCATTAGGTAAATTGAAAAAAGTAATGTTAATAGAAATAAAATCCTTTACAAAACAACTAGTTAAAGTGTTTCTTGAAAAAAGGTTACCATTAACAAATTTGAAAATAGAATCATGCGACAATATCCATAGAAATGCCTTGAAAATGCTTAATCAGTTTGAAAATTTAACAGATCTCCGATTAGAATACTGTGATTTATTAAGAAGTAGTTATCTAAAAGATATCCATCAAATAAAAAAATTAAATATTTTATCATTGTTTGCATGTGATAAAATATCCAATAAAGTACTTCCATACATTTTTAAATGTAAAAAATTATATCAATTAATTCTTCCATTGACAAAAATGACACAAGTTAATTCTATAATTAAAATGAACAAATACTTGCGTCTTCATACATTGAACATTTATACAACTGATAAAAATGATGACGATATTGATACAATAAGAGAGGAAGTTGACATTTGTAAAAAATTGTTACCCTGTGCAAGTAATATCGAAATTATTTCAATGTATATGATGGATATTTTATAATAATAATATTTATATAAATTTTTTATTAATTAAAAATACAACTTTAATAAAAAAAACATAAATAAATTCTCATTGTATGGTTGTATTGAAATAAAAAGAGTATAGGTGTACTTATATTAAAATGAATAAAAATAGATTTATGTACATTTTAATAATTATGTATATAGACAACTTTAATATTAAAAATGTAAAAAATTATCAATGTATGTTGAACTAAAAGTTTAAGAAAATGCTTATTGAATTTTGAATATTATTACGATGTGAAAATATTACTTTCATATAAAAATTAAATAAATTACTCTTATATATTTGTATTTAAATGAAAAATTGATGTTTTATTTAAAAAAGACGATTGTATTTAATATTTTTAATGTATATCTTAATTAATATTAATATTAATTAATAAATATAATAAAAATTCATTAATATTAATAAATATTATAAAATGAAATTTGTGAATTTATTTTGTTTTACTTATTCAATCCCATATCCTTTTCCACATATTCTTTATATCTATATATATATATATATATATAAAAGGCAATGTCTTAGTGTAGTTAAATCCAAAATTAATTTAATTAGTAATATTTTGGTAAATGTCTATTTATGGTTACCATGGTTACATTGAAAAATTTACAATAAATAAATAAAAATAATTGGAAATCTTAATTTTAATTAAAATTAATTTACAATAAATAAATAAAAATAGTTGGAAATCTTAATTTTAATTAAAATTAATTTGATAAATTTTATTAATATTTTTAATTTTTTTTAAACTGTCAAAAATAACATACCCATAATAACAGTTGTAATAAAAATAAAAATATAAATCATAATGTAAGTAAAATATTGAATCGTTTTATTTATATTGTTTCAATTATTGTTTGAATATTTATTAAATTTATATATAGATTTTTTTACATATTTAAATGTATATTTAATAAATTTATTTGTTGATTCTTAATAATAATAATTCAATTTACTTTCTTCAAATTTTTTTTTATTTAAAAGCATATTCAGCATTGAAATTGCCATTAAATATGCAGGTAATTGGAACTCTAACATATAATATTAGCAAATATTCTGGGATGGGAAAAATACTAAGATCATGTCATGTCCTATTAAATATTTTGAATTGTATTTTGAATCATACAATGGTAATGAAATATTGTAGGTAGACTTTTGAGATTAACAATAAGTATCTCTATAATAAGAGAATATACTTATTCTGAAAACTGTTAACTAAAATGTAATATAACTATTAACAATTAATAAAGTAGAAATAATTTTCCAACAAATGAAAATGTAATAATTATTAACAAAAAAAAAAATAAAAAATAAAAATAAATTATTAACAAAATAAGTTGACCGACTGTTTGAAGTAAATTAATTTCCAGCTACAGAAACAATTTCAAATAATTTAATAATAATATATCTATTAATGTAATAAAAAACAGATATGAATATAACAAATATTTTTACCGACCGACGATAGTAAGGTAGGTATTGTTTTCACACCAAATTTCACATGTGGAGATTTTTACATATCTCCACGAATCATGCATTGTCTTATCAGAAAAAAGTATTTTTAGCATGATGTCTGTCCGTCCGTCCGTCCGTCCGTCCGTATAGATGTGTACAGCTTGAACGGCTCAACGGATTTTGATGAAATTTGGTATATTTACTTAATGCATCAGTATGATGAATGGATCAACTTTTGGTGCAAATCCGGAAACCGGAAGTGGTAGTATTAGCGATCGACCTTAGGAAGGGAAAGGTTATTTTCACCCCAAATTTCACATGAGGATCTTTATTAGTTTTTTCTTAATTTAAAATTATATGACGTCATCCAGCCATTCATGACGTCACAGCCTGGTCTTACATATATATTATAAATAAAATAAAATTAATAAGTTGACCTGTGGCCAGGTCCGAACCGACCGACGGTTTGAAGTAAATTAATTTCCAGCTACAGAAACAATTTCAAATAATTTTAATATATCTATTAATGTAATAAAAAACAGATATGGACATAACATAAATATTTTAAATTTCATTTTATTTATAATATATGTATATGTAAGACCAGGCTGTGACGTCATGAATGGCTGGATGACGTCATATAATTTTAAATTAAGAAATATTCGTGGAGATATGTAAAAATCTCCAGATGTGTGTGAAATTTGGTGTGAAAACAATACCTCCCTTACTATCGTCGGTCGGTAAAAAATAATAATAAAAATGTAATAATAAAAAATAAAATTTCAATTATATTCATATAATAAATTATTATTATTATTATTATTATTATTATTTGTAATAATTCCAATAAAAATAAATAAAAATAAAAACCAAAAAAAAGTTCAACTAAAACCAAAATTTCAATTATATTCATTTAATACATTATTATTATTATTATTATTAAGTGTTCAGTTATCACATACGCATATATGTATACAGACACACATGCAAAAGCGAAGCTTTGCCGGGTCTGCTATATAATATAAAACTATATAAATAGTCATTTAATATATCTATAGAAGAAAAATATTCAGGTATTTGAAAAATCTATGAAATTTTATTTTTAATTTGGTTCCTTGTTCATTAAAAATTGAATTTTGTTTACTTGTAGAAGAAAGAAAAAAAGGTCAAACCAACAAAAAGGACTTTTTCAAACCTTTGAAAATAGATCCACTTTAAAAAAAATATGTTATTATTTGATGAAGTTGTAAAGAATTGTGGAAAAATTTGTCTTTATCAATAGAAAATATTTTCTCTCAATCTCTTTGTTCTACTTATTTAATTTATGAGGGTTAGTTATGGTTTTTTTTAGTATGTCTTTCTAGAATTTTCTACATATTTGTGTATTAAAAGCATATTCATCAAAATATTGAAAAAATATAATAGGGAGGTAGAAAAAAGGTTCGAACCCCACTCTTCTTATTTTCACCTAAGGGGTCTTCTGATTGGTTGCCTTTTTGACATTTCTCTTTTTTCGACTTAAACGGCACCCTCAAATTCCTTCAGTTACCATTTGCTCTCTGCATCTCACCAAGTGAACATTATTCGGCTTGCTAACTGAGTGTACTTTTGAATTTGTAGTGTTGTGTTTTTGATTTGATTTTTTGTTTTTTAATCATTCCATCCAAAAAGATGAAAAAAAGCAACCATTGTGTTCAGAAAATGACTTCTCAATATCAACAGTAAGTATTGCACATTTTTAAAAGATATTTATGTAGAATAATAATAAAAAAACATTTTTTAATTTTGTAAATCTGTTTATCTGTTAATTATAGTGATAATGAAGAATTCGATCAACATATGAGGAGATTACCGCAAGAATTAGTAGGTCATATTCTGCAATATACAACAATCCAAGAATTGGTTCTTTTTAGTGAAGACCAATATTATTATGATGTGATTATTAATACTGGAATTGTCTATTCTTTGCCTGCTATTTTATTCGACGGTCCAAATTCCTTCTACGCTGAACAGTTTTTTGAACGATTCCATTTTTTAATAGAAACTGTTGATGTAAGTGAATCGAATTTGGAATTTTTAATCAAGTTGCTAAAACATTCATCCATGCCAAGATTAAGAAAAATTGTTTTTCAAGATTTCTCCAAAAGTCAATTAGTTCTAATAGGAGATCTTCTAATAAAATTATCAAGTGAAATCCAAGTAGGTAAATTGCCAAATTGTCCTATTTTCAATAAGGTAGAAGAAATTATTATCAAAGGGTCCAGACTAAATTATGATATTTTTCTAAGGGATATTAATTTGTTTTTTCCAAATTTAAAAAATTTAAGTCTTCCCTATGAATGTTTTTGTAGTAAAAGTATAAATAACTTAATAATGAAAATGAACAAACTTGTAACATTAAATTTGCCGATTTTATTGATAAAAAGAATGGAACCCTTGAAATCCATAGTTAACTTTTCTAATTTAAGAAAATTGGAAATCGCTTTTCATTCTGATAATAAAACCTGGCCATCTTATTTGTCAAAATTAGAAAATTTAGAACATCTACAAATTAGATATAATGGCCCTGAAGAAATTCTCAGGAGTTATTTTGAAATTGCACCATTAGGTAAATTGAAAAAAGTAATGTTAATAGAAATAAAATCCTTTACAAAACAACTAGTTAAAGTGTTTCTTGAAAAAAGGTTACCATTAACAAATTTGAAAATAGAATCATGCGACAATATCCATAGAAATGCCTTGAAAATGCTTAATCAGTTTGAAAATTTAACAGATCTCCGATTAGAATACTGTGATTTATTAAGAAGTAGTTATCTAAAAGATATCCATCAAATAAAAAAATTAAATATTTTATCATTGTTTGCATGTGATAAAATATCCAATAAAGTACTTCCATACATTTTTAAATGTAAAAAATTATATCAATTAATTCTTCCATTGACAAAAATGACACAAGTTAATTCTATAATTAAAATGAACAAATACTTGCGTCTTCATACATTGAACATTTATACAACTGATAAAAATGATGACGATATTGATACAATAAGAGAGGAAGTTGACATTTGTAAAAAATTGTTACCCTGTGCAAGTAATATCGAAATTATTTCAATGTATATGATGGATATTTTATAATAATAATATTTATATAAATTTTTTATTAATTAAAAATACAACTTTAATAAAAAAAACATAAATAAATTCTCATTGTATGGTTGTATTGAAATAAAAAGAGTATAGGTGTACTTATATTAAAATGAATAAAAATAGATTTATGTACTTTTTAATAATTATGTATATAGACAACTTTAATATTAAAAATGTAAAAAATTATCAATGTATGTTGAACTAAAAGTTTAAGAAAATGCTTATTGAATTTTGAATATTATTACGATGTGAAAATATTACTTTCATATAAAAATTAAATAAATTACTCTTATATATTTGTATTTAAATGAAAAATTGATGTTTTATTTAAAAAAGACGATTGTATTTAATATTTTTAATGTATATCTTAATTAATATTAATATTAATTATTAAATATAATAAAAATTCATTAATATTAATAAATATTCTAAAATGAAATTTGTGAATTTATTTTGTTTTACTTATTCAATCCCATATCCTTTTCCACATATTCTTTATATCTATATATATATATATATATATAAAAGGCAATGTCTTAGTGTAGTTAAATCCAAAATTAATTTAATTAGTAATATTTTGGTAAATGTCTATTTATGGTTACCATGGTTACATTGAAAAATTTACAATAAATAAATAAAAATAATTGGAAATCTTAATTTTAATTAAAATTAATTTACAATAAATAAATAAAAATAATTGGAAATCTTAATTTTAATTAAAATTAATTTGATAAATTTTATTAATATTTTTAATTTTTTTTAAACTGTCAAAAATAACATACCCATAATAACAGTTGTAATAAAAATAAAAATATAAATCATAATGTAAGTAAAATATTGAATCGTTTTATTTATATTGTTTCAATTATTGTTTGAATATTTATTAAATTTATATATAGATTTTTTTACATATTTAAATGTATATTTAATAAATTTATTTGTTGATTCTTAATAATAATAATTCAATTTACTTTCTTCAAATTTTTTTTTATTTAAAAGCATATTCAGCATTGAAATTGCCATTAAATATGCAGGTAATTGGAACTCTAACATATAATATTAGCAAATATTCTGGGATGGGAAAAATACTAAGATCATGTCATGTCCTATTAAATATTTTGAATTGTATTTTGAATCATACAATGGTAATGAAATATTGTAGGTAGACTTTTGAGATTAACAATAAGTATCTCTATAATAAGAGAATATACTTATTCTGAAAACTGTTAACTAAAATGTAATATAACTATTAACAATTAATAAAGTAGAAATAATTTTCCAACAAATAAAAATGTAATAATTATTAACAAAAAAAAAAATAAAAAATAAAAATAAATTATTAACAAAATAAGTTGACCGACTGTTTGAAGTAAATTAATTTCCAGCTACAGAAACAATTTCAAATAATTTAATAATAATATATCTATTAATGTAATAAAAAACAGATATGAATATAACAAATATTTTTACCGACCGACGATAGTAAGGTAGGTATTGTTTTCACACCAAATTTCACATGTGGAGATTTTTACATATCTCCACGAATCATGCATTGTCTTAACAGAAAAAAGTATATTTAGCATGATGTCTGTCCGTCCGTCCGTCCGTCCGTCCGTATAGATGTGTACAGCTTGAACGGCTCAACGGATTTTGATGAAATTTGGTATATTTACTTAATACATCAGTATGATGAATGGATCAACTTTTGGTGCAAATCCGGAAACCGGAAGTGGTAGTATTAGCGATCGACCTTAGGAAGGGAAAGGTTATTTTCACCCCAAATTTCACATGAGGATCTTTATTAGTTTTTTCTTAATTTAAAATTATATGACGTCATCCAGCCATTCATGACGTCACAGCCTGGTCTTACATATATATTATAAATAAAATAAAATTAATAAGTTGACCTGTGGCCAGGTCCGAACCGACCGACGGTTTGAAGTAAATTAATTTCCAGCTACAGAAACAATTTCAAATAATTTTAATATATCTATTAATGTAATAAAAAACAGATATGGACATAACATAAATATTTTAAATTTCATTTTATTTATAATATATGTATATGTAAGACCAGGCTGTGACGTCATGAATGGCTGGATGACGTCATATAATTTTAAATTAAGAAATATTCGTGGAGATATGTAAAAATCTCCAGATGTGTGTGAAATTTGGTGTGAAAACAATACCTCCCTTACTATCGTCGGTCGGTAAAAAATAATAATAAAAATGTAATAATAAAAAATAAAATTTCAATTATATTCATATAATAAATTATTATTATTATTATTATTATTATTATTTGTAATAATTCCAATAAAAATAAATAAAAATAAAAACCAAAAAAAAGTTCAACTAAAACCAAAATTTCAATTATATTCATTTAATACATTATTATTATTATTATTATTAAGTGTTCAGTTATCACATACGCATATATGTATACAGACACACATGCAAAAGCGAAGCTTTGCCGGGTCTGCTATATAATATAAAACTATATAAATAGTCATTTAATATATCTATAGAAGAAAAATATTCAGGTATTTGAAAAATCTATGAAATTTTATTTTTAATTTGGTTCCTTGTTCATTAAAAATTGAATTTTGTTTACTTGTAGAAGAAAGAAAAAAAGGTCAAACCAACAAAAAGGACTTTTTCAAACCTTTACGCATATATGTATACAGACACACATGCAAAAGCGAAGCTTTGCCGGGTCTGCTATATAATATAAAACTATATAAATAGTCATTTAATATATCTATAGAAGAAAAATATTAGATGTGTACAGCTTGAACGGCTCAACGGATTTTGATGAAATTTGGTATATTTACTTAATGCATCAGTATGATGAATGGATCAACTTTTGGTGCAAATCCGGAAACCGGAAGTGGTAGTATTAGCGATCGACCTTAGGAAGGGAAAGGTTATTTTCACCCCAAATTTCACATGAGGATCTTTATTAGTTTTTTCTTAATTTAAAATTATATGACGTCATCCAGCCATTCATGACGTCACAGCCTGGTCTTACATATATATTATAAATAAAATAAAATTAATAAGTTGACCTGTGGCCAGGTCCGAACCGACCGACGGTTTGAAGTAAATTAATTTCCAGCTACAGAAACAATTTCAAATAATTTTAATATATCTATTAATGTAATAAAAAACAGATATGGACATAACATAAATATTTTAAATTTCATTTTATTTATAATATATGTATATGTAAGACCAGGCTGTGACGTCATGAATGGCTGGATGACGTCATATAATTTTAAATTAAGAAATATTCGTGGAGATATGTAAAAATCTCCAGATGTGTGTGAAATTTGGTGTGAAAACAATACCTCCCTTACTATCGTCGGTCGGTAAAAAATAATAATAAAAATGTAATAATAAAAAATAAAATTTCAATTATATTCATATAATAAATTATTATTATTATTATTATTATTATTATTTGTAATAATTCCAATAAAAATAAATAAAAATAAAAACCAAAAAAAAGTTCAACTAAAACCAAAATTTCAATTATATTCATTTAATACATTATTATTATTATTATTATTAAGTGTTCAGTTATCACATACGCATATATGTATACAGACACACATGCAAAAGCGAAGCTTTGCCGGGTCTGCTATATAATATAAAACTATATAAATAGTCATTTAATATATCTATAGAAGAAAAATATTCAGGTATTTGAAAAATCTATGAAATTTTATTTTTAATTTGGTTCCTTGTTCATTAAAAATTGAATTTTGTTTACTTGTAGAAGAAAGAAAAAAAGGTCAAACCAACAAAAAGGACTTTTTCAAACCTTTACGCATATATGTATACAGACACACATGCAAAAGCGAAGCTTTGCCGGGTCTGCTATATAATATAAAACTATATAAATAGTCATTTAATATATCTATAGAAGAAAAATATTCAGGTATTTGAAAAATCTATGAAATTTTATTTTTAATTTGGTTCCTTGTTCATTAAAAATTGAATTTTGTTTACTTGTAGAAGAAAGAAAAAAAGGTCAAACCAACAAAAAGGACTTTTTCAAACCTTTGAAAATAGATCCACTTTAAAAAAAATATGTTATTATTTGATGAAGTTGTAAAGAATTGTGGAAAAATTTGTCTTTATCAATAGAAAATATTTTCTCTCAATCTCTTTGTTCTACTTATTTAATTTATGAGGGTTAGTTATGGTTTTTTTTAGTATGTCTTTCTAGAATTTTCTACATATTTGTGTATTAAAAGCATATTCATCAAAATATTGAAAAAATATAATAGGGAGGTAGAAAAAAGGTTCGAACCCCACTCTTCTTATTTTCACCTAAGGGGTCTTCTGATTGGTTGCCTTTTTGACATTTCTCTTTTTTCGACTTAAACGGCACCCTCAAATTCCTTCAGTTACCATTTGCTCTCTGCATCTCACCAAGTGAACATTATTCGGCTTGCTAACTGAGTGTACTTTTGAATTTGTAGTGTTGTGTTTTTGATTTGATTTTTTGTTTTTTAATCATTCCATCCAAAAAGATGAAAAAAACCAACCATTGTGTTTTGAAAATGACTTCTCAATATCAACAGTAAGTATTGCACATTTTTAAAAGATATTTATGTAGAATAATAATAAAAAAACATTTTTTAATTTTGTAAATCTGTTTATCTGTTAATTATAGTGATAATGAAGAATTCGATCAACATATGAGGAGATTACCGCAAGAATTAGTAGGTCATATTCTGCAATATACAACAATCCAAGAATTGGTTCTTTTTAGTGAAGACCAATATTATTATGATGTGATTATTAATACTGGAATTGTCTATTCTTTGCCTGCTATTTTATTCGACGGTCCAAATTCCTTCTACGCTGAACAGTTTTTTGAACGATTCCATTTTTTAATAGAAACTGTTGATGTAAGTGAATCGAATTTGGAATTTTTAATCAAGTTGCTAAAACATTCATCCATGCCAAGATTAAGAAAAATTGTTTTTCAAGATTTCTCCAAAAGTCAATTAGTTCTAATAGGAGATCTTCTAATAAAATTATCAAGTGAAATCCAAGTAGGTAAATTGCCAAATTGTCCTATTTTCAATAAGGTAGAAGAAATTATTATCAAAGGGTCCAGACTAAATTATGATATTTTTCTAAGGGATATTAATTTGTTTTTTCCAAATTTAAAAAATTTAAGTCTTCCCTATGAATGTTTTTGTAGTAAAAGTATAAATAACTTAATAATGAAAATGAACAAACTTGTAACATTAAATTTGCCGATTTTATTGATAAAAAGAATGGAACCCTTGAAATCCATAGTTAACTTTTCTAATTTAAGAAAATTGGAAATCGCTTTTCATTCTGATAATAAAACCTGGCCATCTTATTTGTCAAAATTAGAAAATTTAGAACATCTACAAATTAGATATAATGGCCCTGAAGAAATTCTCAGGAGTTATTTTGAAATTGCACCATTAGGTAAATTGAAAAAAGTAATGTTAATAGAAATAAAATCCTTTACAAAACAACTAGTTAAAGTGTTTCTTGAAAAAAGGTTACCATTAACAAATTTGAAAATAGAATCATGCGACAATATCCATAGAAATGCCTTGAAAATGCTTAATCAGTTTGAAAATTTAACAGATCTCCGATTAGAATACTGTGATTTATTAAGAAGTAGTTATCTAAAAGATATCCATCAAATAAAAAAATTAAATATTTTATCATTGTTTGCATGTGATAAAATATCCAATAAAGTACTTCCATACATTTTTAAATGTAAAAAATTATATCAATTAATTCTTCCATTGACAAAAATGACACAAGTTAATTCTATAATTAAAATGAACAAATACTTGCGTCTTCATACATTGAACATTTATACAACTGATAAAAATGATGACGATTTTGATACAATAAGAGAGGAAGTTGACATTTGTAAAAAATTGTTACCTTGTGCAAGTAATATCGAAATTATTTCAATGTATATGATGGATATTTTATAATAATAATATTTATATAAATTTTTTATTAATTAAAAATACAACTTTAATAAAAAAAACATAAATAAATTCTCATTGTATGGTTGTATTGAAATAAAAAGAGTATAGGTGTACTTATATTAAAATGAATAAAAATAGATTTATGTACTTTTTAATAATTATGTATATAGACAACTTTAATATTAAAAATGTAAAAAATTATCAATGTATGTTGAACTAAAAGTTTAAGAAAATGCTTATTGAATTTTGAATATTATTACGATGTGAAAATATTACTTTCATATAAAAATTAAATAAATTACTCTTATATATTTGTATTTAAATGAAAAATTGATGTTTTATTTAAAAAAGACGATTGTATTTAATATTTTTAATGTATATCTTAATTAATATTAATATTAATTATTAAATATAATAAAAATTCATTAATATTAATAAATATTCTAAAATGAAATTTGTGAATTTATTTTGTTTTACTTATTCAATCCCATATCCTTTTCCACATATTCTTTATATCTATATATATATATATATATATAAAAGGCAATGTCTTAGTGTAGTTAAATCCAAAATTAATTTAATTAGTAATATTTTGGTAAATGTCTATTTATGGTTATCATGGTTACATTGAAAAATTTACAATAAATAAATAAAAATAATTGGAAATCTTAATTTTAATTAAAATTAATTTACAATAAATAAATAAAAATAGTTGGAAATCTTAATTTTAATTAAAATTAATTTGATAAATTTTATTAATATTTTTAATTTTTTTTAAACTGTCAAAAATAACATACCCATAATAACAGTTGTAATAAAAATAAAAATATAAATCATAATGTAAGTAAAATATTGAATCGTTTTATTTATATTGTTTCAATTATTGTTTGAATATTTATTAAATTTATATATAGATTTTTTTACATATTTAAATGTATATTTAATAAATTTATTTGTTGATTCTTAATAATAATAATTCAATTTACTTTCTTCAAATTTTTTTTTATTTAAAAGCATATTCAGCATTGAAATTGCCATTAAATATGCAGGTAATTGGAACTCTAACATATAATATTAGCAAATATTCTGGGATGGGAAAAATACTAAGATCATGTCATGTCCTATTAAATATTTTGAATTGTATTTTGAATCATACAATGGTAATGAAATATTGTAGGTAGACTTTTGAGATTAACAATAAGTATCTCTATAATAAGAGAATATACTTATTCTGAAAACTGTTAACTAAAATGTAATATAACTATTAACAATTAATAAAGTAGAAATAATTTTCCAACAAATGAAAATGTAATAATTATTAACAAAAAAAAAAAATAAAAAATAAAAATAAATTATTAACAAAATAAGTTGACCGACTGTTTGAAGTAAATTAATTTCCAGCTACAGAAACAATTTCAAATAATTTAATAATAATATATCTATTAATGTAATAAAAAACAGATATGAATATAACAAATATTTTTACCGACCGACGATAGTAAGGTAGGTATTGTTTTCACACCAAATTTCACATGTGGAGATTTTTACATATCTCCACGAATCATGCATTGTCTTAACAGAAAAAAGTATTTTTAGCATGATGTCTGTCCGTCCGTCCGTCCGTCCGTCCGTATAGATGTGTACAGCTTGAACGGCTCAACGGATTTTGATGAAATTTGGTATATTTACTTAATGCATCAGTATGATGAATGGATCAACTTTTGGTGCAAATCCGGAAACCGGAAGTGGTAGTATTAGCGATCGACCTTAGGAAGGGAAAGGTTATTTTCACCCCAAATTTCACATGAGGATCTTTATTAGTTTTTTCTTAATTTAAAATTATATGACGTCATCCAGCCATTCATGACGTCACAGCCTGGTCTTACATATATATTATAAATAAAATAAAATTAATAAGTTGACCTGTGGCCAGGTCCGAACCGACCGACGGTTTGAAGTAAATTAATTTCCAGCTACAGAAACAATTTCAAATAATTTTAATATATCTATTAATGTAATAAAAAACAGATATGGACATAACATAAATATTTTAAATTTCATTTTATTTATAATATATGTATATGTAAGACCAGGCTGTGACGTCATGAATGGCTGGATGACGTCATATAATTTGAAATTAAGAAATATTCGTGGAGATATGTAAAAATCTCCAGATGTGTGTGAAATTTGGTGTGAAAACAATACCTCCCTTACTATCGTCGGTCGGTAAAAAATAATAATAAAAATGTAATAATAAAAAATAAAATTTCAATTATATTCATATAATAAATTATTATTATTATTATTATTATTATTATTTGTAATAATTCCAATAAAAATAAATAAAAATAAAAACCAAAAAAAAGTTCAACTAAAACCAAAATTTCAATTATATTCATTTAATACATTATTATTATTATTAAGTGTTCAGTTATCACATACGCATATATGTATACAGACAAACATGCAAAAGCGAAGCTTTGCCGGGTCTGCTATATAATATAAAACTATATAAATAGTCATTTAATATATCTATAGAAGAAAAATATTCAGGTATTTGAAAAATCTATGAAATTTTATTTTTAATTTGGTTCCTTGTTCATTAAAAATTGAATTTTGTTTACTTGTAGAAGAAAGAAAAAAAGGTCAAACCAACAAAAAGGACTTTTTCAAACCTTTGAAAATAGATCCACTAAAAAAAAATATGTTATTATTTGATGAATTTGTAAAGAATTGTGGAAAAATTTGTCTTTATCAATAGAAAATATTTTCTCTCAATCTCTTTGTTCTACTTATTTAATTTATGAGGGTTAGTTATGGTTTTTTTTAGTATGTCTTTCTAGAATTTTCTACATATTTGTGTATTAAAAGCATATTCATCAAAATATTGAAAAAATATAATAGGGAGGTAGAAAAAAGGTTCGAACCCCACTCTTCTTATTTTCACCTAAGGGGTCTTCTGATTGGTTTCCTTTTTGACATTTCTCTTTTTTCGACTTAAACGGCACCCTCAAATTCCTTCAGTTACCATTTGCTCTCTGCATCTCACCAAGTGAACATTATTCGGCTTGCTAACTGAGTGTACTTTTGAATTTGTAGTGTTGTGTTTTTGATTTGATTTTTTGTTTTTTAATCATTCCATCCAAAAAGATGAAAAAAACCAACCATTGTGTTCAGAAAATGACTTCTCAATATCAACAGTAAGTATTGCACATTTTTAAAAGATATTTATGTAGAATAATAATAAAAAAACATTTTTTAATTTTGTAAATCTGTTTATCTGTTAATTATAGTGATAATGAAGAATTCGATCAACATATGAGGAGATTACCGCAAGAATTAGTAGGTCATATTCTGCAATATACAACAATCCAAGAATTGGTTCTTTTTAGTGAAGACCCATATTATTATGATGTGATTATTAATACTGGAATTGTCTATTCTTTGCCTGCTATTTTATTCGACGGTCCAAATTCCTTCTACGCTGAACAGTTTTTTGAACGATTCCATTTTTTAATAGAAACTGTTGATGTAAGTGAATCGAATTTGGAATTTTTAATCAAGTTGCTAAAACATTCATCCATGCCAAGATTAAGAAAAATTGTTTTTCAAGATTTCTCCAAAAGTCAATTAGTTCTAATAGGAGATCTTCTAATAAAATTATCAAGTGAAATCCAAGTAGGTAAATTGCCAAATTGTCCTATTTTCAATAAGGTAGAAGAAATTATTATCAAAGGGTCCAGACTAAATTATGATATTTTTCTAAGGGATATTAATTTGTTTTTTCCAAATTTAAAAAATTTAAGTCTTCCCTATGAATGTTTTTGTAGTAAAAGTATAAATAACTTAATAATGAAAATGAACAAACTTGTAACATTAAATTTGCCGATTTTATTGATAAAAAGAATGGAACCCTTGAAATCCATAGTTAACTTTTCTAATTTAAGAAAATTGGAAATAGCTTTTCATTCTGATAATAAAACCTGGCCATCTTATTTGTCAAAATTAGAAAATTTAGAACATCTACAAATTAGATATAATGGCCCTGAAGAAATTCTCAGGAGTTATTTTAAAATTGCACCATTAGGTAAATTGAAAAAAGTAATGTTAATAGAAATAAAATCCTTTACAAAACAACTAGTTAAAGTGTTTCTTGAAAAAAGGTTACCATTAACAAATTTGAAAATAGAATCATGCGACAATATCCATAGAAATGCCTTGAAAATGCTTAATCAGTTTGAAAATTTAACAGATCTCCGATTAGAATACTGTGATTTATTAAGAAGTAGTTATCTAAAAGATATCCATCAAATAAAAAAATTAAATATTTTATCATTGTTTGCATGTGATAAAATATCCAATAAAGTACTTCCATACATTTTTAAATGTAAAAAATTATATCAATTAATTCTTCCATTGACAAAAATGACACAAGTTAATTCTATAATTAAAATGAACAAATACTTGCGTCTTCATACATTGAACATTTATACAACTGATAAAAATGATGACGATTTTGATACAATAAGAGAGGAAGTTGACATTTGTAAAAAATTGTTACCTTGTGCAAGTAATATCGAAATTATTTCAATGTATATGATGGATATTTTATAATAATAATATTTATATAAATTTTTTATTAATTAAAAATACAACTTTAATAAAAAAAACATAAATAAATTCTCATTGTATGGTTGTATTGAAATAAAAAGAGTATAGGTGTACTTATATTAAAATGAATAAAAATAGATTTATGTACTTTTTAATAATTATGTATATAGACAACTTTAATATTAAAAATGTAAAAAATTATCAATGTATGTTGAACTAAAAGTTTAAGAAAATGCTTATTGAATTTTGAATATTATTACGATGTGAAAATATTACTTTCATATAAAAATTAAATAAATTACTCTTATATATTTGTATTTAAATGAAAAATTGATGTTTTATTTAAAAAAGACGATTGTATTTAATATTTTTAATGTATATCTTAATTAATATTAATATTAATTATTAAATATAATAAAAATTCATTAATATTAATAAATATTATAAAATGAAATTTGTGAATTTATTTTGTTTTACTTATTCAATCCCATATCCTTTTCCACATATTCTTTATATCTATATATATATATATATATATATATAAAAGGCAATGTCTTAGTGTAGTTAAATCCAAAATTAATTTAATTAGTAATATTTTGGTAAATGTCTATTTATGGTTACCATGGTTACATTGAAAAATTTACAATAAATAAATAAAAATAATTGGAAATCTTAATTTTAATTAAAATTAATTTACAATAAATAAATAAAAATAATTGGAAATCTTAATTTTAATTAAAATTAATTTGATAAATTTTATTAATATTTTTAATTTTTTTTAAACTGTCAAAAATAACATACCCATAATAACAGTTGTAATAAAAATAAAAATATAAATCATAATGTAAGTAAAATATTGAATCGTTTTATTTATATTGTTTCAATTATTGTTTGAATATTTATTAAATTTATATATAGATTTTTTTACATATTTAAATGTATATTTAATAAATTTATTTGTTGATTCTTAATAATAATAATTCAATTTACTTTCTTCAAATTTTTTTTTATTTAAAAGCATATTCAGCATTGAAATTGCCATTAAATATGCAGGTAATTGGAACTCTAACATATAATATTAGCAAATATTCTGGGATGGGAAAAATACTAAGATCATGTCATGTCCTATTAAATATTTTGAATTGTATTTTGAATCATACAATGGTAATGAAATATTGTAGGTAGACTTTTGAGATTAACAATAAGTATCTCTATAATAAGAGAATATACTTATTCTGAAAACTGTTAACTAAAATGTAATATAACTATTAACAATTAATAAAGTAGAAATAATTTTCCAACAAATGAAAATGTAATAATTATTAACAAAAAAAAAAATAAAAAATAAAAATAAATTATTAACAAAATAAGTTGACCGACTGTTTGAAGTAAATTAATTTCCAGCTACAGAAACAATTTCAAATAATTTAATAATAATATATCTATTAATGTAATAAAAAACAGATATGAATATAACAAATATTTTTACCGACCGACGATAGTAAGGTAGGTATTGTTTTCACACCAAATTTCACATGTGGAGATTTTTACATATCTCCACGAATCATGCATTGTCTTAACAGAAAAAAGTATATTTAGCATGATGTCTGTCCGTCCGTCCGTCCGTCCGTCCGTATAGATGTGTACAGCTTGAACGGCTCAACGGATTTTGATGAAATTTGGTATATTTACTTAATGCATCAGTATGATGAATGGATCAACTTTTGGTGCAAATCCGGAAACCGGAAGTGGTAGTATTAGCGATCGACCTTAGGAAGGGAAAGGTTATTTTCACCCCAAATTTCACATGAGGATCTTTATTAGTTTTTTCTTAATTTAAAATTATATGACGTCATCCAGCCATTCATGACGTCACAGCCTGGTCTTACATATATATTATAAATAAAATAAAATTAATAAGTTGACCTGTGGCCAGGTCCGAACCGACCGACGGTTTGAAGTAAATTAATTTCCAGCTACAGAAACAATTTCAAATAATTTTAATATATCTATTAATGTAATAAAAAACAGATATGGACATAACATAAATATTTTAAATTTCATTTTATTTATAATATATGTATATGTAAGACCAGGCTGTGACGTCATGAATGGCTGGATGACGTCATATAATTTTAAATTAAGAAATATTCGTGGAGATATGTAAAAATCTCCAGATGTGTGTGAAATTTGGTGTGAAAACAATACCTCCCTTACTATCGTCGGTCGGTAAAAAATAATAATAAAAATGTAATAATAAAAAATAAAATTTCAATTATATTCATATAATAAATTATTATTATTATTATTATTATTATTATTTGTAATAATTCCAATAAAAATAAATAAAAATAAAAACCAAAAAAAAGTTCAACTAAAACCAAAATTTCAATTATATTCATTTAATACATTATTATTATTATTATTATTAAGTGTTCAGTTATCACATACGCATATATGTATACAGACAAACATGCAAAAGCGAAGCTTTGCCGGGTCTGCTATATAATATAAAACTATATAAATAGTCATTTAATATATCTATAGAAGAAAAATATTCAGGTATTTGAAAAATCTATGAAATTTTATTTTTAATTTGGTTCCTTGTTCATTAAAAATTGAATTTTGTTTACTTGTAGAAGAAAGAAAAAAAGGTCAAACCAACAAAAAGGACTTTTTCAAACCTTTGAAAATAGATCCACTATAAAAAAAATATGTTATTATTTGATGAATTTGTAAAGAATTGTGGAAAAATTTGTCTTTATCAATAGAAAATATTTTCTCTCAATCTCTTTGTTCTACTTATTTAATTTATGAGGGTTAGTTATGGTTTTTTTTAGTATGTCTTTCTAGAATTTTCTACATATTTGTGTATTAAAAGCATATTCATCAAAATATTGAAAAAATATAATATGGAGGTAGAAAAAAGGTTCGAACCCCACTCTTCTTATTTTCACCTAAGGGGTCTTCTGATTGGTTTCCTTTTTGACATTTCTCTTTTTTCGACTTAAACGGCACCCTCAAATTCCTTCAGTTACCATTTGCTCTCTGCATCTCACCAAGTGAACATTATTCGGCTTGCTAACTGAGTGTACTTTTGAATTTGTAGTGTTGTGTTTTTGATTTGATTTTTTGTTTTTTAATCATTCCATCCAAAAAGATGAAAAAAACCAACCATTGTGTTCAGAAAATGACTTCTCAATATCAACAGTAAGTATTGCACATTTTTAAAAGATATTTATGTAGAATAATAATAAAAAAACATTTTTTAATTTTGTAAATCTGTTTATCTGTTAATTATAGTGATAATGAAGAATTCGATCAACATATGAGGAGATTACCGCAAGAATTAGTAGGTCATATTCTGCAATATACAACAATCCAAGAATTGGTTCTTTTTAGTGAAGACCCATATTATTATGATGTGATTATTAATACTGGAATTGTCTATTCTTTGCCTGCTATTTTATTCGACGGTCCAAATTCCTTCTACGCTGAACAGTTTTTTGAACGATTCCATTTTTTAATAGAAACTGTTGATGTAAGTGAATCGAATTTGGAATTTTTAATCAAGTTGCTAAAACATTCATCCATGCCAAGATTAAGAAAAATTGTTTTTCAAGATTTCTCCAAAAGTCAATTAGTTCTAATAGGAGATCTTCTAATAAAATTATCAAGTGAAATCCAAGTAGGTAAATTGCCAAATTGTCCTATTTTCAATAAGGTAGAAGAAATTATTATCAAAGGGTCCAGACTAAATTATGATATTTTTCTAAGGGATATTAATTTGTTTTTTCCAAATTTAAAAAATTTAAGTCTTCCCTATGAATGTTTTTGTAGTAAAAGTATAAATAACTTAATAATGAAAATGAACAAACTTGTAACATTAAATTTGCCGATTTTATTGATAAAAAGAATGGAACCCTTGAAATCCATAGTTAACTTTTCTAATTTAAGAAAATTGGAAATAGCTTTTCATTCTGATAATAAAACCTGGCCATCTTATTTGTCAAAATTAGAAAATTTAGAACATCTACAAATTAGATATAATGGCCCTGAAGAAATTCTCAGGAGTTATTTTAAAATTGCACCATTAGGTAAATTGAAAAAAGTAATGTTAATAGAAATAAAATCCTTTACAAAACAACTAGTTAAAGTGTTTCTTGAAAAAAGGTTACCATTAACAAATTTGAAAATAGAATCATGCGACAATATCCATAGAAATGCCTTGAAAATGCTTAATCAGTTTGAAAATTTAACAGATCTCCGATTAGAATACTGTGATTTATTAAGAAGTAGTTATCTAAAAGATATCCATCAAATAAAAAAATTAAATATTTTATCATTGTTTGCATGTGATAAAATATCCAATAAAGTACTTCCATACATTTTTAAATGTAAAAAATTATATCAATTAATTCTTCCATTGACAAAAATGACACAAGTTAATTCTATAATTAAAATGAACAAATACTTGCGTCTTCATACATTGAACATTTATACAACTGATAAAAATGATGACGATTTTGATACAATAAGAGAGGAAGTTGACATTTGTAAAAAATTGTTACCTTGTGCAAGTAATATCGAAATTATTTCAATGTATATGATGGATATTTTATAATAATAATATTTATATAAATTTTTTATTAATTAAAAATACAACTTTAATAAAAAAAACATAAATAAATTCTCATTGTATGGTTGTATTGAAATAAAAAGAGTATAGGTGTACTTATATTAAAATGAATAAAAATAGATTTATGTACTTTTTAATAATTATGTATATAGACAACTTTAATATTAAAAATGTAAAAAATTATCAATGTATGTTGAACTAAAAGTTTAAGAAAATGCTTATTGAATTTTGAATATTATTACGATGTGAAAATATTACTTTCATATAAAAATTAAATAAATTACTCTTATATATTTGTATTTAAATGAAAAATTGATGTTTTATTTAAAAAAGACGATTGTATTTAATATTTTTAATGTATATCTTAATTAATATTAATATTAATTATTAAATATAATAAAAATTCATTAATATTAATAAATATTATAAAATGAAATTTGTGAATTTATTTTGTTTTACTTATTCAATCCCATATCCTTTTCCACATATTCTTTATATCTATATATATATATATATATATATATATAAAAGGCAATGTCTTAGTGTAGTTAAATCCAAAATTAATTTAATTAGTAATATTTTGGTAAATGTCTATTTATGGTTACCATGGTTACATTGAAAAATTTACAATAAATAAATAAAAATAATTGGAAATCTTAATTTTAATTAAAATTAATTTACAATAAATAAATAAAAATAATTGGAAATCTTAATTTTAATTAAAATTAATTTGATAAATTTTATTAATATTTTTAATTTTTTTTAAACTGTCAAAAATAACATACCCATAATAACAGTTGTAATAAAAATAAAAATATAAATCATAATGTAAGTAAAATATTGAATCGTTTTATTTATATTGTTTCAATTATTGTTTGAATATTTATTAAATTTATATATAGATTTTTTTACATATTTAAATGTATATTTAATAAATTTATTTGTTGATTCTTAATAATAATAATTCAATTTACTTTCTTCAAATTTTTTTTTATTTAAAAGCATATTCAGCATTGAAATTGCCATTAAATATGCAGGTAATTGGAACTCTAACATATAATATTAGCAAATATTCTGGGATGGGAAAAATACTAAGATCATGTCATGTCCTATTAAATATTTTGAATTGTATTTTGAATCATACAATGGTAATGAAATATTGTAGGTAGACTTTTGAGATTAACAATAAGTATCTCTATAATAGGAGAATATACTTATTCTGAAAACTGTTAACTAAAATGTAATATAACTATTAACAATTAATAAAGTAGAAATAATTTTCCAACAAATGAAAATGTAATAATTATTAACAAAAAAAAAAATAAAAAATAAAAATAAATTATTAACAAAATAAGTTGACCGACTGTTTGAAGTAAATTAATTTCCAGCTACAGAAACAATTTCAAATAATTTAATAATAATATATCTATTAATGTAATAAAAAACAGATATGAATATAACAAATATTTTTACCGACCGACGATAGTAAGGTAGGTATTGTTTTCACACCAAATTTCACATGTGGAGATTTTTACATATCTCCACGAATCATGCATTGTCTTAACAGAAAAAAGTATATTTAGCATGATGTCTGTCCGTCCGTCCGTCCGTCCGTCCGTATAGATGTGTACAGCTTGAACGGCTCAACGGATTTTGATGAAATTTGGTATATTTACTTAATGCATCAGTATGATGAATGGATCAACTTTTGGTGCAAATCCGGAAACCGGAAGTGGTAGTATTAGCGATCGACCTTAGGAAGGGAAAGGTTATTTTCACCCCAAATTTCACATGAGGATCTTTATTAGTTTTTTCTTAATTTAAAATTATATGACGTCATCCAGCCATTCATGACGTCACAGCCTGGTCTTACATATATATTATAAATAAAATAAAATTAATAAGTTGACCTGTGGCCAGGTCCGAACCGACCGACGGTTTGAAGTAAATTAATTTCCAGCTACAGAAACAATTTCAAATAATTTTAATATATCTATTAATGTAATAAAAAACAGATATGGACATAACATAAATATTTTAAATTTCATTTTATTTATAATATATGTATATGTAAGACCAGGCTGTGACGTCATGAATGGCTGGATGACGTCATATAATTTTAAATTAAGAAATATTCGTGGAGATATGTAAAAATCTCCAGATGTGTGTGAAATTTGGTGTGAAAACAATACCTCCCTTACTATCGTCGGTCGGTAAAAAATAATAATAAAAATGTAATAATAAAAAATAAAATTTCAATTATATTCATATAATAAATTATTATTATTATTATTATTATTATTATTTGTAATAATTCCAATAAAAATAAATAAAAATAAAAACCAAAAAAAAGTTCAACTAAAACCAAAATTTCAATTATATTCATTTAATACATTATTATTATTATTATTATTAAGTGTTCAGTTATCACATACGCATATATGTATACAGACACACATGCAAAAGCGAAGCTTTGCCGGGTCTGCTATATAATATAAAACTATATAAATAGTCATTTAATATATCTATAGAAGAAAAATATTCAGGTATTTGAAAAATCTATGAAATTTTATTTTTAATTTGGTTCCTTGTTCATTAAAAATTGAATTTTGTTTACTTGTACAAGAAAGAAAAAAAGGTCAAACCAACAAAAAGGACTTTTTCAAACCTTTGAAAATAGATCCACTATAAAAAAAATATGTTATTATTTGATGAATTTGTAAAGAATTGTGGAAAAATTTGTCTTTATCAATAGAAAATATTTTCTCTCAATCTCTTTGTTCTACTTATTTAATTTATGAGGGTTAGTTATGGTTTTTTTTAGTATGTCTTTCTAGAATTTTCTACATATTTGTGTATTAAAAGCATATTCATCAAAATATTGAAAAAATATAATAGGGAGGTAGAAAAAAGGTTCGAACCCCACTCTTCTTATTTTCACCTAAGGGGTCTTCTGATTGGTTTCCTTTTTGACATTTCTCTTTTTTCGACTTAAACGGCACCCTCAAATTCCTTCAGTTACCATTTGCTCTCTGCATCTCACCAAGTGAACATTATTCGGCTTGCTAACTGAGTGTACTTTTGAATTTGTAGTGTTGTGTTTTTGATTTGATTTTTTGTTTTTTAATCATTCCATCCAAAAAGATGAAAAAAACCAACCATTGTGTTCAGAAAATGACTTCTCAATATCAACAGTAAGTATTGCACATTTTTAAAAGATATTTATGTAGAATAATAATAAAAAAACATTTTTTAATTTTGTAAATCTGTTTATCTGTTAATTATAGTGATAATGAAGAATTCGATCAACATATGAGGAGATTACCGCAAGAATTAGTAGGTCATATTCTGCAATATACAACAATCCAAGAATTGGTTCTTTTTAGTGAAGACCCATATTATTATGATGTGATTATTAATACTGGAATTGTCTATTCTTTGCCTGCTATTTTATTCGACGGTCCAAATTCCTTCTACGCTGAACAGTTTTTTGAACGATTCCATTTTTTAATAGAAACTGTTGATGTAAGTGAATCGAATTTGGAATTTTTAATCAAGTTGCTAAAACATTCATCCATGCCAAGATTAAGAAAAATTGTTTTTCAAGATTTCTCCAAAAGTCAATTAGTTCTAATAGGAGATCTTCTAATAAAATTATCAAGTGAAATCCAAGTAGGTAAATTGCCAAATTGTCCTATTTTCAATAAGGTAGAAGAAATTATTATCAAAGGATCCAGACTAAATTATGATATTTTTCTAAGGGATATTAATTTGTTTTTTCCATATTTAAAAAATTTAAGTCTTCCCTATGAATGTTTTTGTAGTAAAAGTATAAATAACTTAATAATGAAAATGAACAAACTTGTAACATTAAATTTGCCGATTTTATTGATAAAAAGAATGGAACCCTTGAAATCCATAGTTAACTTTTCTAATTTAAGAAAATTGGAAATCGCTTTTCATTCTGATAATAAAACCTGGCCATCTTATTTGTCAAAATTAGAAAATTTAGAACATCTACAAATTAGATATAATGGCCCTGAAGAAATTCTCAGGAGTTATTTTGAAATTGCACCATTAGGTAAATTGAAAAAACTAATGTTAATAGAAATAAAATCCTTTACAAAACAACTAGTTAAAGTGTTTCTTGAAAAAAGGTTACCATTAACAAATTTGAAAATAGAATCATGCGACAATATCCATAGAAATGCCTTGAAAATGCTTAATCAGTTTGAAAATTTAACAGATCTCCGATTAGAATACTGTGATTTATTAAGAAGTAGTTATCTAAAAGATATCCATCAAATAAAAAAATTAAATATTTTATCATTGTTTGCATGTGATAAAATATCCAATAAAGTACTTCCATACATTTTTAAATGTAAAAAATTATATCAATTAATTCTTCCATTGACAAAAATGACACAAGTTAATTCTATAATTAAAATGAACAAATACTTGCGTCTTCATACATTGAACATTTATACAACTGATAAAAATGATGACGATATTGATACAATAAGAGAGGAAGTTGACATTTGTAAAAAATTGTTACCCTGTGCAAGTAATATCGAAATTATTTCAATGTATATGATGGATATTTTATAATAATAATATTTATATAAATTTTTTATTAATTAAAAATACAACTTTAATAAAAAAAACATAAATAAATTCTCATTGTATGGTTGTATTGAAATAAAAAGAGTATAGGTGTACTTATATTAAAATGAATAAAAATAGATTTATGTACTTTTTAATAATTATGTATATAGACAACTTTAATATTAAAAATGCAAAAAATTATCAATGTATGTTGAACTAAAAGTTTAAGAAAATGCTTATTGAATTTTGAATATTATTACGATGTGAAAATATTACTTTCATATAAAAATTAAATAAATTACTCTTATATATTTGTATTTAAATGAAAAATTGATGTTTTATTTAAAAAAGACGATTGTATTTAATATTTTTAATGTATATCTTAATTAATATTAATATTAATTATTAAATATAATAAAAATTCATTAATATTAATAAATATTATAAAATGAAATTTGTGAATTTATTTTGTTTTACTTATTCAATCCCATATCCTTTTCCACATATTCTTTATATCTATATCTATATATATATATATATATAAAAGGCAATGTCTTAGTGTAGTTAAATCCAAAATTAATTTAATTAGTAATATTTTGGTAAATGTCTATTTATGGTTACCATGGTTACATTGAAAAATTTACAATAAATAAATAAAAATAATTGGAAATCTTAATTTTAATTAAAATTAATTTACAATAAATAAATAAAAATAATTGGAAATCTTAATTTTAATTAAAATTAATTTGATAAATTTTATTAATATTTTTAATTTTTTTTAAACTGTCAAAAATAACATACCCATAATAACAGTTGTAATAAAAATAAAAATATAAATCATAATGTAAGTAAAATATTGAATCGTTTTATTTATATTGTTTCAATTATTGTTTGAATATTTATTAAATTTATATATAGATTTTTTTACATATTTAAATGTATATTTAATAAATTTATTTGTTGATTCTTAATAATAATAATTCAATTTACTTTCTTCAAATTTTTTTTTATTTAAAAGCATATTCAGCATTGAAATTGCCATTAAATATGCAGGTAATTGGAACTCTAACATATAATATTAGCAAATATTCTGGGATGGGAAAAATACTAAGATCATGTCATGTCCTATTAAATATTTTGAATTGTATTTTGAATCATACAATGGTAATGAAATATTGTAGGTAGACTTTTGAGATTAACAATAAGTATCTCTATAATAAGAGAATATACTTATTCTGAAAACTGTTAACTAAAATGTAATATAACTATTAACAATTAATAAAGTAGAAATAATTTTCCAACAAATAAAAATGTAATAATTATTAACAAAAAAAAAAATAAAAATAAATTATTAACAAAATAAGTTGACCGACTGTTTGAAGTAAATTAATTTCCAGCTACAGAAACAATTTCAAATAATTTAATAATAATATATCTATTAATGTAATAAAAAACAGATATGAATATAACAAATATTTTTACCGACCGACGATAGTAAGGTAGGTATTGTTTTCACACCAAATTTCACATGTGGAGATTTTTACATATCTCCACGAATCATGCATTGTCTTAACAGAAAAAAGTATTTTTAGCATGATGTCTGTCCGTCCGTCCGTCCGTCCGTCCGTCCGTATAGATGTGTACAGCTTGAACGGCTCAACGGATTTTGATGAAATTTGGTATATTTACTTAATGCATCAGTATGATGAATGGATCAACTTTTGGTGCAAATCCGGATACCGGAAGTGGTAGTATTAGCGATCGACCTTAGGAAGGGAAAGGTTATTTTCACCCCAAATTTCACATGAGGATCTTTATTAGTTTTTTCTTAATTTAAAATTATATGACGTCATCCAGCCATTCATGACGTCACAGCCTGGTCTTACATATATATTATAAATAAAATAAAATTAATAAGTTGACCTGTGGCCAGGTCCGAACCGACCGACGGTTTGAAGTAAATTAATTTCCAGCTACAGAAACAATTTCAAATAATGTTAATATATCTATTAATGTAATAAAAAACAGATATGGACATAACATAAATATTTTAAATTTCATTTTATTTATAATATATGTATATGTAAGACCAGGCTGTGACGTCATGAATGGCTGGATGACGTCATATAATTTGAAATTAAGAAATATTCGTGGAGATATGTAAAAATCTCCAGATGTGTGTGAAATTTGGTGTGAAAACAATACCTCCCTTACTATCGTCGGTCGGTAAAAAATAATAATAAAAATGTAATAATAAAAAATAAAATTTCAATTATATTCATATAATAAATTATTATTATTATTATTATTATTATTATTTGTAATAATTCCAATAAAAATAAATAAAAATAAAAACCAAAAAAAAGTTCAACTAAAACCAAAATTTCAATTATATTCATTTAATACATTATTATTATTATTAAGTGTTCAGTTATCACATACGCATATATGTATACAGACAAACATGCAAAAGCGAAGCTTTGCCGGGTCTGCTATATAATATAAAACTATATAAATAGTCATTTAATATATCTATAGAAGAAAAATATTCAGGTATTTGAAAAATCTATGAAATTTTATTTTTAATTTGGTTCCTTGTTCATTAAAAATTGAATTTTGTTTACTTGTAGAAGAAAGAAAAAAAGGTCAAACCAACAAAAAGGACTTTTTCAAACCTTTGAAAATAGATCCACTAAAAAAAAATATGTTATTATTTGATGAATTTGTAAAGAATTGTGGAAAAATTTGTCTTTATCAATAGAAAATATTTTCTCTCAATCTCTTTGTTCTACTTATTTAATTTATGAGGGTTAGTTATGGTTTTTTTTAGTATGTCTTTCTAGAATTTTCTACATATTTGTGTATTAAAAGCATATTCATCAAAATATTGAAAAAATATAATAGGGAGGTAGAAAAAAGGTTCGAACCCCACTCTTCTTATTTTCACCTAAGGGGTCTTCTGATTGGTTTCCTTTTTGACATTTCTCTTTTTTCGACTTAAACGGCACCCTCAAATTCCTTCAGTTACCATTTGCTCTCTGCATCTCACCAAGTGAACATTATTCGGCTTGCTAACTGAGTGTACTTTTGAATTTGTAGTGTTGTGTTTTTGATTTGATTTTTTGTTTTTTAATCATTCCATCCAAAAAGATGAAAAAAACCAACCATTGTGTTCAGAAAATGACTTCTCAATATCAACAGTAAGTATTGCACATTTTTAAAAGATATTTATGTAGAATAATAATAAAAAAACATTTTTTAATTTTGTAAATCTGTTTATCTGTTAATTATAGTGATAATGAAGAATTCGATCAACATATGAGGAGATTACCGCAAGAATTAGTAGGTCATATTCTGCAATATACAACAATCCAAGAATTGGTTCTTTTTAGTGAAGACCCATATTATTATGATGTGATTATTAATACTGGAATTGTCTATTCTTTGCCTGCTATTTTATTCGACGGTCCAAATTCCTTCTACGCTGAACAGTTTTTTGAACGATTCCATTTTTTAATAGAAACTGTTGATGTAAGTGAATCGAATTTGGAATTTTTAATCAAGTTGCTAAAACATTCATCCATGCCAAGATTAAGAAAAATTGTTTTTCAAGATTTCTCCAAAAGTCAATTAGTTCTAATAGGAGATCTTCTAATAAAATTATCAAGTGAAATCCAAGTAGGTAAATTGCCAAATTGTCCTATTTTCAATAAGGTAGAAGAAATTATTATCAAAGGGTCCAGACTAAATTATGATATTTTTCTAAGGGATATTAATTTGTTTTTTCCAAATTTAAAAAATTTAAGTCTTCCCTATGAATGTTTTTGTAGTAAAAGTATAAATAACTTAATAATGAAAATGAACAAACTTGTAACATTAAATTTGCCGATTTTATTGATAAAAAGAATGGAACCCTTGAAATCCATAGTTAACTTTTCTAATTTAAGAAAATTGGAAATCGCTTTTCATTCTGATAATAAAACCTGGCCATCTTATTTGTCAAAATTAGAAAATTTAGAACATCTACAAATTAGATATAATGGCCCTGAAGAAATTCTCAGGAGTTATTTTGAAATTGCACCATTAGGTAAATTGAAAAAAGTAATGTTAATAGAAATAAAATCCTTTACAAAACAACTAGTTAAAGTGTTTCTTGAAAAAAGGTTACCATTAACAAATTTGAAAATAGAATCATGCGACAATATCCATAGAAATGCCTTGAAAATGCTTAATCAGTTTGAAAATTTAACAGATCTCCGATTAGAATACTGTGATTTATTAAGAAGTAGTTATCTAAAAGATATCCATCAAATAAAAAAATTAAATATTTTATCATTGTTTGCATGTGATAAAATATCCAATAAAGTACTTCCATACATTTTTAAATGTAAAAAATTATATCAATTAATTCTTCCATTGACAAAAATGACACAAGTTAATTCTATAATTAAAATGAACAAATACTTGCGTCTTCATACATTGAACATTTATACAACTGATAAAAATGATGACGATATTGATACAATAAGAGAGGAAGTTGACATTTGTAAAAAATTGTTACCTTGTGCAAGTAATATCGAAATTATTTCAATGTATATGATGGATATTTTATAATAATAATATTTATATAAATTTTTTATTAATTAAAAATACAACTTTAATAAAAAAAACATAAATAAATTCTCATTGTATGGTTGTATTGAAATAAAAAGAGTATAGGTGTACTTATATTAAAATGAATAAAAATAGATTTATGTACTTTTTAATAATTATGTATATAGACAACTTTAATATTAAAAATGTAAAAAATTATCAATGTATGTTGAACTAAAAGTTTAAGAAAATGCTTATTGAATTTTGAATATTATTACGATGTGAAAATATTACTTTCATATAAAAATTAAATAAATTACTCTTATATATTTGTATTTAAATGAAAAATTGATGTTTTATTTAAAAAAGACGATTGTATTTAATATTTTTAATGTATATCTTAATTAATATTAATATTAATTATTAAATATAATAAAAATTCATTAATATTAATAAATATTATAAAATGAAATTTGTGAATTTATTTTGTTTTACTTATTCAATCCCATATCCTTTTCCACATATTCTTTATATCTATATATATATATATATATATATAAAAGGCAATGTCTTAGTGTAGTTAAATCCAAAATTAATTTAATTAGTAATATTTTGGTAAATGTCTATTTATGGTTACCATGGTTACATTGAAAAATTTACAATAAATAAATAAAAATAATTGGAAATCTTAATTTTAATTAAAATTAATTTACAATAAATAAATAAAAATAATTGGAAATCTTAATTTTAATTAAAATTAATTTGATAAATTTTATTAATATTTTTAATTTTTTTTAAACTGTCAAAAATAACATACCCATAATAACAGTTGTAATAAAAATAAAAATATAAATCATAATGTAAGTAAAATATTGAATCGTTTTATTTATATTGTTTCAATTATTGTTTGAATATTTATTAAATTTATATATAGATTTTTTTACATATTTAAATGTATATTTAATAAATTTATTTGTTGATTCTTAATAATAATAATTCAATTTACTTTCTTCAAATTTTTTTTTATTTAAAAGCATATTCAGCATTGAAATTGCCATTAAATATGCAGGTAATTGGAACTCTAACATATAATATTAGCAAATATTCTGGGATGGGAAAAATACTAAGATCATGTCATGTCCTATTAAATATTTTGAATTGTATTTTGAATCATACAATGGTAATGAAATATTGTAGGTAGACTTTTGAGATTAACAATAAGTATCTCTATAATAAGAGAATATACTTATTCTGAAAACTGTTAACTAAAATGTAATATAACTATTAACAATTAATAAAGTAGAAATAATTTTCCAACAAATAAAAATGTAATAATTATTAACAAAAAAAAAAAATAAAAAATAAAAATAAATTATTAACAAAATAAGTTGACCGACTGTTTGAAGTAAATTAATTTCCAGCTACAGAAACAATTTCAAATAATTTAATAATAATATATCTATTAATGTAATAAAAAACAGATATGAATATAACAAATATTTTTACCGACCGACGATAGTAAGGTAGGTATTGTTTTCACACCAAATTTCACATGTGGAGATTTTTACATATCTCCACGAATCATGCATTGTCTTAACAGAAAAAAGTATTTTTAGCATGATGTCTGTCCGTCCGTCCGTCCGTCCGTCCGTCCGTATAGATGTGTACAGCTTGAACGGCTCAACGGATTTTGATGAAATTTGGTATATTTACTTAATGCATCAGTATGATGAATGGATCAACTTTTGGTGCAAATCCGGAAACCGGAAGTGGTAGTATTAGCGATCGACCTTAGGAAGGGAAAGGTTATTTTCACCCCAAATTTCACATGAGGATCTTTATTAGTTTTTTCTTAATTTAAAATTATATGACGTCATCCAGCCATTCATGACGTCACAGCCTGGTCTTACATATATATTATAAATAAAATAAAATTAATAAGTTGACCTGTGGCCAGGTCCGAACCGACCGACGGTTTGAAGTAAATTAATTTCCAGCTACAGAAACAATTTCAAATAATTTTAATATATCTATTAATGTAATAAAAAACAGATATGGACATAACATAAATATTTTAAATTTCATTTTATTTATAATATATGTATATGTAAGACCAGGCTGTGACGTCATGAATGGCTGGATGACGTCATATAATTTTAAATTAAGAAATATTCGTGGAGATATGTAAAAATCTCCAGATGTGTGTGAAATTTGGTGTGAAAACAATACCTCCCTTACTATCGTCGGTCGGTAAAAAATAATAATAAAAATGTAATAATAAAAAATAAAATTTCAATTATATTCATATAATAAATTATTATTATTATTATTATTTGTAATAATTCCAATAAAAATAAATAAAAATAAAAACCAAAAAAAAGTTCAACTAAAACCAAAATTTCAATTATATTCATTTAATACATTATTATTATTATTATTATTAAGTGTTCAGTTATCACATACGCATATATGTATACAGACACACATGCAAAAGCGAAGCTTTGCCGGGTCTGCTATATAATATAAAACTATATAAATAGTCATTTAATATATCTATAGAAGAAAAATATTAAGGTATTTGAAAAATCTATGAAATTTTATTTTTAATTTGGTTCCTTGTTCATTAAAAATTGAATTTTGTTTACTTGTAGAAGAAAGAAAAAAAGGTCAAACCAACAAAAAGGACTTTTTCAAACCTTTGAAAATAGATCCACTAAAAAAAAATATGTTATTATTTGATGAATTTGTAAAGAATTGTGGAAAAATTTGTCTTTATCAATAGAAAATATTTTCTCTCAATCTCTTTGTTCTACTTATTTAATTTATGAGGGTTAGTTATGGTTTTTTTTAGTATGTCTTTCTAGAATTTTCTACATATTTGTGTATTAAAAGCATATTCATCAAAATATTGAAAAAATATAATAGGGAGGTAGAAAAAAGGTTCGAACCCCACTCTTCTTATTTTCACCTAAGGGGTCTTCTGATTGGTTTCCTTTTTGACATTTCTCTTTTTTCGACTTAAACGGCACCCTCAAATTCCTTCAGTTACCATTTGCTCTCTGCATCTCACCAAGTGAACATTATTCGGCTTGCTAACTGAGTGTACTTTTGAATTTGTAGTGTTGTGTTTTTGATTTGATTTTTTGTTTTTTAATCATTCCATCCAAAAAGATGAAAAAAACCAACCATTGTGTTCAGAAAATGACTTCTCAATATCAACAGTAAGTATTGCACATTTTTAAAAGATATTTATGTAGAATAATAATAAAAAAACATTTTTTAATTTTGTAAATCTGTTTATCTGTTAATTATAGTGATAATGAAGAATTCGATCAACATATGAGGAGATTACCGCAAGAATTAGTAGGTCATATTCTGCAATATACAACAATCCAAGAATTGGTTCTTTTTAGTGAAGACCCATATTATTATGATGTGATTATTAATACTGGAATTGTCTATTCTTTGCCTGCTATTTTATTCGACGGTCCAAATTCCTTCTACGCTGAACAGTTTTTTGAACGATTCCATTTTTTAATAGAAACTGTTGATGTAAGTGAATCGAAATTGGAATTTTTAATCAAGTTGCTAAAACATTCATCCATGCCAAGATTAAGAAAAATTGTTTTTCAAGATTTCTCCAAAAGTCAATTAGTTCTAATAGGAGATCTTCTAATAAAATTATCAAGTGAAATCCAAGTAGGTAAATTGCCAAATTGTCCTATTTTCAATAAGGTAGAAGAAATTATTATCAAAGGGTCCAGACTAAATTATGATATTTTTCTAAGGGATATTAATTTGTTTTTTCCAAATTTAAAAAATTTAAGTCTTCCCTATGAATGTTTTTGTAGTAAAAGTATAAATAACTTAATAATGAAAATGAACAAACTTGTAACATTAAATTTGCCGATTTTATTGATAAAAAGAATGGAACCCTTGAAATCCATAGTTAACTTTTCTAATTTAAGAAAATTGGAAATCGCTTTTCATTCTGATAATAAAACCTGGCCATCTTATTTGTCAAAATTAGAAAATTTAGAACATCTACAAATTAGATATAATGGCCCTGAAGAAATTCTCAGGAGTTATTTTGAAATTGCACCATTAGGTAAATTGAAAAAAGTAATGTTAATAGAAATAAAATCCTTTACAAAACAACTAGTTAAAGTGTTTCTTGAAAAAAGGTTACCATTAACAAATTTGAAAATAGAATCATGCGACAATATCCATAGAAATGCCTTGAAAATGCTTAATCAGTTTGAAAATTTAACAGATCTCCGATTAGAATACTGTGATTTATTAAGAAGTAGTTATCTAAAAGATATCCATCAAATAAAAAAATTAAATATTTTATCATTGTTTGCATGTGATAAAATATCCAATAAAGTACTTCCATACATTTTTAAATGTAAAAAATTATATCAATTAATTCTTCCATTGACAAAAATGACACAAGTTAATTCTATAATTAAAATGAACAAATACTTGCGTCTTCATACATTGAACATTTATACAACTGATAAAAATGATGACGATATTGATACAATAAGAGAGGAAGTTGACATTTGTAAAAAATTGTTACCCTGTGCAAGTAATATCGAAATTATTTCAATGTATATGATGGATATTTTATAATAATAATATTTATATAAATTTTTTATTAATTAAAAATACAACTTTAATAAAAAAAACATAAATAAATTCTCATTGTATGGTTGTATTGAAATAAAAAGAGTATAGGTGTACTTATATTAAAATGAATAAAAATAGATTTATGTACTTTTTAATAATTATGTATATAGACAACTTTAATATTAAAAATGCAAAAAATTATCAATGTATGTTGAACTAAAAGTTTAAGAAAATGCTTATTGAATTTTGAATATTATTACGATGTGAAAATATTACTTTCATATAAAAATTAAATAAATTACTCTTATATATTTGTATTTAAATGAAAAATTGATGTTTTATTTAAAAAAGACGATTGTATTTAATATTTTTAATGTATATCTTAATTAATATTAATATTAATTATTAAATATAATAAAAATTCATTAATATTAATAAATATTATAAAATGAAATTTGTGAATTTATTTTGTTTTACTTATTCAATCCCATATCCTTTTCCACATATTCTTTATATCTATATCTATATATATATATATATATAAAAGGCAATGTCTTAGTGTAGTTAAATCCAAAATTAATTTAATTAGTAATATTTTGGTAAATGTCTATTTATGGTTACCATGGTTACATTGAAAAATTTACAATAAATAAATAAAAATAATTGGAAATCTTAATTTTAATTAAAATTAATTTACAATAAATAAATAAAAATAATTGGAAATCTTAATTTTAATTAAAATTAATTTGATAAATTTTATTAATATTTTTAATTTTTTTTAAACTGTCAAAAATAACATACCCATAATAACAGTTGTAATAAAAATAAAAATATAAATCATAATGTAAGTAAAATATTGAATCGTTTTATTTATATTGTTTCAATTATTGTTTGAATATTTATTAAATTTATATATAGATTTTTTTACATATTTAAATGTATATTTAATAAATTTATTTGTTGATTCTTAATAATAATAATTCAATTTACTTTCTTCAAATTTTTTTTTATTTAAAAGCATATTCAGCATTGAAATTGCCATTAAATATGCAGGTAATTGGAACTCTAACATATAATATTAGCAAATATTCTGGAATGGGAAAAATACTAAGATCATGTCATGTCCTATTAAATATTTTGAATTGTATTTTGAATCATACAATGGTAATGAAATATTGTAGGTAGACTTTTGAGATTAACAATAAGTATCTCTATAATAAGAGAATATACTTATTCTGAAAACTGTTAACTAAAATGTAATATAACTATTAACAATTAATAAAGTAGAAATAATTTTCCAACAAATAAAAATGTAATAATTATTAACAAAAAAAAAAATAAAAAATAAAAATAAATTATTAACAAAATAAGTTGACCGACTGTTTGAAGTAAATTAATTTCCAGCTACAGAAACAATTTCAAATAATTTAATAATAATATATCTATTAATGTAATAAAAAACAGATATGAATATAACAAATATTTTTACCGACCGACGATAGTAAGGTAGGTATTGTTTTCACACCAAATTTCACATGTGGAGATTTTTACATATCTCCACGAATCATGCATTGTCTTAACAGAAAAAAGTATTTTTAGCATGATGTCTGTCCGTCCGTCCGTCCGTCCGTCCGTCCGTATAGATGTGTACAGCTTGAACGGCTCAACGGATTTTGATGAAATTTGGTATATTTACTTAATGCATCAGTATGATGAATGGATCAACTTTTGGTGCAAATCCGGAAACCGGAAGTGGTAGTATTAGCGATCGACCTTAGGAAGGGAGAGGTTATTTTCACCCCAAATTTCACATGAGGATCTTTATTAGTTTTTTCTTAATTTAAAATTATATGACGTCATCCAGCCATTCATGACGTCACAGCCTGGTCTTACATATATATTATAAATAAAATAAAATTAATAAGTTGACCTGTGGCCAGGTCCGAACCGACCGACGGTTTGAACTAAATTAATTTCCAGCTACAGAAACAATTTCAAATAATTTTAATATATCTATTAATGTAATAAAAAACAGATATGGACATAACATAAATATTTTAAATTTCATTTTATTTATAATATATGTATATGTAAGACCAGGCTGTGACGTCATGAATGGCTGGATGACGTCATATAATTTTAAATTAAGAAATATTCGTGGAGATATGTAAAAATCTCCAGATGTGTGTGAAATTTGGTGTGAAAACAATACCTCCCTTACTATCGTCGGTCGGTAAAAAATAATAATAAAAATGTAATAATAAAAAATAAAATTTCAATTATATTCATATAATAAATTATTATTATTATTATTATTATTATTATTTGTAATAATTCCAATAAAAATAAATAAAAATAAAAACCAAAAAAAAGTTCAACTAAAACCAAAATTTCAATTATATTCATTTAATACATTATTATTATTATTATTATTAAGTGTTCAGTTATCACATACGCATATATGTATACAGACACACATGCAAAAGCGAAGCTTTGCCGGGTCTGCTATATAATATAAAACTATATAAATAGTCATTTAATATATCTATAGAAGAAAAATATTCAGGTATTTGAAAAATCTATGAAATTTTATTTTTAATTTGGTTCCTTGTTCATTAAAAATTGAATTTTGTTTACTTGTAGAAGAAAGAAAAAAAGGTCAAACCAACAAAAAGGACTTTTTCAAACCTTTGAAAATAGATCCACTTTAAAAAAAATATGTTATTATTTGATGAATTTGTAAAGAATTGTGGAAAAATTTGTCTTTATCAATAGAAAATATTTTCTCTCAATCTCTTTGTTCTACTTATTTAATTTATGAGGGTTAGTTATGGTTTTTTTTAGTATGTCTTTCTAGAATTTTCTACATATTTGTGTATTAAAAGCATATTCATCAAAATATTGAAAAAATATAATAGGGAGGTAGAAAAAAGGTTCGAACCCCACTCTTCTTATTTTCACCTAAGGGGTCTTCTGATTGGTTGCCTTTTTGACATTTCTCTTTTTTCGACTTAAACGGCACCCTCAAATTCCTTCAGTTACCATTTGCTCTCTGCATCTCACCTAGTGAACATTATTCGGCTTGCTAACTGAGTGTACTTTTGAATTTGTAGTGTTGTGTTTTTGATTTGATTTTTTGTTTTTTAATCATTCCATCCAAAAAGATGAAAAAAACCAACCATTGTGTTCAGAAAATGACTTCTCAATATCAACAGTAAGTATTGCACATTTTTAAAAGATATTTATGTAGAATAATAATAAAAAAACATTTTTTAATTTTGTAAATCTGTTTATCTGTTAATTATAGTGATAATGAAGAATTCGATCAACATATGAGGAGATTACCGCAAGAATTAGTAGGTCATATTCTGCAATATACAACAATCCAAGAATTGGTTCTTTTTAGTGAAGACCCATATTATTATGATGTGATTATTAATACTGGAATTGTCTATTCTTTGCCTGCTATTTTATTCGACGGTCCAAATTCCTTCTACGCTGAACAGTTTTTTGAACGATTCCATTTTTTAATAGAAACTGTTGATGTAAGTGAATCGAATTTGGAATTTTTAATCAAGTTGCTAAAACATTCATCCATGCCAACATTAAGAAAAATTGTTTTTCAAGATTTCTCCAAAAGTCAATTAGTTCTAATAGGAGATCTTCTAATAAAATTATCAAGTGAAATCCAAGTAGGTAAATTGCCAAATTGTCCTATTTTCAATAAGGTAGAAGAAATTATTATCAAAGGGTCCAGACTAAATTATGATATTTTTCTAAGGGATATTAATTTGTTTTTTCCAAATTTAAAAAATTTAAGTCTTCCCTATGAATGTTTTTGTAGTAAAAGTATAAATAACTTAATAATGAAAATGAACAAACTTGTAACATTAAATTTGCCGATTTTATTGATAAAAAGAATGGAACCCTTGAAATCCATAGTTAACTTTTCTAATTTAAAAAAATTGGAAATCGCTTTTCATTCTGATAATAAAACCTGGCCATCTTATTTGTCAAAATTAGAAAATTTAGAACATCTACAAATTAGATATAATGGCCCTGAAGAAATTCTCAGGAGTTATTTTGAAATTGCACCATTAGGTAAATTGAAAAAAGTAATGTTAATAGAAATAAAATCCTTTACAAAACAACTAGTTAAAGTGTTTCTTGAAAAAAGGTTACCATTAACAAATTTGAAAATAGAATCATGCGACAATATCCATAGAAATGCCTTGAAAATGCTTAATCAGTTTGAAAATTTAACAGATCTCCGATTAGAATACTGTGATTTATTAAGAAGTAGTTATCTAAAAGATATCCATCAAATAAAAAAATTAAATATTTTATCATTGTTTGCATGTGATAAAATATCCAATAAAGTACTTCCATACATTTTTAAATGTAAAAAATTATATCAATTAATTCTTCCATTGACAAAAATGACACAAGTTAATTCTATAATTAAAATGAACAAATACTTGCGTCTTCATACATTGAACATTTATACAACTGATAAAAATGATGACGATATTGATACAATAAGAGAGGAAGTTGACATTTGTAAAAAATTGTTACCCTGTGCAAGTAATATCGAAATTATTTCAATGTATATGATGGATATTTTATAATAATAATATTTATATAAATTTTTTATTAATTAAAAATACAACTTTAATAAAAAAAACATAAATAAATTCTCATTGTATGGTTGTATTGAAATAAAAAGAGTATAGGTGTACTTATATTAAAATGAATAAAAATAGATTTATGTACTTTTTAATAATTATGTATATAGACAACTTTAATATTAAAAATGCAAAAAATTATCAATGTATGTTGAACTAAAAGTTTAAGAAAATGCTTATTGAATTTTGAATATTATTACGATGTGAAAATATTACTTTCATATAAAAATTAAATAAATTACTCTTATATATTTGTATTTAAATGAAAAATTGATGTTTTATTTAAAAAAGACGATTGTATTTAATATTTTTAATGTATATCTTAATTAATATTAATATTAATTATTAAATATAATAAAAATTCATTAATATTAATAAATATTATAAAATGAAATTTGTGAATTTATTTTGTTTTACTTATTCAATCCCATATCCTTTTCCACATATTCTTTATATCTATATCTATATATATATATATATATAAAAGGCAATGTCTTAGTGTAGTTAAATCCAAAATTAATTTAATTAGTAATATTTTGGTAAATGTCTATTTATGGTTACCATGGTTACATTGAAAAATTTACAATAAATAAATAAAAATAATTGGAAATCTTAATTTTAATTAAAATTAATTTGATAAATTTTATTAATATTTTTAATTTTTTTTAAACTGTCAAAAATAACATACCCATAATAACAGTTGTAATAAAAATAAAAATATAAATCATAATGTAAGTAAAATATTGAATCGTTTTATTTATATTGTTTCAATTATTGTTTGAATATTTATTAAATTTATATATAGATTTTTTTACATATTTAAATGTATATTTAATAAATTTATTTGTTGATTCTTAATAATAATAATTCAATTTACTTTCTTCAAATTTTTTTTTATTTAAAAGCATATTCAGCATTGAAATTGCCATTAAATATGCAGGTAATTGGAACTCTAACATATAATATTAGCAAATATTCTGGGATGGGAAAAATACTAAGATCATGTCATGTCCTATTAAATATTTTGAATTGTATTTTGAATCATACAATGGTAATGAAATATTGTAGGTAGACTTTTGAGATTAACAATAAGTATCTCTATAATAAGAGAATATACTTATTCTGAAAACTGTTAACTAAAATGTAATATAACTATTAACAATTAATAAAGTAGAAATAATTTTCCAACAAATAAAAATGTAATAATTATTAACAAAAAAAAAAATAAAAAATAAAAATAAATTATTAACAAAATAAGTTGACCGACTGTTTGAAGTAAATTAATTTCCAGCTACAGAAACAATTTCAAATAATTTAATAATAATATATCTATTAATGTAATAAAAAACAGATATGAATATAACAAATATTTTTACCGACCGACGATAGTAAGGTAGGTATTGTTTTCACACCAAATTTCACATGTGGAGATTTTTACATATCTCCACGAATCATGCATTGTCTTAACAGAAAAAAGTATTTTTAGCATGATGTCTGTCCGTCCGTCCGTCCGTCCGTCCGTCCGTATAGATGTGTACAGCTTGAACGGCTCAACGGATTTTGATGAAATTTGGTATATTTACTTAATGCATCAGTATGATGAATGGATCAACTTTTGGTGCAAATCCGGAAACCGGAAGTGGTAGTATTAGCGATCGACCTTAGGAAGGGAGAGGTTATTTTCACCCCAAATTTCACATGAGGATCTTTATTAGTTTTTTCTTAATTTAAAATTATATGACGTCATCCAGCCATTCATGACGTCACAGCCTGGTCTTACATATATATTATAAATAAAATAAAATTAATAAGTTGACCTGTGGCCAGGTCCGAACCGACCGACGGTTTGAACTAAATTAATTTCCAGCTACAGAAACAATTTCAAATAATTTTAATATATCTATTAATGTAATAAAAAACAGATATGGACATAACATAAATATTTTAAATTTCATTTTATTTATAATATATGTATATGTAAGACCAGGCTGTGACGTCATGAATGGCTGGATGACGTCATATAATTTTAAATTAAGAAATATTCGTGGAGATATGTAAAAATCTCCAGATGTGTGTGAAATTTGGTGTGAAAACAATACCTCCCTTACTATCGTCGGTCGGTAAAAAATAATAATAAAAATGTAATAATAAAAAATAAAATTTCAATTATATTCATATAATAAATTATTATTATTATTATTATTATTATTATTTGTAATAATTCCAATAAAAATAAATAAAAATAAAAACCAAAAAAAAGTTCAACTAAAACCAAAATTTCAATTATATTCATTTAATACATTATTATTATTATTATTATTAAGTGTTCAGTTATCACATACGCATATATGTATACAGACACACATGCAAAAGCGAAGCTTTGCCGGGTCTGCTATATAATATAAAACTATATAAATAGTCATTTAATATATCTATAGAAGAAAAATATTCAGGTATTTGAAAAATCTATGAAATTTTATTTTTAATTTGGTTCCTTGTTCATTAAAAATTGAATTTTGTTTACTTGTAGAAGAAAGAAAAAAAGGTCAAACCAACAAAAAGGACTTTTTCAAACCTTTGAAAATAGATCCACTTTAAAAAAAATATGTTATTATTTGATGAATTTGTAAAGAATTGTGGAAAAATTTGTCTTTATCAATAGAAAATATTTTCTCTCAATCTCTTTGTTCTACTTATTTAATTTATGAGGGTTAGTTATGGTTTTTTTTAGTATGTCTTTCTAGAATTTTCTACATATTTGTGTATTAAAAGCATATTCATCAAAATATTGAAAAAATATAATAGGGAGGTAGAAAAAAGGTTCGAACCCCACTCTTCTTATTTTCACCTAAGGGGTCTTCTGATTGGTTGCCTTTTTGACATTTCTCTTTTTTCGACTTAAACGGCACCCTCAAATTCCTTCAGTTACCATTTGCTCTCTGCATCTCACCTAGTGAACATTATTCGGCTTGCTAACTGAGTGTACTTTTGAATTTGTAGTGTTGTGTTTTTGATTTGATTTTTTGTTTTTTAATCATTCCATCCAAAAAGATGAAAAAAACCAACCATTGTGTTCAGAAAATGACTTCTCAATATCAACAGTAAGTATTGCACATTTTTAAAAGATATTTATGTAGAATAATAATAAAAAAACATTTTTTAATTTTGTAAATCTGTTTATCTGTTAATTATAGTGATAATGAAGAATTCGATCAACATATGAGGAGATTACCGCAAGAATTAGTAGGTCATATTCTGCAATATACAACAATCCAAGAATTGGTTCTTTTTAGTGAAGACCCATATTATTATGATGTGATTATTAATACTGGAATTGTCTATTCTTTGCCTGCTATTTTATTCGACGGTCCAAATTCCTTCTACGCTGAACAGTTTTTTGAACGATTCCATTTTTTAATAGAAACTGTTGATGTAAGTGAATCGAATTTGGAATTTTTAATCAAGTTGCTAAAACATTCATCCATGCCAACATTAAGAAAAATTGTTTTTCAAGATTTCTCCAAAAGTCAATTAGTTCTAATAGGAGATCTTCTAATAAAATTATCAAGTGAAATCCAAGTAGGTAAATTGCCAAATTGTCCTATTTTCAATAAGGTAGAAGAAATTATTATCAAAGGGTCCAGACTAAATTATGATATTTTTCTAAGGGATATTAATTTGTTTTTTCCAAATTTAAAAAATTTAAGTCTTCCCTATGAATGTTTTTGTAGTAAAAGTATAAATAACTTAATAATGAAAATGAACAAACTTGTAACATTAAATTTGCCGATTTTATTGATAAAAAGAATGGAACCCTTGAAATCCATAGTTAACTTTTCTAATTTAAAAAAATTGGAAATCGCTTTTCATTCTGATAATAAAACCTGGCCATCTTATTTGTCAAAATTAGAAAATTTAGAACATCTACAAATTAGATATAATGGCCCTGAAGAAATTCTCAGGAGTTATTTTGAAATTGCACCATTAGGTAAATTGAAAAAAGTAATGTTAATAGAAATAAAATCCTTTACAAAACAACTAGTTAAAGTGTTTCTTGAAAAAAGGTTACCATTAACAAATTTGAAAATAGAATCATGCGACAATATCCATAGAAATGCCTTGAAAATGCTTAATCAGTTTGAAAATTTAACAGATCTCCGATTAGAATACTGTGATTTATTAAGAAGTAGTTATCTAAAAGATATCCATCAAATAAAAAAATTAAATATTTTATCATTGTTTGCATGTGATAAAATATCCAATAAAGTACTTCCATACATTTTTAAATGTAAAAAATTATATCAATTAATTCTTCCATTGACAAAAATGACACAAGTTAATTCTATAATTAAAATGAACAAATACTTGCGTCTTCATACATTGAACATTTATACAACTGATAAAAATGATGACGATATTGATACAATAAGAGAGGAAGTTGACATTTGTAAAAAATTGTTACCCTGTGCAAGTAATATCGAAATTATTTCAATGTATATGATGGATATTTTATAATAATAATATTTATATAAATTTTTTATTAATTAAAAATACAACTTTAATAAAAAAAACATAAATAAATTCTCATTGTATGGTTGTATTGAAATAAAAAGAGTATAGGTGTACTTATATTAAAATGAATAAAAATAGATTTATGTACTTTTTAATAATTATGTATATAGACAACTTTAATATTAAAAATGCAAAAAATTATCAATGTATGTTGAACTAAAAGTTTAAGAAAATGCTTATTGAATTTTGAATATTATTACGATGTGAAAATATTACTTTCATATAAAAATTAAATAAATTACTCTTATATATTTGTATTTAAATGAAAAATTGATGTTTTATTTAAAAAAGACGATTGTATTTAATATTTTTAATGTATATCTTAATTAATATTAATATTAATTATTAAATATAATAAAAATTCATTAATATTAATAAATATTATAAAATGAAATTTGTGAATTTATTTTGTTTTACTTATTCAATCCCATATCCTTTTCCACATATTCTTTATATCTATATCTATATATATATATATATATAAAAGGCAATGTCTTAGTGTAGTTAAATCCAAAATTAATTTAATTAGTAATATTTTGGTAAATGTCTATTTATGGTTACCATGGTTACATTGAAAAATTTACAATAAATAAATAAAAATAATTGGAAATCTTAATTTTAATTAAAATTAATTTACAATAAATAAATAAAAATAATTGGAAATCTTAATTTTAATTAAAATTAATTTGATAAATTTTATTAATATTTTTATTTTTTTTTAAACTGTCAAAAATAACATACCCATAATAACAGTTGTAATAAAAATAAAAATATAAATCATAATGTAAGTAAAATATTGAATCGTTTTATTTATATTGTTTCAATTATTGTTTGAATATTTATTAAATTTATATATAGATTTTTTTACATATTTAAATGTATATTTAATAAATTTATTTGTTGATTCTTAATAATAATAATTCAATTTACTTTCTTCAAATTTTTTTTTATTTAAAAGCATATTCAGCATTGAAATTGCCATTAAATATGCAGGTAATTGGAACTCTAACATATAATATTAGCAAATATTCTGGGATGGGAAAAATACTAAGATCATGTCATGTAAATATTTTGAATTGTATTTTGAATCATACAATGGTAATGAAATATTGTAGGTAGACTTTTGAGATTAACAATAAGTATCTCTATAATAAGAGAATATACTTATTCTGAAAACTGTTAACTAAAATGTAATATAACTATTAACAATTAATAAAGTAGAAATAATTTTCCAACAAAAAAAAATGTAATAATTATTAACAAAAAAAAAAATAAAAAATAAAAATAAATTATTAACAAAATAAGTTGACCGACTGTTTGAAGTAAATTAATTTCCAGCTACAGAAACAATTTCAAATAATTTAATAATAATATATCTATTAATGTAATAAAAAACAGATATGAATATAACAAATATTTTTACCGACCGACGATAGTAAGGTAGGTATTGTTTTCACACCAAATTTCACATGTGGAGATTTTTACATATCTCCACGAATCATGCATTGTCTTAACAGAAAAAAGTATTTTTAGCATGATGTCTGTCCGTCCGTCCGTCCGTCCGTCCGTCCGTATAGATGTGTACAGCTTGAACGGCTCAACGGATTTTGATGAAATTTGGTATATTTACTTAATGCATCAGTATGATGAATGGATCAACTTTTGGTGCAAATCCGGAAACCGGAAGTGGTAGTATTAGCGATCGACCTTAGGAAGGGAGAGGTTATTTTCACCCCAAATTTCACATGAGGATCTTTATTAGTTTTTTCTTAATTTAAAATTATATGACGTCATCCAGCCATTCATGACGTCACAGCCTGGTCTTACATATATATTATAAATAAAATAAAATTAATAAGTTGACCTGTGGCCAGGTCCGAACCGACCGACGGTTTGAAGTAAATTAATTTCCAGCTACAGAAACAATTTCAAATAATTTTAATATATCTATTAATGTAATAAAAAACAGATATGGACATAACATAAATATTTTAAATTTCATTTTATTTATAATATATGTATATGTAAGACCAGGCTGTGACGTCATGAATGGCTGGATGACGTCATATAATTTTAAATTAAGAAATATTCGTGGAGATATGTAAAAATCTCCAGATGTGTGTGAAATTTGGTGTGAAAACAATACCTCCCTTACTATCGTCGGTCGGTAAAAAATAATAATAAAAATGTAATAATAAAAAATAAAATTTCAATTATATTCATATAATAAATTATTATTATTATTATTATTATTATTATTTGTAATAATTCCAATAAAAATAAATAAAAATAAAAACCAAAAAAAAGTTCAACTAAAACCAAAATTTCAATTATATTCATTTAATACATTATTATTATTATTATTATTAAGTGTTCAGTTATCACATACGCATATATGTATACAGACACACATGCAAAAGCGAAGCTTTGCCGGGTCTGCTATATAATATAAAACTATATAAATAGTCATTTAATATATCTATAGAAGAAAAATATTCAGGTATTTGAAAAATCTATGAAATTTTATTTTTAATTTGGTTCCTTGTTCATTAAAAATTGAATTTTGTTTACTTGTAGAAGAAAGAAAAAAAGGTCAAACCAACAAAAAGGACTTTTTCAAACCTTTGAAAATAGATCCACTTTAAAAAAAATATGTTATTATTTGATGAATTTGTAAAGAATTGTGGAAAAATTTGTCTTTATCAATAGAAAATATTTTCTCTCAATCTCTTTGTTCTACTTATTTAATTTATGAGGGTTAGTTATGGTTTTTTTTAGTATGTCTTTCTAGAATTTTCTACATATTTGTGTATTAAAAGCATATTCATCAAAATATTGAAAAAATATAATAGGGAGGTAGAAAAAAGGTTCGAACCCCACTCTTCTTATTTTCACCTAAGGGGTCTTCTGATTGGTTGCCTTTTTGACATTTCTCTTTTTTCGACTTAAACGGCACCCTCAAATTCCTTCAGTTACCATTTGCTCTCTGCATCTCACCAAGTGAACATTATTCGGCTTGCTAACTGAGTGTACTTTTGAATTTGTAGTGTTGTGTTTTTGATTTGATTTTTTGTTTTTTAATCATTCCATCCAAAAAGATGAAAAAAACCAACCATTGTGTTCAGAAAATGACTTCTCAATATCAACAGTAAGTATTGCACATTTTTAAAAGATATTTATGTAGAATAATAATAAAAAAACATTTTTTAATTTTGTAAATCTGTTTATCTGTTAATTATAGTGATAATGAAGAATTCGATCAACATATGAGGAGATTACCGCAAGAATTAGTAGGTCATATTCTTCAATATACAACAATCCAAGAATTGGTTCTTTTTAGTGAAGACCCATATTATTATGATGTGATTATTAATACTGGAATTGTCTATTCTTTGCCTGCTATTTTATTCGACGGTCCAAATTCCTTCTACGCTGAACAGTTTTTTGAACGATTCCATTTTTTAATAGAAACTGTTGATGTAAGTGAATCGAATTTGGAATTTTTAATCAAGTTGCTAAAACATTCATCCATGCCAACATTAAGAAAAATTGTTTTTCAAGATTTCTCCAAAAGTCAATTAGTTCTAATAGGAGATCTTCTAATAAAATTATCAAGTGAAATCCAAGTAGGTAAATTGCCAAATTGTCCTATTTTCAATAAGGTAGAAGAAATTATTATCAAAGGGTCCAGACTAAATTATGATATTTTTCTAAGGGATATTAATTTGTTTTTTCCAAATTTAAAAAATTTAAGTCTTCCCTATGAATGTTTTTGTAGTAAAAGTATAAATAACTTAATAATGAAAATGAACAAACTTGTAACATTAAATTTGCCGATTTTATTGATAAAAAGAATGGAACCCTTGAAATCCATAGTTAACTTTTCTAATTTAAGAAAATTGGAAATCGCTTTTCATTCTGATAATAAAACCTGGCCATCTTATTTGTCAAAATTAGAAAATTTAGAACATCTACAAATTAGATATAATGGCCCTGAAGAAATTCTCAGGAGTTATTTTGAAATTGCACCATTAGGTAAATTGAAAAAAGTAATGTTAATAGAAATAAAATCCTTTACAAAACAACTAGTTAAAGTGTTTCTTGAAAAAAGGTTACCATTAACAAATTTGAAAATAGAATCATGCGACAATATCCATAGAAATGCCTTGAAAATGCTTAATCAGTTTGAAAATTTAACAGATCTCCGATTAGAATACTGTGATTTATTAAGAAGTAGTTATCTAAAAGATATCCATCAAATAAAAAAATTAAATATTTTATCATTGTTTGCATGTGATAAAATATCCAATAAAGTACTTCCATACATTTTTAAATGTAAAAAATTATATCAATTAATTCTTCCATTGACAAAAATGACACAAGTTAATTCTATAATTAAAATGAACAAATACTTGCGTCTTCATACATTGAACATTTATACAACTGATAAAAATGATGACGATATTGATACAATAAGAGAGGAAGTTGACATTTGTAAAAAATTGTTACCTTGTGCAAGTAATATCGAAATTATTTCAATGTATATGATGGATATTTTATAATAATAATATTTATATAAATTTTTTATTAATTAAAAATACAACTTTAATAAAAAAAACATAAATAAATTCTCATTGTATGGTTGTATTGAAATAAAAAGAGTATAGGTGTACTTATATTAAAATGAATAAAAATAGATTTATGTACTTTTTAATAATTATGTATATAGACAACTTTAATATTAAAAATGTAAAAAATTATCAATGTATGTTGAACTAAAAGTTTAAGAAAATGCTTATTGAATTTTAAATATTATTACGATGTGAAAATATTACTTTCATATAAAAATTAAATAAATTACTCTTATATATTTGTATTTAAATGAAAAATTGATGTTTTATTTAAAAAAGACGATTGTATTTAATATTTTTAATGTATATCTTAATTAATATTAATATTAATTATTAAATATAATAAAAATTCATTAATATTAATAAATATTATAAAATGAAATTTGTGAATTTATTTTGTTTTACTTATTCAATCCCATATCCTTTTCCACATATTCTTTATATCTATATATATATATATATATATATAAAAGGCAATGTCTTAGTGTAGTTAAATAAAAAATTAATTTAATTAGTAATATTTTGGTAAATGTCTATTTATGGTTACCATGGTTACATTGAAAAATTTACAATAAATAAATAAAAATAATTGGAAATCTTAATTTTAATTAAAATTAATTTACAATAAATAAATAAAAATAGTTGGAAATCTTAATTTTAATTAAAATTAATTTGATAAATTTTATTAATATTTTTAATTTTTTTTAAACTGTCAAAAATAACATACCCATAATAACAGTTGTAATAAAAATAAAAATATAAATCATAATGTAAGTAAAATATTGAATCGTTTTATTTATATTGTTTCAATTATTGTTTGAATATTTATTAAATTTATATATAGATTTTTTTACATATTTAAATGTATATTTAATAAATTTATTTGTTGATTCTTAATAATAATAATTCAATTTACTTTCTTCAAATTTTTTTTTATTTAAAAGCATATTCAGCATTGAAATTGCCATTAAATATGCAGGTAATTGGAACTCTAACATATAATATTAGCAAATATTCTGGGATGGGAAAAATACTAAGATCATGTCATGTCCTATTAAATATTTTGAATTGTATTTTGAATCATACAATGGTAATGAAATATTGTAGGTAGACTTTTGAGATTAACAATAAGTATCTCTATAATAAGAGAATATACTTATTCTGAAAACTGTTAACTAAAATGTAATATAACTATTAACAATTAATAAAGTAGAAATAATTTTCCAACAAATAAAAATGTAATAATTATTAACAAAAAAAAAAAAATAAAAAATAAAAATAAATTATTAACAAAATAAGTTGACCGACTGTTTGAAGTAAATTAATTTCCAGCTACAGAAACAATTTCAAATAATTTAATAATAATATATCTATTAATGTAATAAAAAACAGATATGAATATAACAAATATTTTTACCGACCGACGATAGTAAGGTAGGTATTGTTTTCACACCAAATTTCACATGTGGAGATTTTTACATATCTCCACGAATCATGCATTGTCTTAACAGAAAAAAGTATTTTTAGCATGATGTCTGTCCGTCCGTCCGTCCGTATAGATGTGTACAGCTTGAACGGCTCAACGGATTTTGATGAAATTTGGTATATTTACTTAATGCATCAGTATGATGAATGGATCAACTTTTGGTGCAAATCCGGAAACCGGAAGTGGTAGTATTAGCGATCGACCTTAGGAAGGGAAAGGTTATTTTCACCCCAAATTTCACATGAGGATCTTTATTAGTTTTTTCTTAATTTAAAATTATATGACGTCATCCAGCCATTCATGACGTCACAGCCTGGTCTTACATATATATTATAAATAAAATAAAATTAATAAGTTGACCTGTGGCCAGGTCCGAACCGACCGACGGTTTGAAGTAAATTAATTTCCAGCTACAGAAACAATTTCAAATAATTTTAATATATCTATTAATGTAATAAAAAACAGATATGGACATAACATAAATATTTTAAATTTCATTTTATTTATAATATATGTATATGTAAGACCAGGCTGTGACGTCATGAATGGCTGGATGACGTCATATAATTTTAAATTAAGAAATATTCGTGGAGATATGTAAAAATCTCCAGATGTGTGTGAAATTTGGTGTGAAAACAATACCTCCCTTACTATCGTCGGTCGGTAAAAAATAATAATAAAAATGTAATAATAAAAAATAAAATTTCAATTATATTCATATAATAAATTATTATTATTATTATTTGTAATAATTCCAATAAAAATAAATAAAAATAAAAACCAAAAAAAAGTTCAACTAAAACCAAAATTTCAATTATATTCATTTAATACATTATTATTATTATTATTATTAAGTGTTCAGTTATCACATACGCATATATGTATACAGACACACATGCAAAAGCGAAGCTTTGCCGGGTCTGCTATATAATATAAAACTATATAAATAGTCATTTAATATATCTATAGAAGAAAAATATTCAGGTATTTGAAAAATCTATGAAATTTTATTTTTAATTTGGTTCCTTGTTCATTAAAAATTGAATTTTGTTTACTTGTAGAAGAAAGAAAAAAAGGTCAAACCAACAAAAAGGACTTTTTCAAACCTTTGAAAATAGATCCACTTTAAAAAAAATATGTTATTATTTGATGAATTTGTAAAGAATTGTGGAAAAATTTGTCTTTATCAATAGAAAATATTTTCTCTCAATCTCTTTGTTCTACTTATTTAATTTATGAGGGTTAGTTATGGTTTTTTTTAGTATGTCTTTCTAGAATTTTCTACATATTTGTGTATTAAAAGCATATTCATCAAAATATTGAAAAAATATAATAGGGAGGTAGAAAAAAGGTTCGAACCCCACTCTTCTTATTTTCACCTAAGGGGTCTTCTGATTGGTTGCCTTTTTGACATTTCTCTTTTTTCGACTTAAACGGCACCCTCAAATTCCTTCAGTTACCATTTGCTCTCTGCATCTCACCAAGTGAACATTATTCGGCTTGCTAACTGAGTGTACTTTTGAATTTGTAGTGTTGTGTTTTTGATTTGATTTTTTGTTTTTTAATCATTCCATCCAAAAAGATGAAAAAAACCAACCATTGTGTTCAGAAAATGACTTCTCAATATCAACAGTAAGTATTGCACATTTTTAAAAGATATTTATGTAGAATAATAATAAAAAAACATTTTTTAATTTTGTAAATCTGTTTATCTGTTAATTATAGTGATAATGAAGAATTCGATCAACATATGAGGAGATTACCGCAAGAATTAGTAGGTCATATTCTGCAATATACAACAATCCAAGAATTGGTTCTTTTTAGTGAAGACCCATATTATTATGATGTGATTATTAATACTGGAATTGTCTATTCTTTGCCTGCTATTTTATTCGACGGTCCAAATTCCTTCTACGCTGAACAGTTTTTTGAACGATTCCATTTTTTAATAGAAACTGTTGATGTAAGTGAATCGAATTTGGAATTTTTAATCAAGTTGCTAAAACATTCATCCATGCCAACATTAAGAAAAATTGTTTTTCAAGATTTCTCCAAAAGTCAATTAGTTCTAATAGGAGATCTTCTAATAAAATTATCAAGTGAAATCCAAGTAGGTAAATTGCCAAATTGTCCTATTTTCAATAAGGTAGAAGAAATTATTATCAAAGGGTCCAGACTAAATTATGATATTTTTCTAAGGGATATTAATTTGTTTTTTCCAAATTTAAAAAATTTAAGTCTTCCCTATGAATGTTTTTGTAGTAAAAGTATAAATAACTTAATAATGAAAATGAACAAACTTGTAACATTAAATTTGCCGATTTTATTGATAAAAAGAATGGAACCCTTGAAATCCATAGTTAACTTTTCTAATTTAAAAAAATTGGAAATCGCTTTTCATTCTGATAATAAAACCTGGCCATCTTATTTGTCAAAATTAGAAAATTTAGAACATCTACAAATTAGATATAATGGCCCTGAAGAAATTCTCAGGAGTTATTTTGAAATTGCACCATTAGGTAAATTGAAAAAAGTAATGTTAATAGAAATAAAATCCTTTACAAAACAACTAGTTAAAGTGTTTCTTGAAAAAAGGTTACCATTAACAAATTTGAAAATAGAATCATGCGACAATATCCATAGAAATGCCTTGAAAATGCTTAATCAGTTTGAAAATTTAACAGATCTCCGATTAGAATACTGTGATTTATTAAGAAGTAGTTATCTAAAAGATATCCATCAAATAAAAAAATTAAATATTTTATCATTGTTTGCATGTGATAAAATATCCAATAAAGTACTTCCATACATTTTTAAATGTAAAAAATTATATCAATTAATTCTTCCATTGACAAAAATGACACAAGTTAATTCTATAATTAAAATGAACAAATACTTGCGTCTTCATACATTGAACATTTATACAACTGATAAAAATGATGACGATATTGATACAATAAGAGAGGAAGTTGACATTTGTAAAAAATTGTTACCTTGTGCAAGTAATATCGAAATTATTTCAATGTATATGATGGATATTTTATAATAATAATATTTATATAAATTTTTTATTAATTAAAAATACAACTTTAATAAAAAAAACATAAATAAATTCTCATTGTATGGTTGTATTGAAATAAAAAGAGTATAGGTGTACTTATATTAAAATGAATAAAAATAGATTTATGTACTTTTTAATAATTATGTATATAGACAACTTTAATATTAAAAATGCAAAAAATTATCAATGTATGTTGAACTAAAAGTTTAAGAAAATGCTTATTGAATTTTGAATATTATTACGATGTGAAAATATTACTTTCATATAAAAATTAAATAAATTACTCTTATATATTTGTATTTAAATGAAAAATTGATGTTTTATTTAAAAAAGACGATTGTATTTAATATTTTTAATGTATATCTTAATTAATATTAATATTAATTATTAAATATAATAAAAATTCATTAATATTAATAAATATTATAAAATGAAATTTGTGAATTTATTTTGTTTTACTTATTCAATCCCATATCCTTTTCCACATATTCTTTATATCTATATATATATATATATATATATATAAAAGGCAATGTCTTAGTGTAGTTAAATCCAAAATTAATTTAATTAGTAATATTTTGGTAAATGTCTATTTATGGTTACCATGGTTACATTGAAAAATTTACAATAAATAAATAAAAATAATTGGAAATCTTAATTTTAATTAAAATTAATTTGATAAATTTTATTAATATTTTTAATTTTTTTTAAACTGTCAAAAATAACATACCCATAATAACAGTTGTAATAAAAATAAAAATATAAATCATAATGTAAGTAAAATATTGAATCGTTTTATTTATATTGTTTCAATTATTGTTTGAATATTTATTAAATTTATATATAGATTTTTTTACATATTTAAATGTATATTTAATAAATTTATTTGTTGATTCTTAATAATAATAATTCAATTTACTTTCTTCAAATTTTTTTTTATTTAAAAGCATATTCAGCATTGAAATTGCCATTAAATATGCAAGTAATTGGAACTCTAACATATAATATTAGCAAATATTCTGGGATGGGAAAAATACTAAGATCATGTCATGTCCTATTAAATATTTTGAATTGTATTTTGAATCATACAATGGTAATGAAATATTGTAGGTAGACTTTTGAGATTAACAATAAGTATCTCTATAATAAGAGAATATACTTATTCTGAAAACTGTTAACTAAAATGTAATATAACTATTAACAATTAATAAAGTAGAAATAATTTTCCAACAAATAAAAATGTAATAATTATTAACAAAAAAAAAAATAAAAAATAAAAAAAAATTATTAACAAAATAAGTTGACCGACTGTTTGAAGTAAATTAATTTCCAGCTACAGAAACAATTTCAAATAATTTAATAATAATATATCTATTAATGTAATAAAAAACAGATATGAATATAACAAATATTTTTACCGACCGACGATAGTAAGGTAGGTATTGTTTTCACACCAAATTTCACATGTGGAGATTTTTACATATCTCCACGAATCATGCATTGTCTTAACAGAAAAAAGTATTTTTAGCATGATGTCTGTCCGTCCGTCCGTCCGTCCGTCCGTCCGTATAGATGTGTACAGCTTGAACGGCTCAACGGATTTTGATGAAATTTGGTATATTTACTTAATGCATCAGTATGATGAATGGATCAACTTTTGGTGCAAATCCGGAAACCGGAAGTGGTAGTATTAGCGATCGACCTTAGGAAGGGAAAGGTTATTTTCACCCCAAATTTCACATGAGGATCTTTATTAGTTTTTTCTTAATTTAAAATTATATGACGTCATCCAGCCATTCATGACGTCACAGCCTGGTCTTACATATATATTATAAATAAAATAAAATTAATAAGTTGACCTGTGGCCAGGTCCGAACCGACCGACGGTTTGAAGTAAATTAATTTCCAGCTACAGAAACAATTTCAAATAATTTTAATATATCTATTAATGTAATAAAAAACAGATATGGACATAACATAAATATTTTAAATTTCATTTTATTTATAATATATGTATATGTAAGACCAGGCTGTGACGTCATGAATGGCTGGATGACGTCATATAATTTTAAATTAAGAAATATTCGTGGAGATATGTAAAAATCTCCAGATGTGTGTGAAATTTGGTGTGAAAACAATACCTCCCTTACTATCGTCGGTCGGTAAAAAATAATAATAAAAATGTAATAATAAAAAATAAAATTTCAATTATATTCATATAATAAATTATTATTATTATTATTATTATTATTATTATTTGTAATAATTCCAATAAAAATAAATAAAAATAAAAACCAAAAAAAAGTTCAACTAAAACCAAAATTTCAATTATATTCATTTAATACATTATTATTATTATTATTATTAAGTGTTCAGTTATCACATACGCATATATGTATACAGACACACATGCAAAAGCGAAGCTTTGCCGGGTCTGCTATATAATATAAAACTATATAAATAGTCATTTAATATATCTATAGAAGAAAAATATTCAGGTATTTGAAAAATCTATGAAATTTTATTTTTAATTTGGTTCCTTGTTCATTAAAAATTGAATTTTGTTTACTTGTAGAAGAAAGAAAAAAAGGTCAAACCAACAAAAAGGACTTTTTCAAACCTTTGAAAATAGATCCACTTTAAAAAAAATATGTTATTATTTGATGAATTTGTAAAGAATTGTGGAAAAATTTGTCTTTATCAATAGAAAATATTTTCTCTCAATCTCTTTGTTCTACTTATTTAATTTATGAGGGTTAGTTATGGTTTTTTTTAGTATGTCTTTCTAGAATTTTCTACATATTTGTGTATTAAAAGCATATTCATCAAAATATTGAAAAAATATAATAGGGAGGTAGAAAAAAGGTTCGAACCCCACTCTTCTTATTTTCACCTAAGGGGTCTTCTGATTGGTTGCCTTTTTGACATTTCTCTTTTTTCGACTTAAACGGCACCCTCAAATTCCTTCAGTTACCATTTGCTCTCTGCATCTCACCAAGTGAACATTATTCGGCTTGCTAACTGAGTGTACTTTTGAATTTGTAGTGTTGTGTTTTTGATTTGATTTTTTGTTTTTTAATCATTCCATCCAAAAAGATGAAAAAAACAAACCATTGTGTTCAGAAAATGACTTCTCAATATCAACAGTAAGTATTGCACATTTTTAAAAGATATTTATGTAGAATAATAATAAAAAAACATTTTTTAATTTTGTAAATCTGTTTATCTGTTAATTATAGTGATAATGAAGAATTCGATCAACATATGAGGAGATTACCGCAAGAATTATTAGGTCATATTCTGCAATATACAACAATCCAAGAATTGGTTCTTTTTAGTGAAGACCCATATTATTATGATGTGATTATTAATACTGGAATTGTCTATTCTTTGCCTGCTATTTTATTCGACGGTCCAAATTCCTTCTACGCTGAACAGTTTTTTGAACGATTCCATTTTTTAATAGAAACTGTTGATGTAAGTGAATCGAATTTGGAATTTTTAATCAAGTTGCTAAAACATTCATCCATGCCAAGATTAAGAAAAATTGTTTTTCAAGATTTCTCCAAAAGTCAATTAGTTCTAATAGGAGATCTTCTAATAAAATTATCAAGTGAAATCCTAGTAGGTAAATTGCCAAATTGTCCTATTTTCAATAAGGTAGAAGAAATTATTATCAAAGGGTCCAGACTAAATTATGATATTTTTCTAAGGGATATTAATTTGTTTTTTCCAAATTTAAAAAATTTAAGTCTTCCCTATGAATGTTTTTGTAGTAAAAGTATAAATAACTTAATAATGAAAATGAACAAACTTGTAACATTAAATTTGCCGATTTTATTGATAAAAAGAATGGAACCCTTGAAATCCATAGTTAACTTTTCTAATTTAAAAAAATTGGAAATCGCTTTTCATTCTGATAATAAAACCTGGCCATCTTATTTGTCAAAATTAGAAAATTTAGAACATCTACAAATTAGATATAATGGCCCTGAAGAAATTCTCAGGAGTTATTTTGAAATTGCACCATTAGGTAAATTGAAAAAAGTAATGTTAATAGAAATAAAATCCTTTACAAAACAACTAGTTAAAGTGTTTCTTGAAAAAAGGTTACCATTAACAAATTTGAAAATAGAATCATGCGACAATATCCATAGAAATGCCTTGAAAATGCTTAATCAGTTTGAAAATTTAACAGATCTCCGATTAGAATACTGTGATTTATTAAGAAGTAGTTATCTAAAAGATATCCATCAAATAAAAAAATTAAATATTTTATCATTGTTTGCATGTGATAAAATATCCAATAAAGTACTTCCATACATTTTTAAATGTAAAAAATTATATCAATTAATTCTTCCATTGACAAAAATGACACAAGTTAATTCTATAATTAAAATGAACAAATACTTGCGTCTTCATACATTGAACATTTATACAACTGATAAAAATGATGACGATATTGATACAATAAGAGAGGAAGTTGACATTTGTAAAAAATTGTTACCTTGTGCAAGTAATATCGAAATTATTTCAATGTATATGATGGATATTTTATAATAATAATATTTATATAAATTTTTTATTAATTAAAAATACAACTTTAATAAAAAAAACATAAATAAATTCTCATTGTATGGTTGTATTGAAATAAAAAGAGTATAGGTGTACTTATATTAAAATGAATAAAAATAGATTTATGTACTTTTTAATAATTATGTATATAGACAACTTTAATATTAAAAATGTAAAAAATTATCAATGTATGTTGAACTAAAAGTTTAAGAAAATGCTTATTGAATTTTGAATATTATTACGATGTGAAAATATTACTTTCATATAAAAATTAAATAAATTACTCTTATATATTTGTATTTAAATGAAAAATTGATGTTTTATTTAAAAAAGACGATTGTATTTAATATTTTTAATGTATATCTTAATTAATATTAATATTAATTATTAAATATAATAAAAATTCATTAATATTAATAAATATTATAAAATGAAATTTGTGAATTTATTTTGTTTTACTTATTCAATCCCATATCCTTTTCCACATATTCTTTATATCTATATATATATATATATATATATATAAAAGGCAATGTCTTAGTGTAGTTAAATAAAAAATTAATTTAATTAGTAATATTTTGGTAAATGTCTATTTATGGTTACCATGGTTACATTGAAAAATTTACAATAAATAAATAAAAATAATTGGAAATCTTAATTTTAATTAAAATTAATTTACAATAAATAAATAAAAATAATTGGAAATCTTAATTTTAATTAAAATTAATTTGATAAATTTTATTAATATTTTTATTTTTTTTTAAACTGTCAAAAATAACATACCCATAATAACAGTTGTAATAAAAATAAAAATATAAATCATAATGTAAGTAAAATATTGAATCGTTTTATTTATATTGTTTCAATTATTGTTTGAATATTTATTAAATTTATATATAGATTTTTTTACATATTTAAATGTATATTTAATAAATTTATTTGTTGATTCTTAATAATAATAATTCAATTTACTTTCTTCAAATTTTTTTTTATTTAAAAGCATATTCAGCATTGAAATTGCCATTAAATATGCAGGTAATTGGAACTCTAACATATAATATTAGCAAATATTCTGGGATGGGAAAAATACTAAGATCATGTCATGTCCTATTAAATATTTTGAATTGTATTTTGAATCATACAATGGTAATGAAATATTGTAGGTAGACTTTTGAGATTAACAATAAGTATCTCTATAATAAGAGAATATACTTATTCTGAAAACTGTTAACTAAAATGTAATATAACTATTAACAATTAATAAAGTAGAAATAATTTTCCAACAAATAAAAATGTAATAATTATTAACAAAAAAAAAAATAAAAAAAAAAAAAAATTATTAACAAAATAAGTTGACCGACTGTTTGAAGTAAATTAATTTCCAGCTACAGAAACAATTTCAAATAATTTAATAATAATATATCTATTAATGTAATAAAAAACAGATATGAATATAACAAATATTTTTACCGACCGACGATAGTAAGGTAGGTATTGTTTTCACACCAAATTTCACATGTGGAGATTTTTACATATCTCCACGAATCATGCATTGTCTTAACAGAAAAAAGTATTTTTAGCATGATGTCTGTCCGTCCGTCCGTCCGTCCGTCCGTCCGTATAGATGTGTACAGCTTGAACGGCTCAACGGATTTTGATGAAATTTGGTATATTTACTTAATGCATCAGTATGATGAATGGATCAACTTTTGGTGCAAATCCGGAAACCGGAAGTGGTAGTATTAGCGATCGACCTTAGGAAGGGAAAGGTTATTTTCACCCCAAATTTCACATGAGGATCTTTATTAGTTTTTTCTTAATTTAAAATTATATGACGTCATCCAGCCATTCATGACGTCACAGCCTGGTCTTACATATATATTATAAATAAAATAAAATTAATAAGTTGACCTGTGGCCAGGTCCGAACCGACCGACGGTTTGAAGTAAATTAATTTCCAGCTACAGAAACAATTTCAAATAATTTTAATATATCTATTAATGTAATAAAAAACAGATATGGACATAACATAAATATTTTAAATTTCATTTTATTTATAATATATGTATATGTAAGACCAGGCTGTGACGTCATGAATGGCTGGATGACGTCATATAATTTTAAATTAAGAAATATTCGTGGAGATATGTAAAAATCTCCAGAAGTGTGTGAAATTTGGTGTGAAAACAATACCTCCCTTACTATCGTCGGTCGGTAAAAAATAATAATAAAAATGTAATAATAAAAAATAAAATTTCAATTATATTCATATAATAAATTATTATTATTATTATTATTATTATTATTATTTGTAATAATTCCAATAAAAATAAATAAAAATAAAAACCAAAAAAAAGTTCAACTAAAACCAAAATTTCAATTATATTCATTTAATACATTATTATTATTATTATTATTAAGTGTTCAGTTATCACATACGCATATATGTATACAGACACACATGCAAAAGCGAAGCTTTGCCGGGTCTGCTATATAATATAAAACAATATAAATAGTCATTTAATATATCTATAGAAGAAAAATATTAAGGTATTTGAAAAATCTATGAAATTTTATTTTTAATTTGGTTCCTTGTTCATTAAAAATTGAATTTTGTTTACTTGTAGAAGAAAGAAAAAAAGGTCAAACCAACAAAAAGGACTTTTTCAAACCTTTGAAAATAGATCCACTTTAAAAAAAATATGTTATTATTTGATGAATTTGTAAAGAATTGTGGAAAAATTTGTCTTTATCAATAGAAAATATTTTCTCTCAATCTCTTTGTTCTACTTATTTAATTTATGAGGGTTAGTTATGGTTTTTTTTAGTATGTCTTTCTAGAATTTTCTACATATTTGTGTATTAAAAGCATATTCATCAAAATATTGAAAAAATATAATAGGGAGGTAGAAAAAAGGTTCGAACCCCACTCTTCTTATTTTCACCTAAGGGGTCTTCTGATTGGTTGCCTTTTTGACATTTCTCTTTTTTCGACTTAAACGGCACCCTCAAATTCCTTCAGTTACCATTTGCTCTCTGCATCTCACCAAGTGAACATTATTCGGCTTGCTAACTGAGTGTACTTTTGAATTTGTAGTGTTGTGTTTTTGATTTGATTTTTTGTTTTTTAATCATTCCATCCAAAAAGATGAAAAAAACAAACCATTGTGTTCAGAAAATGACTTCTCAATATCAACAGTAAGTATTGCACATTTTTAAAAGATATTTATGTAGAATAATAATAAAAAAACATTTTTTAATTTTGTAAATCTGTTTATCTGTTAATTATAGTGATAATGAAGAATTCGATCAACATATGAGGAGATTACCGCAAGAATTAGTAGGTCATATTCTGCAATATACAACAATCCAAGAATTGGTTCTTTTTAGTGAAGACCCATATTATTATGATGTGATTATTAATACTGGAATTGTCTATTCTTTGCCTGCTATTTTATTCGACGGTCCAAATTCCTTCTACGCTGAACAGTTTTTTGAACGATTCCATTTTTTAATAGAAACTGTTGATATAAGTGAATCGAATTTGGAATTTTTAATCAAGTTGCTAAAACATTCATCCATGCCAAGATTAAGAAAAATTGTTTTTCAAGATTTCTCCAAAAGTCAATTAGTTCTAATAGGAGATCTTCTAATAAAATTATCAAGTGAAATCCTAGTAGGTAAATTGCCAAATTGTCCTATTTTCAATAAGGTAGAAGAAATTATTATCAAAGGGTCCAGACTAAATTATGATATTTTTCTAAGGGATATTAATTTGTTTTTTCCAAATTTAAAAAATTTAAGTCTTCCCTATGAATGTTTTTGTAGTAAAAGTATAAATAACTTAATAATGAAAATGAACAAACTTGTAACATTAAATTTGCCGATTTTATTGATAAAAAGAATGGAACCCTTGAAATCCATAGTTAACTTTTCTAATTTAAAAAAATTGGAAATCGCTTTTCATTCTGATAATAAAACCTGGCCATCTTATTTGTCAAAATTAGAAAATTTAGAACATCTACAAATTAGATATAATGGCCCTGAAGAAATTCTCAGGAGTTATTTTGAAATTGCACCATTAGGTAAATTGAAAAAAGTAATGTTAATAGAAATAAAATCCTTTACAAAACAACTAGTTAAAGTGTTTCTTGAAAAAAGGTTACCATTAACAAATTTGAAAATAGAATCATGCGACAATATCCATAGAAATGCCTTGAAAATGCTTAATCAGTTTGAAAATTTAACAGATCTCCGATTAGAATACTGTGATTTATTAAGAAGTAGTTATCTAAAAGATATCCATCAAATAAAAAAATTAAATATTTTATCATTGTTTGCATGTGATAAAATATCCAATAAAGTACTTCCATACATTTTTAAATGTAAAAAATTATATCAATTAATTCTTCCATTGACAAAAATGACACAAGTTAATTCTATAATTAAAATGAACAAATACTTGCGTCTTCATACATTGAACATTTATACAACTGATAAAAATGATGACGATATTGATACAATAAGAGAGGAAGTTGACATTTGTAAAAAATTGTTACCTTGTGCAAGTAATATCGAAATTATTTCAATGTATATGATGGATATTTTATAATAATAATATTTATATAAATTTTTTATTAATTAAAAATACAACTTTAATAAAAAAAACATAAATAAATTCTCATTGTATGGTTGTATTGAAATAAAAAGAGTATAGGTGTACTTATATTAAAATGAATAAAAATAGATTTATGTACTTTTTAATAATTATGTATATAGACAACTTTAATATTAAAAATGCAAAAAATTATCAATGTATGTTGAACTAAAAGTTTAAGAAAATGCTTATTGAATTTTGAATATTATTACGATGTGAAAATATTACTTTCATATAAAAATTAAATAAATTACTCTTATATATTTGTATTTAAATGAAAAATTGATGTTTTATTTAAAAAAGACGATTGTATTTAATATTTTTAATGTATATCTTAATTAATATTAATATTAATTATTAAATATAATAAAAATTCATTAATATTAATAAATATTATAAAATGAAATTTGTGAATTTATTTTGTTTTACTTATTCAATCCCATATCCTTTTCCACATATTCTTTATATCTATATATATATATATATATATATATAAAAGGCAATGTCTTAGTGTAGTTAAATCCAAAATTAATTTAATTAGTAATATTTTGGTAAATGTCTATTTATGGTTACCATGGTTACATTGAAAAATTTACAATAAATAAATAAAAATAATTGGAAATCTTAATTTTAATTAAAATTAATTTGATAAATTTTATTAATATTTTTAATTTTTTTTAAACTGTCAAAAATAACATACCCATAATAACAGTTGTAATAAAAATAAAAATATAAATCATAATGTAAGTAAAATATTGAATCGTTTTATTTATATTGTTTCAATTATTGTTTGAATATTTATTAAATTTATATATAGATTTTTTTACATATTTAAATGTATATTTAATAAATTTATTTGTTGATTCTTAATAATAATAATTCAATTTACTTTCTTCAAATTTTTTTTTATTTAAAAGCATATTCAGCATTGAAATTGCCATTAAATATGCAAGTAATTGGAACTCTAACATATAATATTAGCAAATATTCTGGGATGGGAAAAATACTAAGATCATGTCATGTCCTATTAAATATTTTGAATTGTATTTTGAATCATACAATGGTAATGAAATATTGTAGGTAGACTTTTGAGATTAACAATAAGTATCTCTATAATAAGAGAATATACTTATTCTGAAAACTGTTAACTAAAATGTAATATAACTATTAACAATTAATAAAGTAGAAATAATTTTCCAACAAATAAAAATGTAATAATTATTAACAAAAAAAAAAATAAAAAATAAAAAAAAATTATTAACAAAATAAGTTGACCGACTGTTTGAAGTAAATTAATTTCCAGCTACAGAAACAATTTCAAATAATTTAATAATAATATATCTATTAATGTAATAAAAAACAGATATGAATATAACAAATATTTTTACCGACCGACGATAGTAAGGTAGGTATTGTTTTCACACCAAATTTCACATGTGGAGATTTTTACATATCTCCACGAATCATGCATTGTCTTAACAGAAAAAAGTATTTTTAGCATGATGTCTGTCCGTCCGTCCGTCCGTCCGTCCGTCCGTATAGATGTGTACAGCTTGAACGGCTCAACGGATTTTGATGAAATTTGGTATATTTACTTAATGCATCAGTATGATGAATGGATCAACTTTTGGTGCAAATCCGGAAACCGGAAGTGGTAGTATTAGCGATCGACCTTAGGAAGGGAAAGGTTATTTTCACCCCAAATTTCACATGAGGATCTTTATTAGTTTTTTCTTAATTTAAAATTATATGACGTCATCCAGCCATTCATGACGTCACAGCCTGGTCTTACATATATATTATAAATAAAATAAAATTAATAAGTTGACCTGTGGCCAGGTCCGAACCGACCGACGGTTTGAAGTAAATTAATTTCCAGCTACAGAAACAATTTCAAATAATTTTAATATATCTATTAATGTAATAAAAAACAGATATGGACATAACATAAATATTTTAAATTTCATTTTATTTATAATATATGTATATGTAAGACCAGGCTGTGACGTCATGAATGGCTGGATGACGTCATATAATTTTAAATTAAGAAATATTCGTGGAGATATGTAAAAATCTCCAGATGTGTGTGAAATTTGGTGTGAAAACAATACCTCCCTTACTATCGTCGGTCGGTAAAAAATAATAATAAAAATGTAATAATAAAAAATAAAATTTCAATTATATTCATATAATAAATTATTATTATTATTATTATTATTATTATTATTTGTAATAATTCCAATAAAAATAAATAAAAATAAAAACCAAAAAAAAGTTCAACTAAAACCAAAATTTCAATTATATTCATTTAATACATTATTATTATTATTATTATTAAGTGTTCAGTTATCACATACGCATATATGTATACAGACACACATGCAAAAGCGAAGCTTTGCCGGGTCTGCTATATAATATAAAACTATATAAATAGTCATTTAATATATCTATAGAAGAAAAATATTCAGGTATTTGAAAAATCTATGAAATTTTATTTTTAATTTGGTTCCTTGTTCATTAAAAATTGAATTTTGTTTACTTGTAGAAGAAAGAAAAAAAGGTCAAACCAACAAAAAGGACTTTTTCAAACCTTTGAAAATAGATCCACTTTAAAAAAAATATGTTATTATTTGATGAATTTGTAAAGAATTGTGGAAAAATTTGTCTTTATCAATAGAAAATATTTTCTCTCAATCTCTTTGTTCTACTTATTTAATTTATGAGGGTTAGTTATGGTTTTTTTTAGTATGTCTTTCTAGAATTTTCTACATATTTGTGTATTAAAAGCATATTCATCAAAATATTGAAAAAATATAATAGGGAGGTAGAAAAAAGGTTCGAACCCCACTCTTCTTATTTTCACCTAAGGGGTCTTCTGATTGGTTGCCTTTTTGACATTTCTCTTTTTTCGACTTAAACGGCACCCTCAAATTCCTTCAGTTACCATTTGCTCTCTGCATCTCACCAAGTGAACATTATTCGGCTTGCTAACTGAGTGTACTTTTGAATTTGTAGTGTTGTGTTTTTGATTTGATTTTTTGTTTTTTAATCATTCCATCCAAAAAGATGAAAAAAACAAACCATTGTGTTCAGAAAATGACTTCTCAATATCAACAGTAAGTATTGCACATTTTTAAAAGATATTTATGTAGAATAATAATAAAAAAACATTTTTTAATTTTGTAAATCTGTTTATCTGTTAATTATAGTGATAATGAAGAATTCGATCAACATATGAGGAGATTACCGCAAGAATTATTAGGTCATATTCTGCAATATACAACAATCCAAGAATTGGTTCTTTTTAGTGAAGACCCATATTATTATGATGTGATTATTAATACTGGAATTGTCTATTCTTTGCCTGCTATTTTATTCGACGGTCCAAATTCCTTCTACGCTGAACAGTTTTTTGAACGATTCCATTTTTTAATAGAAACTGTTGATGTAAGTGAATCGAATTTGGAATTTTTAATCAAGTTGCTAAAACATTCATCCATGCCAAGATTAAGAAAAATTGTTTTTCAAGATTTCTCCAAAAGTCAATTAGTTCTAATAGGAGATCTTCTAATAAAATTATCAAGTGAAATCCTAGTAGGTAAATTGCCAAATTGTCCTATTTTCAATAAGGTAGAAGAAATTATTATCAAAGGGTCCAGACTAAATTATGATATTTTTCTAAGGGATATTAATTTGTTTTTTCCAAATTTAAAAAATTTAAGTCTTCCCTATGAATGTTTTTGTAGTAAAAGTATAAATAACTTAATAATGAAAATGAACAAACTTGTAACATTAAATTTGCCGATTTTATTGATAAAAAGAATGGAACCCTTGAAATCCATAGTTAACTTTTCTAATTTAAAAAAATTGGAAATCGCTTTTCATTCTGATAATAAAACCTGGCCATCTTATTTGTCAAAATTAGAAAATTTAGAACATCTACAAATTAGATATAATGGCCCTGAAGAAATTCTCAGGAGTTATTTTGAAATTGCACCATTAGGTAAATTGAAAAAAGTAATGTTAATAGAAATAAAATCCTTTACAAAACAACTAGTTAAAGTGTTTCTTGAAAAAAGGTTACCATTAACAAATTTGAAAATAGAATCATGCGACAATATCCATAGAAATGCCTTGAAAATGCTTAATCAGTTTGAAAATTTAACAGATCTCCGATTAGAATACTGTGATTTATTAAGAAGTAGTTATCTAAAAGATATCCATCAAATAAAAAAATTAAATATTTTATCATTGTTTGCATGTGATAAAATATCCAATAAAGTACTTCCATACATTTTTAAATGTAAAAAATTATATCAATTAATTCTTCCATTGACAAAAATGACACAAGTTAATTCTATAATTAAAATGAACAAATACTTGCGTCTTCATACATTGAACATTTATACAACTGATAAAAATGATGACGATATTGATACAATAAGAGAGGAAGTTGACATTTGTAAAAAATTGTTACCTTGTGCAAGTAATATCGAAATTATTTCAATGTATATGATGGATATTTTATAATAATAATATTTATATAAATTTTTTATTAATTAAAAATACAACTTTAATAAAAAAAACATAAATAAATTCTCATTGTATGGTTGTATTGAAATAAAAAGAGTATAGGTGTACTTATATTAAAATGAATAAAAATAGATTTATGTACTTTTTAATAATTATGTATATAGACAACTTTAATATTAAAAATGTAAAAAATTATCAATGTATGTTGAACTAAAAGTTTAAGAAAATGCTTATTGAATTTTGAATATTATTACGATGTGAAAATATTACTTTCATATAAAAATTAAATAAATTACTCTTATATATTTGTATTTAAATGAAAAATTGATGTTTTATTTAAAAAAGACGATTGTATTTAATATTTTTAATGTATATCTTAATTAATATTAATATTAATTATTAAATATAATAAAAATTCATTAATATTAATAAATATTATAAAATGAAATTTGTGAATTTATTTTGTTTTACTTATTCAATCCCATATCCTTTTCCACATATTCTTTATATCTATATATATATATATATATATATATAAAAGGCAATGTCTTAGTGTAGTTAAATAAAAAATTAATTTAATTAGTAATATTTTGGTAAATGTCTATTTATGGTTACCATGGTTACATTGAAAAATTTACAATAAATAAATAAAAATAATTGGAAATCTTAATTTTAATTAAAATTAATTTACAATAAATAAATAAAAATAATTGGAAATCTTAATTTTAATTAAAATTAATTTGATAAATTTTATTAATATTTTTATTTTTTTTTAAACTGTCAAAAATAACATACCCATAATAACAGTTGTAATAAAAATAAAAATATAAATCATAATGTAAGTAAAATATTGAATCGTTTTATTTATATTGTTTCAATTATTGTTTGAATATTTATTAAATTTATATATAGATTTTTTTACATATTTAAATGTATATTTAATAAATTTATTTGTTGATTCTTAATAATAATAATTCAATTTACTTTCTTCAAATTTTTTTTTATTTAAAAGCATATTCAGCATTGAAATTGCCATTAAATATGCAGGTAATTGGAACTCTAACATATAATATTAGCAAATATTCTGGGATGGGAAAAATACTAAGATCATGTCATGTCCTATTAAATATTTTGAATTGTATTTTGAATCATACAATGGTAATGAAATATTGTAGGTAGACTTTTGAGATTAACAATAAGTATCTCTATAATAAGAGTATATACTTATTCTGAAAACTGTTAACTAAAATGTAATATAACTATTAACAATTAATAAAGTAGAAATAATTTTCCAACAAATAAAAATGTAATAATTATTAACAAAAAAAAAAATAAAAAAAAAAAAAAATTATTAACAAAATAAGTTGACCGACTGTTTGAAGTAAATTAATTTCCAGCTACAGAAACAATTTCAAATAATTTAATAATAATATATCTATTAATGTAATAAAAAACAGATATGAATATAACAAATATTTTTACCGACCGACGATAGTAAGGTAGGTATTGTTTTCACACCAAATTTCACATGTGGAGATTTTTACATATCTCCACGAATCATGCATTGTCTTAACAGAAAAAAGTATTTTTAGCATGATGTCTGTCCGTCCGTCCGTCCGTCCGTCCGTCCGTATAGATGTGTACAGCTTGAACGGCTCAACGGATTTTGATGAAATTTGGTATATTTACTTAATGCATCAGTATGATGAATGGATCAACTTTTGGTGCAAATCCGGAAACCGGAAGTGGTAGTATTAGCGATCGACCTTAGGAAGGGAAAGGTTATTTTCACCCCAAATTTCACATGAGGATCTTTATTAGTTTTTTCTTAATTTAAAATTATATGACGTCATCCAGCCATTCATGACGTCACAGCCTGGTCTTACATATATATTATAAATAAAATAAAATTAATAAGTTGACCTGTGGCCAGGTCCGAACCGACCGACGGTTTGAAGTAAATTAATTTCCAGCTACAGAAACAATTTCAAATAATTTTAATATATCTATTAATGTAATAAAAAACAGATATGGACATAACATAAATATTTTAAATTTCATTTTATTTATAATATATGTATATGTAAGACCAGGCTGTGACGTCATGAATGGCTGGATGACGTCATATAATTTTAAATTAAGAAATATTCGTGGAGATATGTAAAAATCTCCAGAAGTGTGTGAAATTTGGTGTGAAAACAATACCTCCCTTACTATCGTCGGTCGGTAAAAAATAATAATAAAAATGTAATAATAAAAAATAAAATTTCAATTATATTCATATAATAAATTATTATTATTATTATTATTATTATTATTATTTGTAATAATTCCAATAAAAATAAATAAAAATAAAAACCAAAAAAAAGTTCAACTAAAACCAAAATTTCAATTATATTCATTTAATACATTATTATTATTATTATTATTAAGTGTTCAGTTATCACATACGCATATATGTATACAGACACACATGCAAAAGCGAAGCTTTGCCGGGTCTGCTATATAATATAAAACAATATAAATAGTCATTTAATATATCTATAGAAGAAAAATATTAAGGTATTTGAAAAATCTATGAAATTTTATTTTTAATTTGGTTCCTTGTTCATTAAAAATTGAATTTTGTTTACTTGTAGAAGAAAGAAAAAAAGGTCAAACCAACAAAAAGGACTTTTTCAAACCTTTGAAAATAGATCCACTTTAAAAAAAATATGTTATTATTTGATGAATTTGTAAAGAATTGTGGAAAAATTTGTCTTTATCAATAGAAAATATTTTCTCTCAATCTCTTTGTTCTACTTATTTAATTTATGAGGGTTAGTTATGGTTTTTTTTAGTATGTCTTTCTAGAATTTTCTACATATTTGTGTATTAAAAGCATATTCATCAAAATATTGAAAAAATATAATAGGGAGGTAGAAAAAAGGTTCGAACCCCACTCTTCTTATTTTCACCTAAGGGGTCTTCTGATTGGTTGCCTTTTTGACATTTCTCTTTTTTCGACTTAAACGGCACCCTCAAATTCCTTCAGTTACCATTTGCTCTCTGCATCTCACCAAGTGAACATTATTCGGCTTGCTAACTGAGTGTACTTTTGAATTTGTAGTGTTGTGTTTTTGATTTGATTTTTTGTTTTTTAATCATTCCATCCAAAAAGATGAAAAAAACAAACCATTGTGTTCAGAAAATGACTTCTCAATATCAACAGTAAGTATTGCACATTTTTAAAAGATATTTATGTAGAATAATAATAAAAAAACATTTTTTAATTTTGTAAATCTGTTTATCTGTTAATTATAGTGATAATGAAGAATTCGATCAACATATGAGGAGATTACCGCAAGAATTAGTAGGTCATATTCTGCAATATACAACAATCCAAGAATTGGTTCTTTTTAGTGAAGACCCATATTATTATGATGTGATTATTAATACTGGAATTGTCTATTCTTTGCCTGCTATTTTATTCGACGGTCCAAATTCCTTCTACGCTGAACAGTTTTTTGAACGATTCCATTTTTTAATAGAAACTGTTGATATAAGTGAATCGAATTTGGAATTTTTAATCAAGTTGCTAAAACATTCATCCATGCCAAGATTAAGAAAAATTGTTTTTCAAGATTTCTCCAAAAGTCAATTAGTTCTAATAGGAGATCTTCTAATAAAATTATCAAGTGAAATCCTAGTAGGTAAATTGCCAAATTGTCCTATTTTCAATAAGGTAGAAGAAATTATTATCAAAGGGTCCAGACTAAATTATGATATTTTTCTAAGGGATATTAATTTGTTTTTTCCAAATTTAAAAAATTTAAGTCTTCCCTATGAATGTTTTTGTAGTAAAAGTATAAATAACTTAATAATGAAAATGAACAAACTTGTAACATTAAATTTGCCGATTTTATTGATAAAAAGAATGGAACCCTTGAAATCCATAGTTAACTTTTCTAATTTAAAAAAATTGGAAATCGCTTTTCATTCTGATAATAAAACCTGGCCATCTTATTTGTCAAAATTAGAAAATTTAGAACATCTACAAATTAGATATAATGGCCCTGAAGAAATTCTCAGGAGTTATTTTGAAATTGCACCATTAGGTAAATTGAAAAAAGTAATGTTAATAGAAATAAAATCCTTTACAAAACAACTAGTTAAAGTGTTTCTTGAAAAAAGGTTACCATTAACAAATTTGAAAATAGAATCATGCGACAATATCCATAGAAATGCCTTGAAAATGCTTAATCAGTTTGAAAATTTAACAGATCTCCGATTAGAATACTGTGATTTATTAAGAAGTAGTTATCTAAAAGATATCCATCAAATAAAAAAATTAAATATTTTATCATTGTTTGCATGTGATAAAATATCCAATAAAGTACTTCCATACATTTTTAAATGTAAAAAATTATATCAATTAATTCTTCCATTGACAAAAATGACACAAGTTAATTCTATAATTAAAATGAACAAATACTTGCGTCTTCATACATTGAACATTTATACAACTGATAAAAATGATGACGATATTGATACAATAAGAGAGGAAGTTGACATTTGTAAAAAATTGTTACCTTGTGCAAGTAATATCGAAATTATTTCAATGTATATGATGGATATTTTATAATAATAATATTTATATAAATTTTTTATTAATTAAAAATACAACTTTAATAAAAAAAACATAAATAAATTCTCATTGTATGGTTGTATTGAAATAAAAAGAGTATAGGTGTACTTATATTAAAATGAATAAAAATAGATTTATGTACTTTTTAATAATTATGTATATAGACAACTTTAATATTAAAAATGTAAAAAATTATCAATGTATGTTGAACTAAAAGTTTAAGAAAATGCTTATTGAATTTTGAATATTATTACGATGTGAAAATATTACTTTCATATAAAAATTAAATAAATTACTCTTATATATTTGTATTTAAATGAAAAATTGATGTTTTATTTAAAAAAGACGATTGTATTTAATATTTTTAATGTATATCTTAATTAATATTAATATTAATTATTAAATATAATAAAAATTCATTAATATTAATAAATATTATAAAATGAAATTTGTGAATTTATTTTGTTTTACTTATTCAATCCCATATCCTTTTCCACATATTCTTTATATCTATATATATATATATATATATATAAAAGGCAATGTCTTAGTGTAGTTAAATCCAAAATTAATTTAATTAGTAATATTTTGGTAAATGTCTATTTATGGTTACCATGGTTACATTGAAAAATTTACAATAAATAAATAAAAATAATTGGAAATCTTAATTTTAATTAAAATTAATTTACAATAAATAAATAAAAATAATTGGAAATCTTAATTTTAATTAAAATTAATTTGATAAATTTTATTAATATTTTTAATTTTTTTTAAACTGTCAAAAATAACATACCCATAATAACAGTTGTAATAAAAATAAAAATATAAATCATAATGTAAGTAAAATATTGAATCGTTTTATTTATATTGTTTCAATTATTGTTTGAATATTTATTAAATTTATATATAGATTTTTTTACATATTTAAATGTATAATTAATAAATTTATTTGTTGATTCTTAATAATAATAATTCAATTTACTTTCTTCAAATTTTTTTTTATTTAAAAGCATATTCAGCATTGAAATTGCCATTAAATATGCAGGTAATTAGAACTCTAACATATAATATTAGCAAATATTCTGGGATGGGAAAAATACTAAGATCATGTCATGTCCTATTAAATATTTTGAATTGTATTTTGAATCATACAATGGTAATGAAATATTGTAGGTAGACTTTTGAGATTAACAATAAGTATCTCTATAATAAGAGAATATACTTATTCTGAAAACTGTTAACTAAAATGTAATATAACTATTAACAATTAATAAAGTAGAAATAATTTTCCAACAAATAAAATTGTAATAATTATTAACAAAAAAAAAAATAAAAAATAAAAATAAATTATTAACAAAATAAGTTGACCGACTGTTTGAAGTAAATTAATTTCCAGCTACAGAAACAATTTCAAATAATTTAATAATAATATATCTATTAATGTAATAAAAAACAGATATGAATATAACAAATATTTTTACCGACCGACGATAGTAAGGTAGGTATTGTTTTCACACCAAATTTCACATGTGGAGATTTTTACATATCTCCACGAATCATGCATTGTCTTAACAGAAAAAAGTATTTTTAGCATGATGTCTGTCCGTCCGTCCGTCCGTCCGTCCGTCCGTATAGATGTGTACAGCTTGAACGGCTCAACGGATTTTGATGAAATTTGGTATATTTACTTAATGCATCAGTATGATGAATGGATCAACTTTTGGTGCAAATCCGGAAACCGGAAGTGGTAGTATTAGCGATCGACCTTAGGAAGGGAAAGGTTATTTTCACCCCAAATTTCACATGAGGATCTTTATTAGTTTTTTCTTAATTTAAAATTATATGACGTCATCCAGCCATTCATGACGTCACAGCCTGGTCTTACATATATATTATAAATAAAATAAAATTAATAAGTTGACCTGTGGCCAGGTCCGAACCGACCGACGGTTTGAACTAAATTAATTTCCAACTACAGAAACAATTTCAAATAATTTTAATATATCTATTAATGTAATAAAAAACAGATATGGACATAACATAAATATTTTAAATTTCATTTTATTTATAATATATGTATATGTAAGACCAGGCTGTGACGTCATGAATGGCTGGATGACGTCATATAATTTTAAATTAAGAAATATTCGTGGAGATATGTAAAAATCTCCAGATGTGTGTGAAATTTGGTGTGAAAACAATACCTCCCTTACTATCGTCGGTCGGTAAAAAATAATAATAAAAATGTAATAATAAAAAATAAAATTTCAATTATATTCATATAATAAATTATTATTATTATTATTATTATTATTATTATTTGTAATAATTCCAATAAAAATAAATAAAAATAAAAACCAAAAAAAAGTTCAACTAAAACCAAAATTTCAATTATATTCATTTAATACATTATTATTATTATTATTATTATTAAGTGTTCAGTTATCACATACGCATATATGTATACAGACACACATGCAAAAGCGAAGCTTTGCCGGGTCTGCTATATAATATAAAACTATATAAATAGTCATTTAATATATCTATAGAAGAAAAATATTCAGGTATTTGACAAAATCTATGAAATTTTATTTTTAATTTGGTTCCTTGTTCATTAAAAATTGAATTTTGTTTACTTGTAGAAGAAAGAAAAAAAGGTCAAACCAACAAAAAGGACTTTTTCAAACCTTTGAAAATAGATCCACTTTAAAAAAAATATGTTATTATTTGATGAATTTGTAAAGAATTGTGGAAAAATTTGTCTTTATCAATAGAAAATATTTTCTCTCAATCTCTTTGTTCTACTTATTTAATTTATGAGGGTTAGTTATGGTTTTTTTTAGTATGTCTTTCTAGAATTTTCTACATATTTGTGTATTAAAAGCATATTCATCAAAATATTGAAAAAATATAATAGGGAGGTAGAAAAAAGGTTCGAACCCCACTCTTCTTATTTTCACCTAAGGGGTCTTCTGATTGGTTGCCTTTTTGACATTTCTCTTTTTTCGACTTAAACGGCACCCTCAAATTCCTTCAGTTACCATTTGCTCTCTGCATCTCACCAAGTGAACATTATTCGGCTTGCTAACTGAGTGTACTTTTGAATTTGTAGTGTTGTGTTTTTGATTTGATTTTTTGTTTTTTAATCATTCCATCCAAAAAGATGAAAAAAACAAACCATTGTGTTCAGAAAATGACTTCTCAATATCAACAGTAAGTATTGCACATTTTTAAAAGATATTTATGTAGAATAATAATAAAAAAACATTTTTTAATTTTGTAAATCTGTTTATCTGTTAATTATAGTGATAATGAAGAATTCGATCAACATATGAGGAGATTACCGCAAGAATTAGTAGGTCATATTCTGCAATATACAACAATCCAAGAATTGGTTCTTTTTAGTGAAGACCCATATTATTATGATGTGATTATTAATACTGGAATTGTCTATTCTTTGCCTGCTATTTTATTCGACGGTCCAAATTCCTTCTACGCTGAACAGTTTTTTGAACGATTCCATTTTTTAATAGAAACTGTTGATGTAAGTGAATCGAATTTGGAATTTTTAATCAAGTTGCTAAAACATTCATCCATGCCAAGATTAAGAAAAATTGTTTTTCAAGATTTCTCCAAAAGTCAATTAGTTCTAATAGGAGATCTTCTAATAAAATTATCAAGTGAAATCCAAGTAGGTAAATTGCCAAATTGTCCTATTTTCAATAAGGTAGAAGAAATTATTATCAAAGGGTCCAGACTAAATTATGATATTTTTCTAAGGGATATTAATTTGTTTTTTCCAAATTTAAAAAATTTAAGTCTTCCCTATGAATGTTTTTGTAGTAAAAGTATAAATAACTTAATAATGAAAATGAACAAACTTGTAACAATAAATTTGCCGATTTTATTGATAAAAAGAATGGAACCCTTGAAATCCATAGTTAACTTTTCTAATTTAAGAAAATTGGAAATCGCTTTTCATTCTGATAATAAAACCTGGCCATCTTATTTGTCAAAATTAGAAAATTTAGAACATCTACAAATTAGATATAATGGCCCTGAAGAAATTCTCAGGAGTTATTTTGAAATTGCACCATTAGGTAAATTGAAAAAAGTAATGTTAATAGAAATAAAATCCTTTACAAAACAACTAGTTAAAGTGTTTCTTGAAAAAAGGTTACCATTAACAAATTTGAAAATAGAATCATGCGACAATATCCATAGAAATGCCTTGAAAATGCTTAATCAGTTTGAAAATTTAACAGATCTCCGATTAGAATACTGTGATTTATTAAGAAGTAGTTATCTAAAAGATATCCATCAAATAAAAAAATTAAATATTTTATCATTGTTTGCATGTGATAAAATATCCAATAAAGTACTTCCATACATTTTTAAATGTAAAAAATTATATCAATTAATTCTTCCATTGACAAAAATGACACAAGTTAATTCTATAATTAAAATGAACAAATACTTGCGTCTTCATACATTGAACATTTATACAACTGATAAAAATGATGACGATATTGATACAATAAGAGAGGAAGTTGACATTTGTAAAAAATTGTTACCTTGTGCAAGTAATATCGAAATTATTTCAATGTATATGATGGATATTTTATAATAATAATATTTATATAAATTTTTTATTAATTAAAAATACAACTTTAATAAAAAAAACATAAATAAATTCTCATTGTATGGTTGTATTGAAATAAAAAGAGTATAGGTGTACTTATATTAAAATGAATAAAAATAGATTTATGTACTTTTTAATAATTATGTATATAGACAACTTTAATATTAAAAATGTAAAAAATTATCAATGTATGTTGAACTAAAAGTTTAAGAAAATGCTTATTGAATTTTGAATATTATTACGATGTGAAAATATTACTTTCATATAAAAATTAAATAAATTACTCTTATATATTTGTATTTAAATGAAAAATTGATGTTTTATTTAAAAAAGACGATTGTATTTAATATTTTTAATGTATATCTTAATTAATATTAATATTAATTATTAAATATAATAAAAATTCATTAATATTAATAAATATTATAAAATGAAATTTGTGAATTTATTTTGTTTTACTTATTCAATCCCATATCCTTTTCCACATATTCTTTATATCTATATATATATATATATATATATAAAAGGCAATGTCTTAGTGTAGTTAAATCCAAAATTAATTTAATTAGTAATATTTTGGTAAATGTCTATTTATGGTTACCATGGTTACATTGAAAAATTTACAATAAATAAATAAAAATAATTGGAAATCTTAATTTTAATTAAAATTAATTTACAATAAATAAATAAAAATAATTGGAAATCTTAATTTTAATTAAAATTAATTTGATAAATTTTATTAATATTTTTAATTTTTTTTAAACTGTCAAAAATAACATACCCATAATAACAGTTGTAATAAAAATAAAAATATAAATCATAATGTAAGTAAAATATTGAATCGTTTTATTTATATTGTTTCAATTATTGTTTGAATATTTATTAAATTTATATATAGATTTTTTTACATATTTAAATGTATATTTAATAAATTTATTTGTTGATTCTTAATAATAATAATTCAATTTACTTTCTTCAAATTTTTTTTTATTTAAAAGCATATTCAGCATTGAAATTGCCATTAAATATGCAGGTAATTGGAACTCTAACATATAATATTAGCAAATATTCTGGGATGGGAAAAATACTAAGATCATGTCATGTCCTATTAAATATTTTGAATTGTATTTTGAATCATACAATGGTAATGAAATATTGTAGGTAGACTTTTGAGATTAACAATAAGTATCTCTATAATAAGAGAATATACTTATTCTGAAAACTGTTAACTAAAATGTAATATAACTATTAACAATTAATAAAGTAGAAATAATTTTCCAACAAATAAAAATGTAATAATTATTAACAAAAAAAAAAATAAAAAATAAAAATAAATTATTAACAAAATAAGTTGACCGACTGTTTGAAGTAAATTAATTTCCAGCTACAGAAACAATTTCAAATAATTTAATAATAATATATCTATTAATGTAATAAAAAACAGATATGAATATAACAAATATTTTTACCGACCGACGATAGTAAGGTAGGTATTGTTTTCCTACCAAATTTCACATGTGGAGATTTTTACATATCTCCACGAATCATGCATTGTCTTAACAGAAAAAAGTATTTTTAGCATGATGTCTGTCCGTCCGTCCGTCCGTCCGTCCGTCCGTATAGATGTGTACAGCTTGAACGGCTCAACGGATTTTGATGAAATTTGGTATATTTACTTAATGCATCAGTATGATGAATGGATCAACTTTTGGTGCAAATCCGGAAATCGGAAGTGGTAGTATTAGCGATCGACCTTAGGAAGGGAAAGGTTATTTTCACCCCAAATTTCACATGAGGATCTTTATTAGTTTTTTCTTAATTTAAAATTATATGACGTCATCCAGCCATTCATGACGTCACAGCCTGGTCTTACATATATATTATAAATAAAATAAAATTAATAAGTTGACCTGTGGCCAGGTCCGAACCGACCGACGGTTTGAACTAAATTAATTTCCAGCTACAAAAACAATTTCAAATAATTTTAATATATCTATTAATGTAATAAAAAACAGATATGGACATAACATAAATATTTTAAATTTCATTTTATTTATAATATATGTATATGTAAGACCAGGCTGTAACGTCATGAATGGCTGGATGACGTCATATAATTTTAAATTAAGAAATATTCGTGGAGATATGTAAAAATCTCCAGATGTGTGTGAAATTTGGTGTGAAAACAATACCTACCTTACTATCGTCGGTCGGTAAAAAATAATAATAAAAATGTAATAATAAAAAATAAAATTTCAATTATATTCATATAATAAATTATTATTATTATTATTATTATTATTATTTGTAATAATTCCAATAAAAATAAATAAAAATAAAAACCAAAAAAAAGTTCAACTAAAACCAAAATTTCAATTATATTCATTTAATACATTATTATTATTATTATTATTAAGTGTTCAGTTATCACATACGCATATATGTATACAGACACACATGCAAAAGCGAAGCTTTGCCGGGTCTGCTATATAATATAAAACTATATAAATAGTCATTTAATATATCTATAGAAGAAAAATATTCAGGTATTTGAAAAATCTATGAAATTTTATTTTTAATTTGGTTCCTTGTTCATTAAAAATTGAATTTTGTTTACTTGTAGAAGAAAGAAAAAAAGGTCAAACCAACAAAAAGGACTTTTTCAAACCTTTGAAAATAGATCCACTTTAAAAAAAATATGTTATTATTTGATGAATTTGTAAAGAATTGTGGAAAAATTTGTCTTTATCAATAGAAAATATTTTCTCTCAATCTCTTTGTTCTACTTATTTAATTTATGAGGGTTAGTTATGGTTTTTTTTAGTATGTCTTTCTAGAATTTTCTACATATTTGTGTATTAAAAGCATATTCATCAAAATATTGAAAAAATATAATAGGGAGGTAGAAAAAAGGTTCGAACCCCACTCTTCTTATTTTCACCTAAGGGGTCTTCTGATTGGTTGCCTTTTTGACATTTCTCTTTTTTCGACTTAAACGGCACCCTCAAATTCCTTCAGTTACCATTTGCTCTCTGCATCTCACCAAGTGAACATTATTCGGCTTGCTAACTGAGTGTACTTTTGAATTTGTAGTGTTGTGTTTTTGATTTGATTTTTTGTTTTTTAATCATTCCATCCAAAAAGATGAAAAAAACCAACCATTGTGTTCAGAAAATGACTTCTCAATATCAACAGTAAGTATTGCACATTTTTAAAAGATATTTATGTAGAATAATAATAAAAAAACATTTTTTAATTTTGTAAATCTGTTTATCTGTTAATTATAGTGATAATGAAGAATTCGATCAACATATGAGGAGATTACCGCAAGAATTAGTAGGTCATATTCTGCAATATACAACAATCCAAGAATTGGTTCTTTTTAGTGAAGACCCATATTATTATGATGTGATTATTAATACTGGAATTGTCTATTCTTTGCCTGCTATTTTATTCGACGGTCCAAATTCCTTCTACGCTGAACAGTTTTTTGAACGATTCCATTTTTTAATAGAAACTGTTGATGTAAGTGAATCGAATTTGGAATTTTTAATCAAGTTGCTAAAACATTCATCCATGCCAAGATTAAGAAAAATTGTTTTTCAAGATTTCTCCAAAAGTCAATTAGTTCTAATAGGAGATCTTCTAATAAAATTATCAAGTGAAATCCAAGTAGGTAAATTGCCAAATTGTCCTATTTTCAATAAGGTAGAAGAAATTATTATCAAAGGGTCCAGACTAAATTATGATATTTTTCTAAGGGATATTAATTTGTTTTTTCCAAATTTAAAAAATTTAAGTCTTCCCTATGAATGTTTTTGTAGTAAAAGTATAAATAACTTAATAATGAAAATGAACAAACTTGTAACAATAAATTTGCCGATTTTATTGATAAAAAGAATGGAACCCTTGAAATCCATAGTTAACTTTTCTAATTTAAGAAAATTGGAAATCGCTTTTCATTCTGATAATAAAACCTGGCCATCTTATTTGTCAAAATTAGAAAATTTAGAACATCTACAAATTAGATATAATGGCCCTGAAGAAATTCTCAGGAGTTATTTTGAAATTGCACCATTAGGTAAATTGAAAAAAGTAATGTTAATAGAAATAAAATCCTTTACAAAACAACTAGTTAAAGTGTTTCTTGAAAAAAGGTTACCATTAACAAATTTGAAAATAGAATCATGCGACAATATCCATAGAAATGCCTTGAAAATGCTTAATCAGTTTGAAAATTTAACAGATCTCCGATTAGAATACTGTGATTTATTAAGAAGTAGTTATCTAAAAGATATCCATCAAATAAAAAAATTAAATATTTTATCATTGTTTGCATGTGATAAAATATCCAATAAAGTACTTCCATACATTTTTAAATGTAAAAAATTATATCAATTAATTCTTCCATTGACAAAAATGACACAAGTTAATTCTATAATTAAAATGAACAAATACTTGCGTCTTCATACATTGAACATTTATACAACTGATAAAAATGATGACGATATTGATACAATAAGAGAGGAAGTTGACATTTGTAAAAAATTGTTACCCTGTGCAAGTAATATCGAAATTATTTCAATGTATATGATGGATATTTTATAATAATAATATTTATATAAATTTTTTATTAATTAAAAATACAACTTTAATAAAAAAAACATAAATAAATTCTCATTGTATGGTTGTATTGAAATAAAAAGAGTATAGGTGTACTTATATTAAAATGAATAAAAATAGATTTATGTACTTTTTAATAATTATGTATATAGACAACTTTAATATTAAAAATGTAAAAAATTATCAATGTATGTTGAACTAAAAGTTTAAGAAAATGCTTATTGAATTTTGAATATTATTACGATGTGAAAATATTACTTTCATATAAAAATTAAATAAATTACTCTTATATATTTGTATTTAAATGAAAAATTGATGTTTTATTTAAAAAAGACGATTGTATTTAATATTTTTAATGTATATCTTAATTAATATTAATATTAATTATTAAATATAATAAAAATTCATTAATATTAATAAATATTATAAAATGAAATTTGTGAATTTATTTTGTTTTACTTATTCAATCCCATATCCTTTTCCACATATTCTTTATATCAATATATATATATATATATATATATATATAAAAGGCAATGTCTTAGTGTAGTTAAATAAAAAATTAATTTAATTAGTAATATTTTGGTAAATGTCTATTTATGGTTACCATGGTTACATTGAAAAATTTACAATAAATAAATAAAAATAATTGGAAATCTTAATTTTAATTAAAATTAATTTACAATAAATAAATAAAATTAATTGGAAATCTTAATTTTAATTAAAATTAATTTGATAAATTTTATTAATATTTTTAATTTTTTTTAAACTGTCAAAAATAACATACCCATAATAACAGTTGTAATAAAAATAAAAATATAAATCATAATGTAAGTAAAATATTGAATCGTTTTATTTATATTGTTTCAATTATTGTTTGAATATTTATTAAATTTATATATAGATTTTTTTACATATTTAAATGTATATTTAATAAATTTATTTGTTGATTCTTAATAATAATAATTCAATTTACTTTCTTCAAATTTTTTTTTATTTAAAAGCATATTCAGCATTGAAATTGCCATTAAATATGCAGGTAATTGGAACTCTAACATATAATATTAGCAAATATTCTGGGATGGGAAAAATACTAAGATCATGTCATGTCCTATTAAATATTTTGAATTGTATTTTGAATCATACAATGGTAATGAAATATTGTAGGTAGACTTTTGAGATTAACAATAAGTATCTCTATAATAAGAGAATATACTTATTCTGAAAACTGTTAACTAAAATGTAATATAACTATTAACAATTAATAAAGTAGAAATAATTTTCCAACAAATAAAAATGTAATAATTATTAACAAAAAAAAAAATAAAAAATAAAAATAAATTATTAACAAAATAAGTTGACCGACTGTTTGAAGTAAATTAATTTCCAGCTACAGAAACAATTTCAAATAATTTAATAATAATATATCTATTAATGTAATAAAAAACAGATATGAATATAACAAATATTTTTACCGACCGACGATAGTAAGGTAGGTATTGTTTTCACACCAAATTTCACATGTGGAGATTTTTACATATCTCCACGAATCATGCATTGTCTTAACAGAAAAAAGTATTTTTAGCATGATGTCTGTCCGTCCGTCCGTCCGTATAGATGTGTACAGCTTGAACGGCTCAACGGATTTTGATGAAATTTGGTATATTTACTTAATGCATCAGTATGATGAATGGATCAACTTTTGGTGCAAATCCGGAAACCGGAAGTGGTAGTATTAGCGATCGACCTTAGGAAGGGAAAGGTTATTTTCACCCCAAATTTCACATGAGGATCTTTATTAGTTTTTTCTTAATTTAAAATTATATGACGTCATCCAGCCATTCATGACGTCACAGCCTGGTCTTACATATATATTATAAATAAAATAAAATTAATAAGTTGACCTGTGGCCAGGTCCGAACCGACCGACGGTTTGAAGTAAATTAATTTCCAGCTACAGAAACAATTTCAAATAATTTTAATATATCTATTAATGTAATAAAAAACAGATATGGACATAACATAAATATTTTAAATTTCATTTTATTTATAATATATGTATATGTAAGACCAGGCTGTGACGTCATGAATGGCTGGATGACGTCATATAATTTTAAATTAAGAAATATTCGTGGAGATATGTAAAAATCTCCAGATGTGTGTGAAATTTGGTGTGAAAACAATACCTCCCTTACTATCGTCGGTCGGTAAAAAATAATAATAAAAATGTAATAATAAAAAATAAAATTTCAATTATATTCATATAATAAATTATTATTATTATTATTATTATTATTATTTGTAATAATTCCAATAAAAATAAATAAAAATAAAAACCAAAAAAAAGTTCAACTAAAACCAAAATTTCAATTATATTCATTTAATACATTATTATTATTATTATTATTAAGTGTTCAGTTATCACATACGCATATATGTATACAGACACACATGCAAAAGCGAAGCTTTGCCGGATCTGCTATATAATATAAAACTATATAAATAGTCATTTAATATATCTATAGAAGAAAAATATTCAGGTATTTGAAAAATCTATGAAATTTTATTTTTAATTTGGTTCCTTGTTCATTAAAAATTGAATTTTGTTTACTTGTAGAAGAAAGAAAAAAAGTTCAAACCAACAAAAAGGACTTTTTCAAACCTTTGAAAATAGATCCACTTTAAAAAAAATATGTTATTATTTGATGAATTTGTAAAGAATTGTGGAAAAATTTGTCTTTATCAATAGAAAATATTTTCTCTCAATCTCTTTGTTCTACTTATTTAATTTATGAGGGTTAGTTATGGTTTTTTTTAGTATGTCTTTCTAGAATTTTCTACATATTTGTGTATTAAAAGCATATTCATCAAAATATTGAAAAAATATAATAGGGAGGTAGAAAAAAGGTTCGAACCCCACTCTTCTTATTTTCACCTAAGGGGTCTTCTGATTGGTTGCCTTTTTGACATTTCTCTTTTTTCGACTTAAACGGCACCCTCAAATTCCTTCAGTTACCATTTGCTCTCTGCATCTCACCAAGTGAACATTATTCGGCTTGCTAACTGAGTGTACTTTTGAATTTGTAGTGTTGTGTTTTTGATTTGATTTTTTGTTTTTTAATCATTCCATCCAAAAAGATGAAAAAAACCAACCATTGTGTTCAGAAAATGACTTCTCAATATCAACAGTAAGTATTGCACATTTTTAAAAGATATTTATGTAGAATAATAATAAAAAAACATTTTTTAATTTTGTAAATCTGTTTATCTGTTAATTATAGTGATAATGAAGAATTCGATCAACATATGAGGAGATTACCGCAAGAATTAGTAGGTCATATTCTGCAATATACAACAATCCAAGAATTGGTTCTTTTTAGTGAAGACCCATATTATTATGATGTGATTATTAATACTGGAATTGTCTATTCTTTGCCTGCTATTTTATTCGACGGTCCAAATTCCTTCTACGCTGAACAGTTTTTTGAACGATTCCATTTTTTAATAGAAACTGTTGATGTAAGTGAATCGAATTTGGAATTTTTAATCAAGTTGCTAAAACATTCATCCATGCCAAGATTAAGAAAAATTGTTTTTCAAGATTTCTCCAAAAGTCAATTAGTTCTAATAGGAGATCTTCTAATAAAATTATCAAGTGAAATCCAAGTAGGTAAATTGCCAAATTGTCCTATTTTCAATAAGGTAGAAGAAATTATTATCAAAGGGTCCAGACTAAATTATGATATTTTTCTAAGGGATATTAATTTGTTTTTTCCAAATTTAAAAAATTTAAGTCTTCCCTATGAATGTTTTTGTAGTAAAAGTATAAATAACTTAATAATGAAAATGAACAAACTTGTAACAATAAATTTGCCGATTTTATTGATAAAAAGAATGGAACCCTTGAAATCCATAGTTAACTTTTCTAATTTAAGAAAATTGGAAATCGCTTTTCATTCTGATAATAAAACCTGGCCATCTTATTTGTCAAAATTAGAAAATTTAGAACATCTACAAATTAGATATAATGGCCCTGAAGAAATTCTCAGGAGTTATTTTGAAATTGCACCATTAGGTAAATTGAAAAAAGTAATGTTAATAGAAATAAAATCCTTTACAAAACAACTAGTTAAAGTGTTTCTTGAAAAAAGGTTACCATTAACAAATTTGAAAATAGAATCATGCGACAATATCCATAGAAATGCCTTGAAAATGCTTAATCAGTTTGAAAATTTAACAGATCTCCGATTAGAATACTGTGATTTATTAAGAAGTAGTTATCTAAAAGATATCCATCAAATAAAAAAATTAAATATTTTATCATTGTTTGCATGTGATAAAATATCCAATAAAGTACTTCCATACATTTTTAAATGTAAAAAATTATATCAATTAATTCTTCCATTGACAAAAATGACACAAGTTAATTCTATAATTAAAATGAACAAATACTTGCGTCTTCATACATTGAACATTTATACAACTGATAAAAATGATGACGATATTGATACAATAAGAGAGGAAGTTGACATTTGTAAAAAATTGTTACCTTGTGCAAGTAATATCGAAATTATTTCAATGTATATGATGGATATTTTATAATAATAATATTTATATAAATTTTTTATTAATTAAAAATACAACTTTAATAAAAAAAACATAAATAAATTCTCATTGTATGGTTGTATTGAAATAAAAAGAGTATAGGTGTACTTATATTAAAATGAATAAAAATAGATTTATGTACTTTTTAATAATTATGTATATAGACAACTTTAATATTAAAAATGTAAAAAATTATCAATGTATGTTGAACTAAAAGTTTAAGAAAATGCTTATTGAATTTTGAATATTATTACGATGTGAAAATATTACTTTCATATAAAAATTAAATAAATTACTCTTATATATTTGTATTTAAATGAAAAATTGATGTTTTATTTAAAAAAGACGATTGTATTTAATATTTTTAATGTATATCTTAATTAATATTAATATTAATTATTAAATATAATAAAAATTCATTAATATTAATAAAAATTATAAAATGAAATTTGTGAATTTATTTTGTTTTACTTATTCAATCCCATATCCTTTTCCACATATTCTTTATATCAATATATATATATATATATATAAAAGGCAATGTCTTAGTGTAGTTAAATAAAAAATTAATTTAATTAGTAATATTTTGGTAAATGTCTATTTATGGTTACCATGGTTACATTGAAAAATTTACAATAAATAAATAAAAATAATTGGAAATCTTAATTTTAATTAAAATTAATTTACAATAAATAAATAAAAATAATTGGAAATCTTAATTTTAATTAAAATTAATTTGATAAATTTTATTAATATTTTTAATTTTTTTTAAACTGTCAAAAATAACATACCCATAATAACAGTTGTAATAAAAATAAAAATATAAATCATAATGTAAGTAAAATATTGAATCGTTTTATTTATATTGTTTCAATTATTGTTTGAATATTTATTAAATTTATATATAGATTTTTTTACATATTTAAATGTATATTTAATAAATTTATTTGTTGATTCTTAATAATAATAATTCAATTTACTTTCTTCAAATTTTTTTTTATTTAAAAGCATATTCAGCATTGAAATTGCCATTAAATATGCAGGTAATTGGAACTCTAACATATAATATTAGCAAATATTCTGGGATGGGAAAAATACTAAGATCATGTCATGTCCTATTAAATATTTTGAATTGTATTTTGAATCATACAATGGTAATGAAATATTGTAGGTAGACTTTTGAGATTAACAATAAGTATCTCTATAATAAGAGAATATACTTATTCTGAAAACTGTTAACTAAAATGTAATATAACTATTAACAATTAATAAAGTAGAAATAATTTTCCAACAAATAAAAATGTAATAATTATTAACAAAAAAAAAATAAAAAATAAAAAAAAATTATTAACAAAATAAGTTGACCGACTGTTTGAAGTAAATTAATTTCCAGCTACAGAAACAATTTCAAATAATTTAATAATAATATATCTATTAATGTAATAAAAAACAGATATGAATATAACAAATATTTTTACCGACCGACGATAGTAAGGTAGGTATTGTTTTCACACCAAATTTCACATGTGGAGATTTTTACATATCTCCACGAATCATGCATTGTCTTAACAGAAAAAAGTATTTTTAGCATGATGTCTGTCCGTCCGTCCGTCCGTATAGATGTGTACAGCTTGAACGGCTCAACGGATTTTGATGAAATTTGGTATATTTACTTAATGCATCAGTATGATGAATGGATCAACTTTTGGTGCAAATCCGGAAACCGGAAGTGGTAGTATTAGCGATCGACCTTAGGAAGGGAAAGGTTATTTTCACCCCAAATTTCACATGAGGATCTTTATTAGTTTTTTCTTAATTTAAAATTATATGACGTCATCCAGCCATTCATGACGTCACAGCCTGGTCTTACATATATATTATAAATAAAATAAAATTAATAAGTTGACCTGTGGCCAGGTCCGAACCGACCGACGGTTTGAAGTAAATTAATTTCCAGCTACAGAAACAATTTCAAATAATTTTAATATATCTATTAATGTAATAAAAAACAGATATGGACATAACATAAATATTTTAAATTTCATTTTATTTATAATATATGTATATGTAAGACCAGGCTGTGACGTCATGAATGGCTGGATGACGTCATATAATTTTAAATTAAGAAATATTCGTGGAGATATGTAAAAATCTCCAGAAGTGTGTGAAATTTGGTGTGAAAACAATACCTCCCTTACTATCGTCGGTCGGTAATAAATAATAATAAAAATGTAATAATAAAAAATAAAATTTCAATTATATTCATATAATAAATTATTATTATTATTATTATTATTATTATTATTTGTAATAATTCCAATAAAAATAAATAAAAATAAAAACCAAAAAAAAGTTCAACTAAAACCAAAATTTCAATTATATTCATTTAATACATTATTATTATTATTATTATTAAGTGTTCAGTTATCACATACGCATATATGTATACAGACACACATGCAAAAGCGAAGCTTTGCCGGGTCTGCTATATAATATAAAACTATATAAATAGTCATTTAATATATCTATAGAAGAAAAATATTAAGGTATTTGAAAAATCTATGAAATTTTATTTTTAATTTGGTTCCTTGTTCATTAAAAATTGAATTTTGTTTACTTGTAGAAGAAAGAAAAAAAGGTCAAACCAACAAAAAGGACTTTTTCAAACCTTTGAAAATAGATCCACTTTAAAAAAAATATGTTATTATTTGATGAATTTGTAAAGAATTGTGGAAAAATTTGTCTTTATCAATAGAAAATATTTTCTCTCAATCTCTTTGTTCTACTTATTTAATTTATGAGGGTTAGTTATGGTTTTTTTTAGTATGTCTTTCTAGAATTTTCTACATATTTGTGTATTAAAAGCATATTCATCAAAATATTGAAAAAATATAATAGGGAGGTAGAAAAAAGGTTCGAACCCCACTCTTCTTATTTTCACCTAAGGGGTCTTCTGATTGGTTGCCTTTTTGACATTTCTCTTTTTTCGACTTAAACGGCACCCTCAAATTCCTTCAGTTACCATTTGCTCTCTGCATCTCACCAAGTGAACATTATTCGGCTTGCTAACTGAGTGTACTTTTGAATTTGTAGTGTTGTGTTTTTGATTTGATTTTTTGTTTTTTAATCATTCCATCCAAAAAGATGAAAAAAACCAACCATTGTGTTCAGAAAATGACTTCTCAATATCAACAGTAAGTATTGCACATTTTTAAAAGATATTTATGTAGAATAATAATAAAAAAACATTTTTTAATTTTGTAAATCTGTTTATCTGTTAATTATAGTGATAATGAAGAATTCGATCAACATATGAGGAGATTACCGCAAGAATTAGTAGGTCATATTCTGCAATATACAACAATCCAAGAATTGGTTCTTTTTAGTGAAGACCCATATTATTATGATGTGATTATTAATACTGGAATTGTCTATTCTTTGCCTGCTATTTTATTCGACGGTCCAAATTCCTTCTACGCTGAACAGTTTTTTGAACGATTCCATTTTTTAATAGAAACTGTTGATGTAAGTGAATCGAATTTGGAATTTTTAATCAAGTTGCTAAAACATTCATCCATGCCAAGATTAAGAAAAATTGTTTTTCAAGATTTCTCCAAAAGTCAATTAGTTCTAATAGGAGATCTTCTAATAAAATTATCAAGTGAAATCCAAGTAGGTAAATTGCCAAATTGTCCTATTTTCAATAAGGTAGAAGAAATTATTATCAAAGGGTCCAGACTAAATTATGATATTTTTCTAAGGGATATTAATTTGTTTTTTCCAAATTTAAAAAATTTAAGTCTTCCCTATGAATGTTTTTGTAGTAAAAGTATAAATAACTTAATAATGAAAATGAACAAACTTGTAACATTAAATTTGCCGATTTTATTGTTAAAATTAATGGAACCCTTGAAATCCATAGTTAACTTTTCTAATTTAAAAAAATTGGAAATCGCTTTTCATTCTGATAATAAAACCTGGCCATCTTATTTGTCAAAATTAGAAAATTTAGAACATCTACAAATTAGATATAATGGCCCTGAAGAAATTCTCAGGAGTTATTTTGAAATTGCACCATTAGGTAAATTGAAAAAAGTAATGTTAATAGAAATAAAATCCTTTACAAAACAACTAGTTAAAGTGTTTCTTGAAAAAAGGTTACCATTAACAAATTTGAAAATAGAATCATGCGACAATATCCATAGAAATGCCTTGAAAATGCTTAATCAGTTTGAAAATTTAACAGATCTCCGATTAGAATACTGTGATTTATTAAGAAGTAGTTATCTAAAAGATATCCATCAAATAAAAAAATTAAATATTTTATCATTGTTTGCATGTGATAAAATATCCAATAAAGTACTTCCATACATTTTTAAATGTAAAAAATTATATCAATTAATTCTTCCATTGACAAAAATGACACAAGTTAATTCTATAATTAAAATGAACAAATACTTGCGTCTTCATACATTGAACATTTATACAACTGATAAAAATGATGACGATATTGATACAATAAGAGAGGAAGTTGACATTTGTAAAAAATTGTTACCTTGTGCAAGTAATATCGAAATTATTTCAATGTATATGATGGATATTTTATAATAATAATATTTATATAAATTTTTTATTAATTAAAAATACAACTTTAATAAAAAAAACATAAATAAATTCTCATTGTATGGTTGTATTGAAATAAAAAGAGTATAGGTGTACTTATATTAAAATGAATAAAAATAGATTTATGTACTTTTTAATAATTATGTATATAGACAACTTTAATATTAAAAATGTAAAAAATTATCAATGTATGTTGAACTAAAAGTTTAAGAAAATGCTTATTGAATTTTGAATATTATTACGATGTGAAAATATTACTTTCATATAAAAATTAAATAAATTACTCTTATATATTTGTATTTAAATGAAAAATTGATGTTTTATTTAAAAAAGACGATTGTATTTAATATTTTTAATGTATATCTTAATTAATATTAATATTAATTATTAAATATAATAAAAATTCATTAATATTAATAAATATTATAAAATGAAATTTGTGAATTTATTTTGTTTTACTTATTCAATCCCATATCCTTTTCCACATATTCTTTATATCAATATATATATATATATATATATATATAAAAGGCAATGTCTTAGTGTAGTTAAATAAAAAATTAATTTAATTAGTAATATTTTGGTAAATGTCTATTTATGGTTACCATGGTTACATTGAAAAATTTACAATAAATAAATAAAAATAATTGGAAATCTTAATTTTAATTAAAATTAATTTACAATAAATAAATAAAAATAATTGGAAATCTTAATTTTAATTAAAATTAATTTGATAAATTTTATTAATATTTTTAATTTTTTTTAAACTGTCAAAAATAACATACCCATAATAACAGTTGTAATAAAAATAAAAATATAAATCATAATGTAAGTAAAATATTGAATCGTTTTATTTATATTGTTTCAATTATTGTTTGAATATTTATTAAATTTATATATAGATTTTTTTACATATTTAAATGTATATTTAATAAATTTATTTGTTGATTCTTAATAATAATAATTCAATTTACTTTCTTCAAATTTTTTTTTATTTAAAAGCATATTCAGCATTGAAATTGCCATTAAATATGCAGGTAATTGGAACTCTAACATATAATATTAGCAAATATTCTGGGATGGGAAAAATACTAAGATCATGTCATGTCCTATTAAATATTTTGAATTGTATTTTGAATCATACAATGGTAATGAAATATTGTAGGTAGACTTTTGAGATTAACAATAAGTATCTCTATAATAAGAGAATATACTTATTCTGAAAACTGTTAACTAAAATGTAATATAACTATTAACAATTAATAAAGTAGAAATAATTTTCCAACAAATAAAAATGTAATAATTATTAACAAAAAAAAAAATAAAAAATAAAAAAAAATTATTAACAAAATAAGTTGACCGACTGTTTGAAGTAAATTAATTTCCAGCTACAGAAACAATTTCAAATAATTTAATAATAATATATCTATTAATGTAATAAAAAACAGATATGAATATAACAAATATTTTTACCGACCGACGATAGTAAGGTAGGTATTGTTTTCACACCAAATTTCACATGGGGAGATTTTTACATATCTCCACGAATCATGCATTGTCTTAACAGAAAAAAGTATTTTTAGCATGATGTCTGTCCGTCCGTCCGTCCGTCCGTCCGTATAGATGTGTACAGCTTGAACGGCTCAACGGATTTTGATGAAATTTGGTATATTTACTTAATGCATCAGTATGATGAATGGATCAACTTTTGGTGCAAATCCGGAAACCGGAAGTGGTAGTATTAGCGATCGACCTTAGGAAGGGAAAGGTTATTTTCACCCCAAATTTCACATGAGGATCTTTATTAGTTTTTTCTTAATTTAAAATTATATGACGTCATCCAGCCATTCATGACGTCACAGCCTGGTCTTACATATATATTATAAATAAAATAAAATTAATAAGTTGACCTGTGGCCAGGTCCGAACCGACCGACGGTTTGAAGTAAATTAATTTCCAGCTACAGAAACAATTTCAAATAATTTTAATATATCTATTAATGTAATAAAAAACAGATATGGACATAACATAAATATTTTAAATTTCATTTTATTTATAATATATGTATATGTAAGACCAGGCTGTGACGTCATGAATGGCTGGATGACGTCATATAATTTTAAATTAAGAAATATTCGTGGAGATATGTAAAAATCTCCAGATGTGTGTGAAATTTGGTGTGAAAACAATACCTCCCTTACTATCGTCGGTCGGTAAAAAATAATAATAAAAATGTAATAATAAAAAATAAAATTTCAATTATATTCATATAATAAATTATTATTATTATTATTATTATTATTATTTGTAATAATTCCAATAAAAATAAATAAAAATAAAAACCAAAAAAAAGTTCAACTAAAACCAAAATTTCAATTATATTCATTTAATACATTATTATTATTATTATTATTAAGTGTTCAGTTATCACATACGCATATATGTATACAGACACACATGCAAAAGCGAAGCTTTGCCGGATCTGCTATATAATATAAAACTATATAAATAGTCATTTAATATATCTATAGAAGAAAAATATTCAGGTATTTGAAAAATCTATGAAATTTTATTTTTAATTTGGTTCCTTGTTCATTAAAAATTGAATTTTGTTTACTTGTAGAAGAAAGAAAAAAAGGTCAAACCAACAAAAAGGACTTTTTCAAACCTTTGAAAATAGATCCACTTTAAAAAAAATATGTTATTATTTGATGAATTTGTAAAGAATTGTGGAAAAATTTGTCTTTATCAATAGAAAATATTTTCTCTCAATCTCTTTGTTCTACTTATTTAATTTATGAGGGTTAGTTATGGTTTTTTTTAGTATGTCTTTCTAGAATTTTCTACATATTTGTGTATTAAAAGCATATTCATCAAAATATTGAAAAAATATAATAGGGAGGTAGAAAAAAGGTTCGAACCCCACTCTTCTTATTTTCACCTAAGGGGTCTTCTGATTGGTTGCCTTTTTGACATTTCTCTTTTTTCGACTTAAACGGCACCCTCAAATTCCTTCAGTTACCATTTGCTCTCTGCATCTCACCAAGTGAACATTATTCGGCTTGCTAACTGAGTGTACTTTTGAATTTGTAGTGTTGTGTTTTTGATTTGATTTTTTGTTTTTTAATCATTCCATCCAAAAAGATGAAAAAAACCAACCATTGTGTTCAGAAAATGACTTCTCAATATCAACAGTAAGTATTGCACATTTTTAAAAGATATTTATGTAGAATAATAATAAAAAAACATTTTTTAATTTTGTAAATCTGTTTATCTGTTAATTATAGTGATAATGAAGAATTCGATCAACATATGAGGAGATTACCGCAAGAATTAGTAGGTCATATTCTGCAATATACAACAATCCAAGAATTGGTTCTTTTTAGTGAAGACCCATATTATTATGATGTGATTATTAATACTGGAATTGTCTATTCTTTGCCTGCTATTTTATTCGACGGTCCAAATTCCTTCTACGCTGAACAGTTTTTTGAACGATTCCATTTTTTAATAGAAACTGTTGATGTAAGTGAATCGAATTTGGAATTTTTAATCAAGTTGCTAAAACATTCATCCATGCCAAGATTAAGAAAAATTGTTTTTCAAGATTTCTCCAAAAGTCAATTAGTTCTAATAGGAGATCTTCTAATAAAATTATCAAGTGAAATCCAAGTAGGTAAATTGCCAAATTGTCCTATTTTCAATAAGGTAGAAGAAATTATTATCAAAGGGTCCAGACTAAATTATGATATTTTTCTAAGGGATATTAATTTGTTTTTTCCAAATTTAAAAAATTTAAGTCTTCCCTATGAATGTTTTTGTAGTAAAAGTATAAATAACTTAATAATGAAAATGAACAAACTTGTAACAATAAATTTGCCGATTTTATTGATAAAAAGAATGGAACCCTTGAAATCCATAGTTAACTTTTCTAATTTAAGAAAATTGGAAATCGCTTTTCATTCTGATAATAAAACCTGGCCATCTTATTTGTCAAAATTAGAAAATTTAGAACATCTACAAATTAGATATAATGGCCCTGAAGAAATTCTCAGGAGTTATTTTGAAATTGCACCATTAGGTAAATTGAAAAAAGTAATGTTAATAGAAATAAAATCCTTTACAAAACAACTAGTTAAAGTGTTTCTTGAAAAAAGGTTACCATTAACAAATTTGAAAATAGAATCATGCGACAATATCCATAGAAATGCCTTGAAAATGCTTAATCAGTTTGAAAATTTAACAGATCTCCGATTAGAATACTGTGATTTATTAAGAAGTAGTTATCTAAAAGATATCCATCAAATAAAAAAATTAAATATTTTATCATTGTTTGCATGTGATAAAATATCCAATAAAGTACTTCCATACATTTTTAAATGTAAAAAATTATATCAATTAATTCTTCCATTGACAAAAATGACACAAGTTAATTCTATAATTAAAATGAACAAATACTTGCGTCTTCATACATTGAACATTTATACAACTGATAAAAATGATGACGATATTGATACAATAAGAGAGGAAGTTGACATTTGTAAAAAATTGTTACCTTGTGCAAGTAATATCGAAATTATTTCAATGTATATGATGGATATTTTATAATAATAATATTTATATAAATTTTTTATTAATTAAAAATACAACTTTAATAAAAAAAACATAAATAAATTCTCATTGTATGGTTGTATTGAAATAAAAAGAGTATAGGTGTACTTATATTAAAATGAATAAAAATAGATTTATGTACTTTTTAATAATTATGTATATAGACAACTTTAATATTAAAAATGTAAAAAATTATCAATGTATGTTGAACTAAAAGTTTAAGAAAATGCTTATTGAATTTTGAATATTATTACGATGTGAAAATATTACTTTCATATAAAAATTAAATAAATTACTCTTATATATTTGTATTTAAATGAAAAATTGATGTTTTATTTAAAAAAGACGATTGTATTTAATATTTTTAATGTATATCTTAATTAATATTAATATTAATTATTAAATATAATAAAAATTCATTAATATTAATAAATATTATAAAATGAAATTTGTGAATTTATTTTGTTTTACTTATTCAATCCCATATCCTTTTCCACATATTCTTTATATCTATATATATATATATATATATATATATAAAAGGCAATGTCTTAGTGTAGTTAAATCCAAAATTAATTTAATTAGTAATATTTTGGTAAATGTCTATTTATGGTTACCATGGTTACATTGAAAAATTTACAATAAATAAATAAAAATAATTGGAAATCTTAATTTTAATTAAAATTAATTTACAATAAATAAATAAAAATAATTGGAAATCTTAATTTTAATTAAAATTAATTTGATAAATTTTATTAATATTTTTAATTTTTTTTAAACTGTCAAAAATAACATACCCATAATAACAGTTGTAATAAAAATAAAAATATAAATCATAATGTAAGTAAAATATTGAATCGTTTTATTTATATTGTTTCAATTATTGTTTGAATATTTATTAAATTTATATATAGATTTTTTTACATATTTAAATGTATATTTAATAAATTTATTTGTTGATTCTTAATAATAATAATTCAATTTACTTTCTTCAAATTTTTTTTTATTTAAAAGCATATTCAGCATTGAAATTGCCATTAAATATGCAGGTAATTGGAACTCTAACATATAATATTAGCAAATATTCTGGGATGGGAAAAATACTAAGATCATGTCATGTCCTATTAAATATTTTGAATTGTATTTTGAATCATACAATGGTAATGAAATATTGTAGGTAGACTTTTGAGATTAACAATAAGTATCTCTATAATAAGAGAATATACTTATTCTGAAAACTGTTAACTAAAATGTAATATAACTATTAACAATTAATAAAGTAGAAATAATTTTCCAACAAATAAAAATGTAATAATTATTAACAAAAAAAAAAATAAAAAATAAAAAAAAATTATTAACAAAATAAGTTGACCGACTGTTTGAAGTAAATTAATTTCCAGCTACAGAAACAATTTCAAATAATTTAATAATAATATATCTATTAATGTAATAAAAAACAGATATGAATATAACAAATATTTTTACCGACCGACGATAGTAAGGTAGGTATTGTTTTCACACCAAATTTCACATGTGGAGATTTTTACATATCTCCACGAATCATGCATTGTCTTAACAGAAAAAAGTATTTTTAGCATGATGTCTGTCCGTCCGTCCGTCCGTCCGTCCGTATAGATGTGTACAGCTTGAACGGCTCAACGGATTTTGATGAAATTTGGTATATTTACTTAATGCATCAGTATGATGAATGGATCAACTTTTGGTGCAAATCCGGAAACCGGAAGTGGTAGTATTAGCGATCGACCTTAGGAAGGGAAAGGTTATTTTCACCCCAAATTTCACATGAGGATCTTTATTAGTTTTTTCTTAATTTAAAATTATATGACGTCATCCAGCCATTCATGACGTCACAGCCTGGTCTTACATATATATTATAAATAAAATAAAATTAATAAGTTGACCTGTGGCCAGGTCCGAACCGACCGACGGTTTGAAGTAAATTAATTTCCAGCTACAGAAACAATTTCAAATAATTTTAATATATCTATTAATGTAATAAAAAACAGATATGGACATAACATAAATATTTTAAATTTCATTTTATTTATAATATATGTATATGTAAGACCAGGCTGTGACGTCATGAATGGCTGGATGACGTCATATAATTTTAAATTAAGAAATATTCGTGGAGATATGTAAAAATCTCCAGATGTGTGTGAAATTTGGTGTGAAAACAATACCTCCCTTACTATCGTCGGTCGGTAAAAAATAATAATAAAAATGTAATAATAAAAAATAAAATTTCAATTATATTCATATAATAAATTATTATTATTATTATTATTATTATTATTTGTAATAATTCCAATAAAAATAAATAAAAATAAAAACCAAAAAAAAGTTCAACTAAAACCAAAATTTCAATTATATTCATTTAATACATTATTATTATTATTATTATTAAGTGTTCAGTTATCACATACGCATATATGTATACAGACACACATGCAAAAGCGAAGCTTTGCCGGGTCTGCTATATAATATAAAACTATATAAATAGTCATTTAATATATCTATAGAAGAAAAATATTCAGGTATTTGAAAAATCTATGAAATTTTATTTTTAATTTGGTTCCTTGTTCATTAAAAATTGAATTTTGTTTACTTGTAGAAGAAAGAAAAAAAGGTCAAACCAACAAAAAGGACTTTTTCAAACCTTTGAAAATAGATCCCCTTTAAAAAAAATATGTTATTATTTGATGAATTTGTAAAGAATTGTGGAAAAATTTGTCTTTATCAATAGAAAATATTTTCTCTCAATCTCTTTGTTCTACTTATTTAATTTATGAGGGTTAGTTATGGTTTTTTTTAGTATGTCTTTCTAGAATTTTCTACATATTTGTGTATTAAAAGCATATTCATCAAAATATTAAAAAATATAATAGGGAGGTAGAAAAAAGGTTCGAACCCCACTCTTCTTATTTTCACCTAAGGGGTCTTCTGATTGGTTGCCTTTTTGACATTTCTCTTTTTTCGACTTAAACGGCACCCTCAAATTCCTTCAGTTACCATTTGCTCTCTGCATCTCACCAAGTGAACATTATTCGGCTTGCTAACTGAGTGTACTTTTGAATTTGTAGTGTTGTGTTTTTGATTTCATTTTTTGTTTTTTAATCATTCCATCCAAAAAGATGAAAAAAACCAACCATTGTGTTCAGAAAATGACTTCTCAATATCAACAGTAAGTATTGCACATTTTTAAAAGATATTTATGTAGAATAATAATAAAAAAACATTTTTTAATTTTGTAAATCTGTTTATCTGTTAATTATAGTGATAATGAAGAATTCGATCAACATATGAGGAGATTACCGCAAGAATTAGTAGGTCATATTCTGCAATATACAACAATCCAAGAATTGGTTCTTTTTAGTGAAGACCCATATTATTATGATGTGATTATTAATACTGGAATTGTCTATTCTTTGCCTGCTATTTTATTCGACGGTCCAAATTCCTTCTACGCTGAACAGTTTTTTGAACGATTCCATTTTTTAATAGAAACTGTTGATGTAAGTGAATCGAATTTGGAATTTTTAATCAAGTTGCTAAAACATTCATCCATGCCAAGATTAAGAAAAATTGTTTTTCAAGATTTCTCCAAAAGTCAATTAGTTCTAATAGGAGATCTTCTAATAAAATTATCAAGTGAAATCCAAGTAGGTAAATTGCCAAATTGTCCTATTTTCAATAAGGTAGAAGAAATTATTATCAAAGGGTCCAGACTAAATTATGATATTTTTCTAAGGGATATTAATTTGTTTTTTCCAAATTTAAAAAATTTAAGTCTTCCCTATGAATGTTTTTGTAGTAAAAGTATAAATAACTTAATAATGAAAATGAACAAACTTGTAACAATAAATTTGCCGATTTTATTGATAAAAAGAATGGAACCCTTGAAATCCATAGTTAACTTTTCTAATTTAAGAAAATTGGAAATCGCTTTTCATTCTGATAATAAAACCTGGCCATCTTATTTGTCAAAATTAGAAAATTTAGAACATCTACAAATTAGATATAATGGCCCTGAAGAAATTCTCAGGAGTTATTTTGAAATTGCACCATTAGGTAAATTGAAAAAAGTAATGTTAATAGAAATAAAATCCTTTACAAAACAACTAGTTAAAGTGTTTCTTGAAAAAAGGTTACCATTAACAAATTTGAAAATAGAATCATGCGACAATATCCATAGAAATGCCTTGAAAATGCTTAATCAGTTTGAAAATTTAACAGATCTCCGATTAGAATACTGTGATTTATTAAGAAGTAGTTATCTAAAAGATATCCATCAAATAAAAAAATTAAATATTTTATCATTGTTTGCATGTGATAAAATATCCAATAAAGTACTTCCATACATTTTTAAATGTAAAAAATTATATCAATTAATTCTTCCATTGACAAAAATGACACAAGTTAATTCTATAATTAAAATGAACAAATACTTGCGTCTTCATACATTGAACATTTATACAACTGATAAAAATGATGACGATATTGATACAATAAGAGATGAAGTTGACATTTGTAAAAAATTGTTACCTTGTGCAAGTAATATCGAAATTATTTCAATGTATATGATGGATATTTTATAATAATAATATTTATATAAATTTTTTATTAATTAAAAATACAACTTTAATAAAAAAAACATAAATAAATTCTCATTGTATGGTTGTATTGAAATAAAAAGAGTATAGGTGTACTTATATTAAAATGAATAAAAATAGATTTATGTACTTTTTAATAATTATGTATATAGACAACTTTAATATTAAAAATGTAAAAAATTATCAATGTATGTTGAACTAAAAGTTTAAGAAAATGCTTATTGAATTTTGAATATTATTACGATGTGAAAATATTACTTTCATATAAAAATTAAATAAATTACTCTTATATATTTGTATTTAAATGAAAAATTGATGTTTTATTTAAAAAAGACGATTGTATTTAATATTTTTAATGTATATCTTAATTAATATTAATATTAATTATTAAATATAATAAAAATTCATTAATATTAATAAATATTATAAAATGAAATTTGTGAATTTATTTTGTTTTACTTATTCAATCCCATATCCTTTTCCACATATTCTTTATATCTATATATATATATATATATATATATAAAAGGCAATGTCTTAGTGTAGTTAAATCCAAAATTAATTTAATTAGTAATATTTTGGTAAATGTCTATTTATGGTTACCATGGTTACATTGAAAAATTTACAATAAATAAATAAAAATAATTGGAAATCTTAATTTTAATTAAAATTAATTTACAATAAATAAATAAAAATAATTGGAAATCTTAATTTTAATTAAAATTAATTTGATAAATTTTATTAATATTTTTAATTTTTTTTAAACTGTCAAAAATAACATACCCATAATAACAGTTGTAATAAAAATAAAAATATAAATCATAATGTAAGTAAAATATTGAATCGTTTTATTTATATTGTTTCAATTATTGTTTGAATATTTATTAAATTTATATATAGATTTTTTTACATATTTAAATGTATATTTAATAAATTTATTTGTTGATTCTTAATAATAATAATTCAATTTACTTTCTTCAAATTTTTTTTTATTTAAAAGCATATTCAGCATTGAAATTGCCATTAAATATGCAGGTAATTGGAACTCTAACATATAATATTAGCAAATATTCTGGGATGGGAAAAATACTAAGATCATGTCATGTCCTATTAAATATTTTGAATTGTATTTTGAATCATACAATGGTAATGAAATATTGTAGGTAGACTTTTGAGATTAACAATAAGTATCTCTATAATAAGAGAATATACTTATTCTGAAAACTGTTAACTAAAATGTAATATAACTATTAACAATTAATAAAGTAGAAATAATTTTCCAACAAATAAAAATGTAATAATTATTAACAAAAAAAAAAATAAAAAATAAAAAAAAATTATTAACAAAATAAGTTGACCGACTGTTTGAAGTAAATTAATTTCCAGCTACAGAAACAATTTCAAATAATTTAATAATAATATATCTATTAATGTAATAAAAAACAGATATGAATATAACAAATATTTTTACCGACCGACGATAGTAAGGTAGGTATTGTTTTCACACCAAATTTCACATGTGGAGATTTTTACATATCTCCACGAATCATGCATTGTCTTAACAGAAAAAAGTATTTTTAGCATGATGTCTGTCCGTCCGTCCGTCCGTCCGTCCGTATAGATGTGTACAGCTTGAACGGCTCAACGGATTTTGATGAAATTTGGTATATTTACTTAATGCATCAGTATGATGAATGGATCAACTTTTGGTGCAAATCCGGAAACCGGAAGTGGTAGTATTAGCGATCGACCTTAGGAAGGGAAAGGTTATTTTCACCCCAAATTTCACATGAGGATCTTTATTAGTTTTTTCTTAATTTAAAATTATATGACGTCATCCAGCCATTCATGACGTCACAGCCTGGTCTTACATATATATTATAAATAAAATAAAATTAATAAGTTGACCTGTGGCCAGGTCCGAACCGACCGACGGTTTGAAGTAAATTAATTTCCAGCTACAGAAACAATTTCAAATAATTTTAATATATCTATTAATGTAATAAAAAACAGATATGGACATAACATAAATATTTTAAATTTCATTTTATTTATAATATATGTATATGTAAGACCAGGCTGTGACGTCATGAATGGCTGGATGACGTCATATAATTTTAAATTAAGAAATATTCGTGGAGATATGTAAAAATCTCCAGATGTGTGTGAAATTTGGTGTGAAAACAATACCTCCCTTACTATCGTCGGTCGGTAAAAAATAATAATAAAAATGTAATAATAAAAAATAAAATTTCAATTATATTCATATAATAAATTATTATTATTATTATTATTATTATTATTTGTAATAATTCCAATAAAAATAAATAAAAATAAAAACCAAAAAAAAGTTCAACTAAAACCAAAATTTCAATTATATTCATTTAATACATTATTATTATTATTATTATTAAGTGTTCAGTTATCACATACGCATATATGTATACAGACACACATGCAAAAGCGAAGCTTTGCCGGGTCTGCTATATAATATAAAACTATATAAATAGTCATTTAATATATCTATAGAAGAAAAATATTCAGGTATTTGAAAAATCTATGAAATTTTATTTTTAATTTGGTTCCTTGTTCATTAAAAATTGAATTTTGTTTACTTGTAGAAGAAAGAAAAAAAGGTCAAACCAACAAAAAGGACTTTTTCAAACCTTTGAAAATAGATCCACTTTAAAAAAAATATGTTATTATTTGATGAATTTGTAAAGAATTGTGGAAAAATTTGTCTTTATCAATAGAAAATATTTTCTCTCAATCTCTTTGTTCTACTTATTTAATTTATGAGGGTTAGTTATGGTATTTTTTAGTATGTCTTTCTAGAATTTTCTACATATTTGTGTATTAAAAGCATATTCATCAAAATATTGAAAAAATATAATAGGGAGGTAGAAAAAAGGTTCGAACCCCACTCTTCTTATTTTCACCTAAGGGGTCTTCTGATTGGTTGCCTTTTTGACATTTCTCTTTTTTCGACTTAAACGGCACCCTCAAATTCCTTCAGTTACCATTTGCTCTCTGCATCTCACCAAGTGAACATTATTCGGCTTGCTAACTGAGTGTACTTTTGAATTTGTAGTGTTGTGTTTTTGATTTGATTTTTTGTTTTTTAATCATTCCATCCAAAAAGATGAAAAAAACCAACCATTGTGTTCAGAAAATGACTTCTCAATATCAACAGTAAGTATTGCACATTTTTAAAAGATATTTATGTAGAATAATAATAAAAAAACATTTTTTAATTTTGTAAATCTGTTTATCTGTTAATTATAGTGATAATGAAGAATTCGATCAACATATGAGGAGATTACCGCAAGAATTAGTAGGTCATATTCTGCAATATACAACAATCCAAGAATTGGTTCTTTTTAGTGAAGACCCATATTATTATGATGTGATTATTAATACTGGAATTGTCTATTCTTTGCCTGCTATTTTATTCGACGGTCCAAATTCCTTCTACGCTGAACAGTTTTTTGAACGATTCCATTTTTTAATAGAAACTGTTGATGTAAGTGAATCGAATTTGGAATTTTTAATCAAGTTGCTAAAACATTCATCCATGCCAAGATTAAGAAAAATTGTTTTTCAAGATTTCTCCAAAAGTCAATTAGTTCTAATAGGAGATCTTCTAATAAAATTATCAAGTGAAATCCAAGTAGGTAAATTGCCAAATTGTCCTATTTTCAATAAGGTAGAAGAAATTATTATCAAAGGGTCCAGACTAAATTATGATATTTTTCTAAGGGATATTAATTTGTTTTTTCCAAATTTAAAAAATTTAAGTCTTCCCTATGAATGTTTTTGTAGTAAAAGTATAAATAACTTAATAATGAAAATGAACAAACTTGTAACAATAAATTTGCCGATTTTATTGATAAAAAGAATGGAACCCTTGAAATCCATAGTTAACTTTTCTAATTTAAGAAAATTGGAAATCGCTTTTCATTCTGATAATAAAACCTGGCCATCTTATTTGTCAAAATTAGAAAATTTAGAACATCTACAAATTAGATATAATGGCCCTGAAGAAATTCTCAGGAGTTATTTTGAAATTGCACCATTAGGTAAATTGAAAAAAGTAATGTTAATAGAAATAAAATCCTTTACAAAACAACTAGTTAAAGTGTTTCTTGAAAAAAGGTTACCATTAACAAATTTGAAAATAGAATCATGCGACAATATCCATAGAAATGCCTTGAAAATGCTTAATCAGTTTGAAAATTTAACAGATCTCCGATTAGAATACTGTGATTTATTAAGAAGTAGTTATCTAAAAGATATCCATCAAATAAAAAAATTAAATATTTTATCATTGTTTGCATGTGATAAAATATCCAATAAAGTACTTCCATACATTTTTAAATGTAAAAAATTATATCAATTAATTCTTCCATTGACAAAAATGACACAAGTTAATTCTATAATTAAAATGAACAAATACTTGCGTCTTCATACATTGAACATTTATACAACTGATAAAAATGATGACGATATTGATACAATAAGAGATGAAGTTGACATTTGTAAAAAATTGTTACCTTGTGCAAGTAATATCGAAATTATTTCAATGTATATGATGGATATTTTATAATAATAATATTTATATAAATTTTTTATTAATTAAAAATACAACTTTAATAAAAAAAACATAAATAAATTCTCATTGTATGGTTGTATTGAAATAAAAAGAGTATAGGTGTACTTATATTAAAATGAATAAAAATAGATTTATGTACTTTTTAATAATTATGTATATAGACAACTTTAATATTAAAAATGTAAAAAATTATCAATGTATGTTGAACTAAAAGTTTAAGAAAATGCTTATTGAATTTTGAATATTATTACGATGTGAAAATATTACTTTCATATAAAAATTAAATAAATTACTCTTATATATTTGTATTTAAATGAAAAATTGATGTTTTATTTAAAAAAGACGATTGTATTTAATATTTTTAATGTATATCTTAATTAATATTAATATTAATTATTAAATATAATAAAAATTCATTAATATTAATATGTTGTATTTTTAAAATTAGTCTCATATATTAATATGAAGAAACCCCCCTGGTGTCATTACTTCAAAGCACTCCACTAGCTTTGAACAGCTGATCAAGGTCAAACGACACACACTTTTATATCTAAATGCTGAGCGATTAACACCGCAAGCAGAATACTCACTCACCTATATGTTCATCTGTATATATTATCATATATAATAAATATTCTTATATTTAAAAATACAATATATCTTTTATTAACAAAACCTCTAGATCCTACAAAGGTTATGGGCCCAGGACGCTTACACTGCGCTTATTAAGTGATCTATTGAAATTGTTAATAAAAAGAGTTAAATATTTGAAGAAGAGATAAAATTCTCAAGATGGCAGTAAGTCAAGTTTACATTGAAAAATTATCGAAGGATAATTATGATACATGGAGAATTCACATGGAAGCAATTCTCGTGAAGAATAATCTCTGGAAATATGTATCAGGAACTGTAAAGACTGAAGGTTCAAGTGAGGAAATTTTAATTAACGATCAAAAAGCGAAAGCTGAGCTGATATTAGCTATAAGCCCACCCGAGCTGATTCATGTTAAACGATGCAAGACTGCAAATCAGGTATGGAAAAAACTACAAGATATTTATTTATCTAAAGGTCCAGCTAAAAAGGCAACCTTGTTAAAACAATTAATTTTTAAAAAGATGAACGAAGATGATTGCATGTCTGAACATTTAAATGAATTTTTTAATATTATAGATAAGCTCAAAGAAATGGATATTGAAATACAAAATGATTTATTAACGATTATTTTACTTTATAGCATTCCATCAAATTACGAAAATTTTAGATGTGCAATAGAAACACGTGATATATTACCTGACCCAGAGAACCTAAAAATAAAATTATTGGAAGAAGCAAATTCCAAGAAACGAAATACTACGCCTGAAGTTCAGGATGCATTTAATATGAAAAATTACACAGTTAACAATTCAATAAAAGGCAAACCAGATTTTAAATATAAAAATAATGAAAATAAATATTTTTTCAGATTTAAATGTAATTATTGTCATCGAGTCGGGCATAAAGCATCTCAATGTTTTAATAAGAAAAATAATGAACAAAAAGATCAACGACATATTATAAAAAGCAAAAAGTCAATGTTTGCTGCAAACTACATTGAGAACAACGATTCGAATGATTCATGGTGCCTCGACAGTGGAGCGACATCACATATGTGTAATGATAGAAAAAAATTTAAAAATTTCAAGAAATCTGATCAAAAGGTAAGATTAGCAAATAATGATTGCACAGAAGTAAAAGGAATCGGAAACGTTTATTTTAAATTAAAAAATAATAATAAAATAACTGAAATAGAGTTAGAAAATGTTTTATATGTACCGAATTTAAAAAGAAATCTTATATCCATTTCAAAAGCCACATCTAAAAGAAAGAAAATATTTTTTATTCATTCAAAAGCAGTTATAAAGAATGAAAAAGGAGAAACCATTATTACTACATTCAAGAAAGATGGTTTATACATGATAAATCCTATATTTGAATCCACTGCTAAAAATGAAGAAAAACTTGAAGAAAATTCTGTAAATCTCTATAACCTGTTCAATAAAAATAAAAATGAAATTCAAGATGAAAACGAAAATGAAAATGAAAATCTTGAAGATGAAGAAAAACTTGAAAAAGGTGAAAATGAAAATGAAGAAAATTCAGATGATGAAATAATTATGAAAAAAGGTCCAGGAAGGCCGAAATTTATTAAATCAAATATGAAAGGGAGACCAAAAAAGGTACATAATTATATAAAAACAAAAAATCCCAATAATAAAAATACTCAAGACGAGGAAAGCCTTGACAGTCCAGATATATCAAATTTAATACTTCAAGATGCATTAGAAGGCCCCAACAAGTATAAATGGAAAAAAGGCAAATTAAAACAAAAATTAATGAAATGAACAAAAATCACACATGGGAGTTGATTGATCGACCAAAGGTTAAATAAAAAAAAACGTCATCGATTGAAAATAGATTTTTATAAATGCTTATCTAAATTGAGAAATAAAGGAAGAAATATATATAGAAATTCCTGAAAAATATTAATAAATATTTAATAATAAAATTTCCAAGGAGAGTTTTTAATCCTGAAGGAAAGTTTTTAAAATAAAAATAAATATTTAATAATAAAATTTCTAAGGAGAAAATTAATCCTGAATGAAAGTTTTTTCTTAAAATAAAAATAAATGTTTATATTTAAAAAATAAAAATAAAAACCGTTACAATTTTAGCCTTGTACGTGGACGATCTGATCTTAGCATAAAATAATATGAAAATTATTGAAAATTTAAAAAAAAAAATATAAACTCTCAGATTTATCTAAATTAAAAGAATAATGACGGCGATATTGAAGTAAAGTATAAGCCAACAGAAGAAATGTTCGCTGATGTATTAACGAAAGGACTTCCTTCAACGAAGCATGAATTTTGTTCGAAAGGACTTGGTCTGAACGTTTTGTATTAAATTCAATATCGACTAATTTTAAGGGGGCGTGTTGTATTTTTAAAATTAGTCTCATATATTAATATGAAGAAACCCCCCTGGTGTCATTACTTCAAAGCACTCCACTAGCTTTGAACAGCTGATCAAGGTCAAACGACACACACTTTTATATCTAAATGCTGAGCGATTAACACCGCAAGCAGAATACTCACTCACCTATATGTTCATCTGTATATATTATCATATATAATAAATATTCTTATATTTAAAAATACAATATATCTTTTATTAACAAAACCTCTAGATCCTACATAATAAATATTATAAAATGAAATTTGTGAATTTATTTTGTTTTACTTATTCAATCCCATATCCTTTTCCACATATTCTTTATATCTATATATATATATATATATATATATAAAAGGCAATGTCTTAGTGTAGTTAAATCCAAAATTAATTTAATTAGTAATATTTTGGTAAATGTCTATTTATGGTTACCATGGTTACATTGAAAAATTTACAATAAATAAATAAAAATAATTGGAAATCTTAATTTTAATTAAAATTAATTTACAATAAATAAATAAAAATAATTGGAAATCTTAATTTTAATTAAAATTAATTTGATAAATTTTATTAATATTTTTAATTTTTTTTAAACTGTCAAAAATAACATACCCATAATAACAGTTGTAATAAAAATAAAAATATAAATCATAATGTAAGTAAAATATTGAATCGTTTTATTTATATTGTTTCAATTATTGTTTGAATATTTATTAAATTTATATATAGATTTTTTTACATATTTAAATGTATATTTAATAAATTTATTTGTTGATTCTTAATAATAATAATTCAATTTACTTTCTTCAAATTTTTTTTTATTTAAAAGCATATTCAGCATTGAAATTGCCATTAAATATGCAGGTAATTGGAACTCTAACATATAATATTAGCAAATATTCTGGGATGGGAAAAATACTAAGATCATGTCATGTCCTATTAAATATTTTGAATTGTATTTTGAATCATACAATGGTAATGAAATATTGTAGGTAGACTTTTGAGATTAACAATAAGTATCTCTATAATAAGAGAATATACTTATTCTGAAAACTGTTAACTAAAATGTAATATAACTATTAACAATTAATAAAGTAGAAATAATTTTCCAACAAATAAAAATGTAATAATTATTAACAAAAAAAAAAATAAAAAATAAAAAAAAATTATTAACAAAATAAGTTGACCGACTGTTTGAAGTAAATTAATTTCCAGCTACAGAAACAATTTCAAATAATTTAATAATAATATATCTATTAATGTAATAAAAAACAGATATGAATATAACAAATATTTTTACCGACCGACGATAGTAAGGTAGGTATTGTTTTCACACCAAATTTCACATGTGGAGATTTTTACATATCTCCACGAATCATGCATTGTCTTAACAGAAAAAAGTATTTTTAGCATGATGTCTGTCCGTCCGTCCGTCCGTCCGTCCGTATAGATGTGTACAGCTTGAACGGCTCAACGGATTTTGATGAAATTTGGTATATTTACTTAATGCATCAGTATGATGAATGGATCAACTTTTGGTGCAAATCCGGAAACCGGAAGTGGTAGTATTAGCGATCGACCTTAGGAAGGGAAAGGTTATTTTCACCCCAAATTTCACATGAGGATCTTTATTAGTTTTTTCTTAATTTAAAATTATATGACGTCATCCAGCCATTCATGACGTCACAGCCTGGTCTTACATATATATTATAAATAAAATAAAATTAATAAGTTGACCTGTGGCCAGGTCCGAACCGACCGACGGTTTGAAGTAAATTAATTTCCAGCTACAGAAACAATTTCAAATAATTTTAATATATCTATTAATGTAATAAAAAACAGATATGGACATAACATAAATATTTTAAATTTCATTTTATTTATAATATATGTATATGTAAGACCAGGCTGTGACGTCATGAATGGCTGGATGACGTCATATAATTTTAAATTAAGAAATATTCGTGGAGATATGTAAAAATCTCCAGATGTGTGTGAAATTTGGTGTGAAAACAATACCTCCCTTACTATCGTCGGTCGGTAAAAAATAATAATAAAAATGTAATAATAAAAAATAAAATTTCAATTATATTCATATAATAAATTATTATTATTATTATTATTATTATTATTTGTAATAATTCCAATAAAAATAAATAAAAATAAAAACCAAAAAAAAGTTCAACTAAAACCAAAATTTCAATTATATTCATTTAATACATTATTATTATTATTATTATTAAGTGTTCAGTTATCACATACGCATATATGTATACAGACACACATGCAAAAGCGAAGCTTTGCCGGGTCTGCTATATAATATAAAACTATATAAATAGTCATTTAATATATCTATAGAAGAAAAATATTCAGGTATTTGAAAAATCTATGAAATTTTATTTTTAATTTGGTTCCTTGTTCATTAAAAATTGAATTTTGTTTACTTGTAGAAGAAAGAAAAAAAGGTCAAACCAACAAAAAGGACTTTTTCAAACCTTTGAAAATAGATCCACTTTAAAAAAAATATGTTATTATTTGATGAATTTGTAAAGAATTGTGGAAAAATTTGTCTTTATCAATAGAAAATATTTTCTCTCAATCTCTTTGTTCTACTTATTTAATTTATGAGGGTTAGTTATGGTTTTTTTTAGTATGTCTTTCTAGAATTTTCTACATATTTGTGTATTAAAAGCATATTCATCAAAATATTGAAAAAATATAATAGGGAGGTAGAAAAAAGGTTCGAACCCCACTCTTCTTATTTTCACCTAAGGGGTCTTCTGATTGGTTGCCTTTTTGACATTTCTCTTTTTTCGACTTAAACGGCACCCTCAAATTCCTTCAGTTACCATTTGCTCTCTGCATCTCACCAAGTGAACATTATTCGGCTTGCTAACTGAGTGTACTTTTGAATTTGTAGTGTTGTGTTTTTGATTTGATTTTTTGTTTTTTAATCATTCCATCCAAAAAGATGAAAAAAACCAACCATTGTGTTCAGAAAATGACTTCTCAATATCAACAGTAAGTATTGCACATTTTTAAAAGATATTTATGTAGAATAATAATAAAAAAACATTTTTTAATTTTGTAAATCTGTTTATCTGTTAATTATAGTGATAATGAAGAATTCGATCAACATATGAGGAGATTACCGCAAGAATTAGTAGGTCATATTCTGCAATATACAACAATCCAAGAATTGGTTCTTTTTAGTGAAGACCCATATTATTATGATGTGATTATTAATACTGGAATTGTCTATTCTTTGCCTGCTATTTTATTCGACGGTCCAAATTCCTTCTACGCTGAACAGTTTTTTGAACGATTCCATTTTTTAATAGAAACTGTTGATGTAAGTGAATCGAATTTGGAATTTTTAATCAAGTTGCTAAAACATTCATCCATGCCAAGATTAAGAAAAATTGTTTTTCAAGATTTCTCCAAAAGTCAATTAGTTCTAATAGGAGATCTTCTAATAAAATTATCAAGTGAAATCCAAGTAGGTAAATTGCCAAATTGTCCTATTTTCAATAAGGTAGAAGAAATTATTATCAAAGGGTCCAGACTAAATTATGATATTTTTCTAAGGGATATTAATTTGTTTTTTCCAAATTTAAAAAATTTAAGTCTTCCCTATGAATGTTTTTGTAGTAAAAGTATAAATAACTTAATAATGAAAATGAACAAACTTGTAACAATAAATTTGCCGATTTTATTGATAAAAAGAATGGAACCCTTGAAATCCATAGTTAACTTTTCTAATTTAAGAAAATTGGAAATCGCTTTTCATTCTGATAATAAAACCTGGCCATCTTATTTGTCAAAATTAGAAAATTTAGAACATCTACAAATTAGATATAATGGCCCTGAAGAAATTCTCAGGAGTTATTTTGAAATTGCACCATTAGGTAAATTGAAAAAAGTAATGTTAATAGAAATAAAATCCTTTACAAAACAACTAGTTAAAGTGTTTCTTGAAAAAAGGTTACCATTAACAAATTTGAAAATAGAATCATGCGACAATATCCATAGAAATGCCTTGAAAATGCTTAATCAGTTTGAAAATTTAACAGATCTCCGATTAGAATACTGTGATTTATTAAGAAGTAGTTATCTAAAAGATATCCATCAAATAAAAAAATTAAATATTTTATCATTGTTTGCATGTGATAAAATATCCAATAAAGTACTTCCATACATTTTTAAATGTAAAAAATTATATCAATTAATTCTTCCATTGACAAAAATGACACAAGTTAATTCTATAATTAAAATGAACAAATACTTGCGTCTTCATACATTGAACATTTATACAACTGATAAAAAGATGACGATATTGATACAATAAGAGAGGAAGTTGACATTTGTAAAAAATTGTTACCTTGTGCAAGTAATATCGAAATTATTTCAATGTATATGATGGATATTTTATAATAATAATATTTATATAAATTTTTTATTAATTAAAAATACAACTTTAATAAAAAAAACATAAATAAATTCTCATTGTATGGTTGTATTGAAATAAAAAGAGTATAGGTGTACTTATATTAAAATGAATAAAAATAGATTTATGTACTTTTTAATAATTATGTATATAGACAACTTTAATATTAAAAATGTAAAAAATTATCAATGTATGTTGAACTAAAAGTTTAAGAAAATGCTTATTGAATTTTGAATATTATTACGATGTGAAAATATTACTTTCATATAAAAATTAAATAAATTACTCTTATATATTTGTATTTAAATGAAAAATTGATGTTTTATTTAAAAAAGACGATTGTATTTAATATTTTTAATGTATATCTTAATTAATATTAATATTAATTATTAAATATAATAAAAATTCATTAATATTAATAAATATTATAAAATGAAATTTGTGAATTTATTTTGTTTTACTTATTCAATCCCATATCCTTTTCCACATATTCTTTATATCTATATATATATATATATATATATAAAAGGCAATGTCTTAGTGTAGTTAAATCCAAAATTAATTTAATTAGTAATATTTTGGTAAATGTCTATTTATGGTTACCATGGTTACATTGAAAAATTTACAATAAATAAATAAAAATAATTGGAAATCTTAATTTTAATTAAAATTAATTTACAATAAATAAATAAAAATAATTGGAAATCTTAATTTTAATTAAAATTAATTTGATAAATTTTATTAATATTTTTAATTTTTTTTAAACTTTCAAAAATAACATACCCATAATAACAGTTGTAATAAAAATAAAAATATAAATCATAATGTAAGTAAAATATTGAATCGTTTTATTTATATTGTTTCAATTATTGTTTGAATATTTATTAAATTTATATATAGATTTTTTTACATATTTAAATGTATATTTAATAAATTTATTTGTTGATTCTTAATAATAATAATTCAATTTACTTTCTTCAAATTTTTTTTTATTTAAAAGCATATTCAGCATTGAAATTGCCATTAAATATGCAGGTAATTGGAACTCTAACATATAATATTAGCAAATATTCTGGGATGGGAAAAATACTAAGATCATGTCATGTCCTATTAAATATTTTGAATTGTATTTTGAATCATACAATGGTAATGAAATATTGTAGGTAGACTTTTGAGATTAACAATAAGTATCTCTATAATAAGAGAATATACTTATTCTGAAAACTGTTAACTAAAATGTAATATAACTATTAACAATTAATAAAGTAGAAATAATTTTCCAACAAATAAAAATGTAATAATTATTAACAAAAAAAAAAATAAAAAATAAAAATAAATTATTAACAAAATAAGTTGACCGACTGTTTGAAGTAAATTAATTTCCAGCTACAGAAACAATTTCAAATAATTTAATAATAATATATCTATTAATGTAATAAAAAACAGATATGAATATAACAAATATTTTTACCGACCGACGATAGTAAGGTAGGTATTGTTTTCACACCAAATTTCACATGTGGAGATTTTTACATATCTCCACGAATCATGCATTGTCTTAACAGAAAAAAGTATTTTTAGCATGATGTCTGTCCGTCCGTCCGTCCGTCCGTCCGTATAGATGTGTACAGCTTGAACGGCTCAACGGATTTTGATGAAATTTGGTATATTTACTTAATGCATCAGTATGATGAATGGATCAACTTTTGGTGCAAATCCGGAAACCGGAAGTGGTAGTATTAGCGATCGACCTTAGGAAGGGAAAGGTTATTTTCACCCCAAATTTCACATGAGGATCTTTATTAGTTTTTTCTTAATTTAAAATTATATGACGTCATCCAGCCATTCATGACGTCACAGCCTGGTCTTACATATATATTATAAATAAAATAAAATTAATAAGTTGACCTGTGGCCAGGTCCGAACCGACCGACGGTTTGAAGTAAATTAATTTCCAGCTACAGAAACAATTTCAAATAATTTTAATATATCTATTAATGTAATAAAAAACAGATATGGACATAACATAAATATTTTAAATTTCATTTTATTTATAATATATGTATATGTAAGACCAGGCTGTGACGTCATGAATGGCTGGATGACGTCATATAATTTTAAATTAAGAAATATTCGTGGAGATATGTAAAAATCTCCAGATGTGTGTGAAATTTGGTGTGAAAACAATACCTCCCTTACTATCGTCGGTCGGTAAAAAATAATAATAAAAATGTAATAATAAAAAATAAAATTTCAATTATATTCATATAATAAATTATTATTATTATTATTATTTGTAATAATTCCAATAAAAATAAATAAAAATAAAAACCAAAAAAAAGTTCAACTAAAACCAAAATTTCAATTATATTCATTTAATACATTATTATTATTATTATTATTAAGTGTTCAGTTATCACATACGCATATATGTATACAGACACACATGCAAAAGCGAAGCTTTGCCGGGTCTGCTATATAATATAAAACTATATAAATAGTCATTTAATATATCTATAGAAGAAAAATATTCAGGTATTTGAAAAATCTATGAAATTTTATTTTTAATTTGGTTCCTTGTTCATTAAAAATTGAATTTTGTTTACTTGTAGAAGAAAGAAAAAAAGGTCAAACCAACAAAAAGGACTTTTTCAAACCTTTGAAAATAGATCCACTTTAAAAAAAATATGTTATTATTTGATGAATTTGTAAAGAATTGTGGAAAAATTTGTCTTTATAAATAGAAAATATTTTCTCTCAATCTCTTTGTTCTACTTATTTAATTTATGAGGGTTAGTTATGGTTTTTTTTAGTATGTCTTTCTAGAATTTTCTACATATTTATGTATTAAAAGCATATTCATCAAAATATTGAAAAAATATAATAGGGAGGTAGAAAAAAGGTTCGAACCCCACTCTTCTTATTTTCACCTAAGGGGTCTTCTGATTGGTTGCCTTTTTGACATTTCTCTTTTTTCGACTTAAACGGCACCCTCAAATTCCTTCAGTTACCATTTGCTCTCTGCATCTCACCAAGTGAACATTATTCGGCTTGCTAACTGAGTGTACTTTTGAATTTGTAGTGTTGTGTTTTTGATTTGATTTTTTGTTTTTTAATCATTCCATCCAAAAAGATGAAAAAAACCAACCATTGTGTTCAGAAAATGACTTCTCAATATCAACAGTAAGTATTGCACATTTTTAAAAGATATTTATGTAGAATAATAATAAAAAAACATTTTTTAATTTTGTAAATCTGTTTATCTGTTAATTATAGTGATAATGAAGAATTCGATCAACATATGAGGAGATTACCGCAAGAATTAGTAGGTCATATTCTGCAATATACAACAATCCAAGAATTGGTTCTTTTTAGTGAAGACCCATATTATTATGATGTGATTATTAATACTGGAATTGTCTATTCTTTGCCTGCTATTTTATTCGACGGTCCAAATTCCTTCTACGCTGAACAGTTTTTTGAACGATTCCATTTTTTAATAGAAACTGTTGATGTAAGTGAATCGAATTTGGAATTTTTAATCAAGTTGCTAAAACATTCATCCATGCCAAGATTAAGAAAAATTGTTTTTCAAGATTTCTCCAAAAGTCAATTAGTTCTAATAGGAGATCTTCTAATAAAATTATCAAGTGAAATCCAAGTAGGTAAATTGCCAAATTGTCCTATTTTCAATAAGGTAGAAGAAATTATTATCAAAGGGTCCAGACTAAATTATGATATTTTTCTAAGGGATATTAATTTGTTTTTTCCAAATTTAAAAAATTTAAGTCTTCCCTATGAATGTTTTTGTAGTAAAAGTATAAATAACTTAACCCTTTGCACTCCGTTGTCGCCACAGCGGCGACAGTGTAAGGCAATCATATAGCTCCGGTGTCGCCGCTGTGGCGACTTTGTAAGTTAAGCTCCTACTCCGTTGTCGCCGCAGCAGCGACATGGAAAAGAAACATTGTTTTTATTTTAAATATAATATAAATATTTAATTCAAATATTCTATAATTCTTCATCAAAATCTATACTCTTGGATTTTACAAATAATTGCGTTAAAATTATAATCATTTTTTTATATTTTTCCTCAAAATGGAAGAAAATAATTTCAATGCAATTGATGAATTCTCCGAAAGTGAAGATGAATTCGAATTTGAATTATACAGCGACAATTTGTCTGAAATTAATATAAATGAAGATTATAGTGATAGTGATACTTCTGGCAGTGATGTAGTAGTCCATCGAAATCGAAAAGTATGACCTATTGATAGTGACACCGATGACAATGGAAGCATCTCCTCAAAATAAGATGATTGGGTCAGTATTACAGAGAATGGATATATGCCCAAAAGAGTAAATTTTTCAATAGGGCAAAAAGTAACGGGCCCTCAAATTCCCTCTAATATTTTTGAACCGATTCAGTTTTTCAAACTATTTTTCTCAGAACAACTTGTAAATGAAATAATAAAAGAAACAAAATCAAAGAATATATCTAAAGACTCTATATGGCAAACATGGGGCGATGTAAATAAAGATGAATTCTGGGCTTTCATTGGACTTATCCTAAATATGGGTACAATGCCTGTTTCTAACATGCAAGAATATTGGTAGACTAGACATAACAGTGGAATCCCTTTTTTACTATCTCGTAAGAGATAGTATTGCGATCACGAAAATTTTCGATGTTGAGATTTTGATGTTTTTATACGTTTTGAAGGTTCCTGAATCATTTTCACTAAGGTTGGGAAAAATGTCTGTGTGTGTATGTGTGTATGTGTGTATGTATGTGTGTGTGTATGTATGTAGACAAGATTACACAAAAACGGTTTGAGCTAGAATGATGAAATTTGGTACATGGACATTATTCAAAATTCATAGTTTTTTATCAACTTTTGAGAAATGTAGCTCAACCGGAAGAGGGTCATTACTTACAACGTTTTGATTTTTTTTCCTCTAAAGTGACCGTAAAAATAAAGATATATGTTTGATAATTTTTCACATGATTAATAATTGTATAAAACTGCTATATATAGAATTTTAGCTTGATTGAATCGCTGAAAGTACCAGAATTAATTTTTTAACACTGCAAATCTCACGCGCCAACACGTGCCATGGTGCCATCAATAAAAAGCCAAACATGCTCTGGTTTAATATTTATTATTTATAATTTATAAATTTATTTATTTATTATATAATATATATTATATTTATTTATATTTATTTATTTATTATATAATATATATTATATTTATTTATATTTATTTATTTATTATATTTATTATATTTATATAATATTTATTATATAATATATTATGTTATTTAATCCAATTCAAATTGCGAGATAGTCGAGTGAAGACACTCCAGCTTATTTTCTGATGTATTTACAAGAGCTCGATTTAATCAAATATTTTGGATGCTCCATTTAAAAACACCTGACTCGGAAAGCAAACATCTCAAAACTCGAATACAACGAGCTAGTATTTTTTTAGATTATATAGACTCAAAATTTTCTGAACACTTTATTCCTGGTAAAAATATTTGCGTAGACGAATCCATTGTAAAATTTAAATGAAAAATTTCTTTCATTACTTACAACCCCATCAAGCCAACAAAATGGGGTATAAGAATCTATGCAATGGCGGATTCTGAAACAGGATATATCTATTCCATCTTACCTTATTATGGAAGTATTACTTCAGAAAGTCTTATTCGTTCAGATTTACCAGTCACCACTAGAATTCCGCTGCATTTATATAAAAAGCTGCTAGATAAAATCACGGAAGCACAGGGTTACCATATGTTTACTGCATCTACCTATTGTTTTTTGAGAAAATCTCTTAAGTGGTGGAAAAAAATGTTATTTTGGGGCATGGAAGTGTGTAATTAATTCATATATCCTATATAAAATTGAAAAAACAAAACGAAACGAAAAACCATTGACACATTTGAAATATGTGAAACTGTTAGTCGATCAACTGGTTAATAATTTTCGACAAGAAAAATCTAGAGCCTCTACCTCTTCATCTGAGTTCAGGTTAAACGGAAAACTTCATGAAATGCGCAAAGTTTGCTCCAATAGACAGAAAAAAGGTGAAAAGGAGAAACGAGTGAATACTGTGATACTTGTCCTGATAAGCCAAGAATGCACCTTGGGGATTGTTTTGCAAAATACCATAAAATGAAGAAATTCAAAAAGTGATTTTTATAAAATATATTGTATTTTTATATTTTCGTAATTATATTGTATTAATAAAGCATATTTTTTTAGTTTATTCAGGGTTTTTTTAATGACAAAGCAATTTTCAATATTCAACTGAGGCGCGCTCGCGCCATTAAAAATAGCCTGGAGTAGCTGATAGCCCATAGTGAAAATGACTCGGAGTTGCTGCTAGCCCATATTAAAAATTGCTCGGAGTGCAAAGGGTTAATAATGAAAATGAACAAACTTGTAACATTAAATTTGCCGATTTTATTGATAAAAAGAATGGAACCCTTGAAATCCATAGTTAACTTTTCTAATTTAAAAAAATTGGAATCATGTCATGTCCTATTAAATATTTTGAATTGTATTTTGAATCATACAATGGTAATGAAATATTGTAGGTAGACTTTTGAGATTAACAATAAGTATCTCTATAATAAGAGAATATACTTATTCTGAAAACTGTTAACTAAAATGTAATATAACTATTAACAATTAATAAAGTAGAAATAATTTTCCAACAAATAAAAATGTAATAATTATTAACAAAAAAAAAAATAAAAAATAAAAAAAAATTATTAACAAAATAAGTTGACCGACTGTTTGAAGTAAATTAATTTCCAGCTACAGAAACAATTTCAAATAATTTAATAATAATATATCTATTAATGTAATAAAAAACAGATATGAATATAACAAATATTTTTACCGACCGACGATAGTAAGGTAGGTATTGTTTTCACACCAAATTTCACATGTGGAGATTTTTACATATCTCCACGAATCATGCATTGTCTTAACAGAAAAAAGTATTTTTAGCATGATGTCTGTCCGTCCGTCCGTCCGTCCGTCCGTATAGATGTGTACAGCTTGAACGGCTCAACGGATTTTGATGAAATTTGGTATATTTACTTAATGCATCAGTATGATGAATGGATCAACTTTTGGTGCAAATCCGGAAACCGGAAGTGGTAGTATTAGCGATCGACCTTAGGAAGGGAAAGGTTATTTTCACCCCAAATTTCACATGAGGATCTTTATTAGTTTTTTCTTAATTTAAAATTATATGACGTCATCCAGCCATTCATGACGTCACAGCCTGGTCTTACATATATATTATAAATAAAATAAAATTAATAAGTTGACCTGTGGCCAGGTCCGAACCGACCGACGGTTTGAACTAAATTAATTTCCAACTACAGAAACAATTTCAAATAATTTTAATATATCTATTAATGTAATAAAAAACAGATATGGACATAACATAAATATTTTAAATTTCATTTTATTTATAATATATGTATATGTAAGACCAGGCTGTGACGTCATGAATGGCTGGATGACGTCATATAATTTTAAATTAAGAAATATTCGTGGAGATATGTAAAAATCTCCAGATGTGTGTGAAATTTGGTGTGAAAACAATACCTCCCTTACTATCGTCGGTCGGTAAAAAATAATAATAAAAATGTAATAATAAAAAATAAAATTTCAATTATATTCATATAATAAATTATTATTATTATTATTATTATTATTATTATTTGTAATAATTCCAATAAAAATAAATAAAAATAAAAACCAAAAAAAAGTTCAACTAAAACCAAAATTTCAATTATATTCATTTAATACATTATTATTATTATTATTATTAAGTGTTCAGTTATCACATACGCATATATGTATACAGACACACATGCAAAAGCGAAGATTTGCCGGGTCTGCTATATAATATAAAACTATATAAATAGTCATTTAATATATCTATAGAAGAAAAATATTCAGGTATTTGAAAAATCTATGAAATTTTATTTTTAATTTGGTTCCTTGTTCATTAAAAATTGAATTTTGTTTACTTGTAGAAGAAAGAAAAAAAGGTCAAACGAACAAAAAGGACTTTTTCAAACCTTTGAAAATAGATCCACTTTAAAAAAAATATGTTATTATTTGATGAATTTGTAAAGAATTGTGGAAAAATTTGTCTTTATCAATAGAAAATATTTTCTCTCAATCTCTTTGTTCTACTTATTTAATTTATGAGGGTTAGTTATGGTTTTTTTTAGTATGTCTTTCTAGAATTTTCTACATATTTGTGTATTAAAAGCATATTCATCAAAATATTGAAAAAATATAATAGGGAGGTAGAAAAAAGGTTCGAACCCCACTCTTCTTATTTTCACCTAAGGGGTCTTCTGATTGGTTGCCTTTTTGACATTTCTCTTTTTTCGACTTAAACGGCACCCTCAAATTCCTTCAGTTACCATTTGCTCTCTGCATCTCACCAAGTGAACATTATTCGGCTTGCTAACTGAGTGTACTTTTGAATTTGTAGTGTTGTGTTTTTGATTTGATTTTTTGTTTTTTAATCATTCAATCCAAAAAGATGAAAAAAACCAACCATTGTGTTCAGAAAATGACTTCTCAATATCAACAGTAAGTATTGCACATTTTTAAAAGATATTTATGTAGAATAATAATAAAAAAACATTTTTTAATTTTGTAAATCTGTTTATCTGTTAATTATAGTGATAATGAAGAATTCGATCAACATATGAGGAGATTACCGCAAGAATTAGTAGGTCATATTCTGCAATATACAACAATCCAAGAATTGGTTCTTTTTAGTGAAGACCCATATTATTATGATGTGATTATTAATACTGGAATTGTCTATTCTTTGCCTGCTATTTTATTCGACGGTCCAAATTCCTTCTACGCTGAACAGTTTTTTGAACGATTCCATTTTTTAATAGAAACTGTTGATGTAAGTGAATCGAATTTGGAATTTTTAATCAAGTTGCTAAAACATTCATCCATGCCAAGATTAAGAAAAATTGTTTTTCAAGATTTCTCCAAAAGTCAATTAGTTCTAATAGGAGATCTTCTAATAAAATTATCAAGTGAAATCCAAGTAGGTAAATTGCCAAATTGTCCTATTTTCAATAAGGTAGAAGAAATTATTATCAAAGGGTCCAGACTAACTTATGATATTTTTCTAAGGGATATTAATTTGTTTTTTCCAAATTTAAAAAATTTAAGTCTTCCCTATGAATGTTTTTGTAGTAAAAGTATAAATAACTTAATAATGAAAATGAACAAACTTGTAACATTAAATTTGCCGATTTTATTGATAAAAAGAATGGAACCCTTGAAATCCATAGTTAACTTTTCTAATTTAAGAAAATTGGAAATCGCTTTTCATTCTGATAATAAAACCTGGCCATCTTATTTGTCAAAATTAGAAAATTTAGAACATCTACAAATTAGATATAATGGCCCTGAAGAAATTTTTTAATAGAAACTGTTGATGTAAGTGAATCGAATTTGGAATTTTTAATCAAGTTGCTAAAACATTCATCCATGCCAAGATTAAGAAAAATTGTTTTTCAAGATTTCTCCAAAAGTCAATTAGTTCTAATAGGAGATCTTCTAATAAAATTATCAAGTGAAATCCAAGTAGGTAAATTGCCAAATTGTCCTATTTTCAATAAGGTAGAAGAAATTATTATCAAAGGGTCCAGACTAAATTATGATATTTTTCTAAGGGATATTAATTTGTTTTTTCCAAATTTAAAAAATAAAAGTCTTCCCTATGAATGTTTTTGTAGTAAAAGTATAAATAACTTAATAATGAAAATGAACAAACTTGTAACATTAAATTTGCCGATTTTATTGATAAAAAGAATGGAACCCTTGAAATCCATAGTTAACTTTTCTAATTTAAGAAAATTGGAAATCGCTTTTCATTCTGATAATAAAACCTGGCCATCTTATTTGTCAAAATTAGAAAATTTAGAACATCTACAAATTAGATATAATGGCCCTGAAGAAATTCTCAGGAGTTATTTTGAAATTGCACCATTAGGTAAATTGAAAAAAGTAATGTTAATAGAAATAAAATCCTTTACAAAACAACTAGTTAAAGTGTTTCTTGAAAAAAGGTTACCATTAACAAATTTGAAAATAGAATCATGCGACAATATCCATAGAAATGCCTTGAAAATGCTTAATCAGTTTGAAAATTTAACAGATCTCCGATTAGAATACTGTGATTTATTAAGAAGTAGTTATCTAAAAGATATCCATCAAATAAAAAAATTAAATATTTTATCATTGTTTGCATGTGATAAAATATCCAATAAAGTACTTCCATACATTTTTAAATGTAAAAAATTATATCAATTAATTCTTCCATTGACAAAAATGACACAAGTTAATTCTATAATTAAAATGAACAAATACTTGCGTCTTCATACATTGAACATTTATACAACTGATAAAAATGATGACGATATTGATACAATAAGAGAGGAAGTTGACATTTGTAAAAAATTGTTACCTTGTGCAAGTAATATCGAAATTATTTCAATGTATATGATGGATATTTTATAATAATAATATTTATATAAATTTTTTATTAATTAAAAATACAACTTTAATAAAAAAAACATAAATAAATTCTCATTGTATGGTTGTATTGAAATAAAAAGAGTATAGGTGTACTTATATTAAAATGAATAAAAATAGATTTATGTACTTTTTAATAATTATGTATATAGACAACTTTAATATTAAAAATGTAAAAAATTATCAATGTATGTTGAACTAAAAGTTTAAGAAAATGCTTATTGAATTTTGAATATTATTACGATGTGAAAATATTACTTTCATATAAAAATTAAATAAATTACTCTTATATATTTGTATTTAAATGAAAAATTGATGTTTTATTTAAAAAAGACGATTGTATTTAATATTTTTAATGTATATCTTAATTAATATTAATATTAATTATTAAATATAATAAAAATTCATTAATATTAATAAATATTATAAAATGAAATTTGTGAATTTATTTTGTTTTACTTATTCAATCCCATATCCTTTTCCACATATTCTTTATATCTATATATATATATATATATATAAAAGGCAATGTCTTAGTGTAGTTAAATCCAAAATTAATTTAATTAGTAATATTTTGGTAAATGTCTATTTATGGTTACCATGGTTACATTGAAAAATTTACAATAAATAAATAAAAATAATTGGAAATCTTAATTTTAATTAAAATTAATTTACAATAAATAAATAAAAATAATTGGAAATCTTAATTTTAATTAAAATTAATTTGATAAATTTTATTAATATTTTTAATTTTTTTTAAACTTTCAAAAATAACATACCCATAATAACAGTTGTAATAAAAATAAAAATATAAATCATAATGTAAGTAAAATATTGAATCGTTTTATTTATATTGTTTCAATTATTGTTTGAATATTTATTAAATTTATATATAGATTTTTTTACATATTTAAATGTATATTTAATAAATTTATTTGTTGATTCTTAATAATAATAATTCAATTTACTTTCTTCAAATTTTTTTTTATTTAAAAGCATATTCAGCATTGAAATTGCCATTAAATATGCAGGTAATTGGAACTCTAACATATAATATTAGCAAATATTCTGGGATGGGAAAAATACTAAGATCATGTCATGTCCTATTAAATATTTTGAATTGTATTTTGAATCATACAATGGTAATGAAATATTGTAGGTAGACTTTTGAGATTAACAATAAGTATCTCTATAATAAGAGAATATACTTATTCTGAAAACTGTTAACTAAAATGTAATATAACTATTAACAATTAATAAAGTAGAAATAATTTTCCAACAAATAAAAATGTAATAATTATTAACAAAAAAAAAAATAAAAAATAAAAATAAATTATTAACAAAATAAGTTGACCGACTGTTTGAAGTAAATTAATTTCCAGCTACAGAAACAATTTCAAATAATTTAATAATAATATATCTATTAATGTAATAAAAAACAGATATGAATATAACAAATATTTTTACCGACCGACGATAGTAAGGTAGGTATTGTTTTCACACCAAATTTCACATGTGGAGATTTTTACATATCTCCACGAATCATGCATTGTCTTAACAGAAAAAAGTATTTTTAGCATGATGTCTGTCCGTCCGTCCGTCCGTCCGTCCGTCCGTATAGATGTGTACAGCTTGAACGGCTCAACGGATTTTGATGAAATTTGGTATATTTACTTAATGCATCAGTATGATGAATGGATCAACTTTTGGTGCAAATCCGGAAACCGGAAGTGGTAGTATTAGCGATCGACCTTAGGAAGGGAAAGGTTATTTTCACCCCAAATTTCACATGAGGATCTTTATTAGTTTTTTCTTAATTTAAAATTATATGACGTCATCCAGCCATTCATGACGTCACAGCCTGGTCTTACATATATATTATAAATAAAATAAAATTAATAAGTTGACCTGTGGCCAGGTCCGAATCGACCGACGGTTTGAAGTAAATTAATTTCCAGCTACAGAAACAATTTCAAATAATTTTAATATATCTATTAATGTAATAAAAAACAGATATGGACATAACATAAATATTTTAAATTTAATTTTATTTATAATATATGTATATGTAAGACCAGGCTGTGACGTCATGAATGGCTGGATGACGTCATATAATTTTAAATTAAGAAATATTCGTGGAGATATGTAAAAATCTCCAGATGTGTGTGAAATTTGGTGTGAAAACAATACCTCCCTTACTATCGTCGGTCGGTAAAAAATAATAATAAAAATGTAATAATAAAAAATAAAATTTCAATTATATTCATATAATAAATTATTATTATTATTATTATTATTATTATTTGTAATAATTCCAATAAAAATAAATAAAAATAAAAACCAAAAAAAAGTTCAACTAAAACCAAAATTTCAATTATATTCATTTAATACATTATTATTATTATTATTATTAAGTGTTCAGTTATCACATACGCATATATGTATACAGACAAACATGCAAAAGCGAAGCTTTGCCGGGTCTGCTATATAATATAAAACTATATAAATAGTCATTTAATATATCTATAGAAGAAAAATATTCAGGTATTTGAAAAATCTATGAAATTTTATTTTTAATTTGGTTCCTTGTTCATTAAAAATTGAATTTTGTTTACTTGTAGAAGAAAGAAAAAAAGGTCAAACCAACAAAAAGGACTTTTTCAAACCTTTGAAAATAGATCCACTATAAAAAAAATATGTTATTATTTGATGAATTTGTAAAGAATTGTGGAAAAATTTGTCTTTATCAATAGAAAATATTTTCTCTCAATCTCTTTGTTCTACTTATTTAATTTATGAGGGTTAGTTATGGTTTTTTTTAGTATGTCTTTCTAGAATTTTCTACATATTTGTGTATTAAAAGCATATTCATCAAAATATTGAAAAAATATAATAGGGAGGTAGAAAAAAGGTTCAAACCCCACTCTTCTTATTTTCACCTAAGGGGTCTTCTGATTGGTTGCCTTTTTGACATTTCTCTTTTTTCGACTTAAACGGCACTCTCAAATTCCTTCAGTTACCATTTGCTCTCTGCATCTCACCAAGTGAACATTATTCGGCTTGCTAACTGAGTGTACTTTTGAATTTGTAGTGTTGTGTTTTTGATTTGATTTTTTGTTTTTTAATCATTCCATCCAAAAAGATGAAAAAAACCAACCATTGTGTTCAGAAAATGACTTCTCAATATCAACAGTAAGTATTGCACATTTTTAAAAGATATTTATGTAGAATAATAATAAAAAAACATTTTTTAATTTTGTAAATCTGTTTATCTGTTAATTATAGTGATAATGAAGAATTCGATCAACATATGAGGAGATTACCGCAAGAATTAGTAGGTCATATTCTGCAATATACAACAATCCAAGAATTGGTTCTTTTTAGTGAAGACCCATATTATTATGATGTGATTATTAATACTGGAATTGTCTATTCTTTGCCTGCTATTTTATTCGACGGTCCAAATTCCTTCTACGCTGAACAGTTTTTTGAACGATTCCATTTTTTAATAGAAACTGTTGATGTAAGTGAATCGAATTTGGAATTTATAATCAAGTTGCTAAAACATTCATCCATGCCAAGATTAAGAAAAATTGTTTTTCAAGATTTCTCCAAAAGTCAATTAGTTCTAATAGGAGATCTTCTAATAAAATTATCAAGTGAAATCCAAGTAGGTAAATTGCCAAATTGTCCTATTTTCAATAAGGTAGAAGAAATTATTATCAAAGGGTCCAGACTAAATTATGATATTTTTCTAAGGGATATTAATTTGTTTTTTCCAAATTTAAAAAATTTAAGTCTTCCCTATGAATGTTTTTGTAGTAAAAGTATAAATAACTTAATAATGAAAATGAACAAACTTGTAACAATAAATTTGCCGATTTTATTGATAAAAAGAATGGAACCCTTGAAATCCATAGTTAACTTTTCTAATTTAAGAAAATTGGAAATCGCTTTTCATTCTGATAATAAAACCTGGCCATCTTATTTGTCAAAATTAGAAAATTTAGAACATCTACAAATTAGATATAATGGCCCTGAAGAAATTTTTTAATAGAAACTGTTGATGTAAGTGAATCGAATTTGGAATTTTTAATCAAGTTGCTAAAACATTCATCCATGCCAAGATTAAGAAAAATTGTTTTTCAAGATTTCTCCAAAAGTCAATTAGTTCTAATAGGAGATCTTCTAATAAAATTATCAAGTGAAATCCAAGTAGGTAAATTGCCAAATTGTCCTATTTTCAATAAGGTAGAAGAAATTATTATCAAAGGGTCCAGACTAAATTATGATATTTTTCTAAGGGATATTAATTTGTTTTTTCCAAATTTAAAAAATAAAAGTCTTCCCTATGAATGTTTTTGTAGTAAAAGTATAAATAACTTAATAATGAAAATGAACAAACTTGTAACATTAAATTTGCCGATTTTATTGATAAAAAGAATGGAACCCTTGAAATCCATAGTTAACTTTTCTAATTTAAGAAAATTGGAAATCGCTTTTCATTCTGATAATAAAACCTGGCCATCTTATTTGTCAAAATTAGAAAATTTAGAACATCTACAAATTAGATATAATGGCCCTGAAGAAATTCTCAGGAGTTATTTTGAAATTGCACCATTAGGTAAATTGAAAAAAGTAATGTTAATAGAAATAAAATCCTTTACAAAACAACTAGTTAAAGTGTTTCTTGAAAAAAGGTTACCATTAACAAATTTGAAAATAGAATCATGCGACAATATCCATAGAAATGCCTTGAAAATGCTTAATCAGTTTGAAAATTTAACAGATCTCCGATTAGAATACTGTGATTTATTAAGAAGTAGTTATCTAAAAGATATCCATCAAATAAAAAAATTAAATATTTTATCATTGTTTGCATGTGATAAAATATCCAATAAAGTACTTCCATACATTTTTAAATGTAAAAAATTATATCAATTAATTCTTCCATTGACAAAAATGACACAAGTTAATTCTATAATTAAAATGAACAAATACTTGCGTCTTCATACATTGAACATTTATACAACTGATAAAAATGATGACGATATTGATACAATAAGAGAGGAAGTTGACATTTGTAAAAAATTGTTACCTTGTGCAAGTAATATCGAAATTATTTCAATGTATATGATGGATATTTTATAATAATAATATTTATATAAATTTTTTATTAATTAAAAATACAACTTTAATAAAAAAAACATAAATAAATTCTCATTGTATGGTTGTATTGAAATAAAAAGAGTATAGGTGTACTTATATTAAAATGAATAAAAATAGATTTATGTACTTTTTAATAATTATGTATATAGACAACTTTAATATTAAAAATGTAAAAAATTATCAATGTATGTTGAACTAAAAGTTTAAGAAAATGCTTATTGAATTTTGAATATTATTACGATGTGAAAATATTACTTTCATATAAAAATTAAATAAATTACTCTTATATATTTGTATTTAAATGAAAAATTGATGTTTTATTTAAAAAAGACGATTGTATTTAATATTTTTAATGTATATCTTAATTAATATTAATATTAATTATTAAATATAATAAAAATTCATTAATATTAATAAATATTATAAAATGAAATTTGTGAATTTATTTTGTTTTACTTATTCAATCCCATATCCTTTTCCACATATTCTTTATATCTATATATATATATATATATATATAAAAGGCAATGTCTTAGTGTAGTTAAATCCAAAATTAATTTAATTAGTAATATTTTGGTAAATGTCTATTTATGGTTACCATGGTTACATTGAAAAATTTACAATAAATAAATAAAAATAATTGGAAATCTTAATTTTAATTAAAATTAATTTACAATAAATAAATAAAAATAATTGGAAATCTTAATTTTAATTAAAATTAATTTGATAAATTTTATTAATATTTTTAATTTTTTTTAAACTTTCAAAAATAACATACCCATAATAACAGTTGTAATAAAAATAAAAATATAAATCATAATGTAAGTAAAATATTGAATCGTTTTATTTATATTGTTTCAATTATTGTTTGAATATTTATTAAATTTATATATAGATTTTTTTACATATTTAAATGTATATTTAATAAATTTATTTGTTGATTCTTAATAATAATAATTCAATTTACTTTCTTCAAATTTTTTTTTATTTAAAAGCATATTCAGCATTGAAATTGCCATTAAATATGCAGGTAATTGGAACTCTAACATATAATATTAGCAAATATTCTGGGATGGGAAAAATACTAAGATCATGTCATGTCCTATTAAATATTTTGAATTGTATTTTGAATCATACAATGGTAATGAAATATTGTAGGTAGACTTTTGAGATTAACAATAAGTATCTCTATAATAAGAGAATATACTTATTCTGAAAACTGTTAACTAAAATGTAATATAACTATTAACAATTAATAAAGTAGAAATAATTTTCCAACAAATAAAAATGTAATAATTATTAACAAAAAAAAAAATAAAAAATAAAAATAAATTATTAACAAAATAAGTTGACCGACTGTTTGAAGTAAATTAATTTCCAGCTACAGAAACAATTTCAAATAATTTAATAATAATATATCTATTAATGTAATAAAAAACAGATATGAATATAACAAATATTTTTACCGACCGACGATAGTAAGGTAGGTATTGTTTTCACACCAAATTTCACATGTGGAGATTTTTACATATCTCCACGAATCATGCATTGTCTTAACAGAAAAAAGTATTTTTAGCATGATGTCTGTCCGTCCGTCCGTCCGTCCGTCCGTCCGTATAGATGTGTACAGCTTGAACGGCTCAACGGATTTTGATGAAATTTGGTATATTTACTTAATGCATCAGTATGATGAATGGATCAACTTTTGGTGCAAATCCGGAAACCGGAAGTGGTAGTATTAGCGATCGACCTTAGGAAGGGAAAGGTTATTTTCACCCCAAATTTCACATGAGGATCTTTATTAGTTTTTTCTTAATTTAAAATTATATGACGTCATCCAGCCATTCATGACGTCACAGCCTGGTCTTACATATATATTATAAATAAAATAAAATTAATAAGTTGACCTGTGGCCAGGTCCGAATCGACCGACGGTTTGAAGTAAATTAATTTCCAGCTACAGAAACAATTTCAAATAATTTTAATATATCTATTAATGTAATAAAAAACAGATATGGACATAACATAAATATTTTAAATTTCATTTTATTTATAATATATGTATATGTAAGACCAGGCTGTGACGTCATGAATGGCTGGATGACGTCATATAATTTTAAATTAAGAAATATTCGTGGAGATATGTAAAAATCTCCAGATGTGTGTGAAATTTGGTGTGAAAACAATACCTCCCTTACTATCGTCGGTCGGTAAAAAATAATAATAAAAATGTAATAATAAAAAATAAAATTTCAATTATATTCATATGATAAATTATTATTATTATTATTATTATTATTATTTGTAATAATTCCAATAAAAATAAATAAAAATAAAAACCAAAAAAAAGTTCAACTAAAACCAAAATTTCAATTATATTCATTTAATACATTATTATTATTATTATTATTAAGTGTTCAGTTATCACATACGCATATATGTATACAGACAAACATGCAAAAGCGAAGCTTTGCCGGGTCTGCTATATAATATAAAACTATATAAATAGTCATTTAATATATCTATAGAAGAAAAATATTCAGGTATTTGAAAAATCTATGAAATTTTATTTTTAATTTGGTTCCTTGTTCATTAAAAAGTGATTTTTGTTTACTTGTAGAAGAAAGAAAAAAAGGTCAAACCAACAAAAAGGACTTTTTCAAACCTTTGAAAATAGATCCACTTTAAAAAAAATATGTTATTATTTGATGAATTTGTAAAGAATTGTGGAAAAATTTGTCTTTATCAATAGAAAATATTTTCTCTCAATCTCTTTGTTCTACTTATTTAATTTATGAGGGTTAGTTATGGTTTTTTTTAGTATGTCTTTCTAGAATTTTCTACATATTTGTGTATTAAAAGCATATTCATCAAAATATTGAAAAAATATAATAGGGAGGTAGAAAAAAGGTTCAAACCCCACTCTTCTTATTTTCACCTAAGGGGTCTTCTGATTGGTTGCCTTTTTGACATTTCTCTTTTTTCGACTTAAACGGCACCCTCAAATTCCTTCAGTTACCATTTGCTCTCTGCATCTCACCAAGTGAACATTATTCGGCTTGCTAACTGAGTGTACTTTTGAATTTGTAGTGTTGTGTTTTTGATTTGATTTTTTGTTTTTTAATCATTCCATCCAAAAAGATGAAAAAACCCAACCATTGTGTTCAGAAAATGACTTCTCAATATCAACAGTAAGTATTGCACATTTTTAAAAGATATTTATGTAGAATAATAATAAAAAAACATTTTTTAATTTTGTAAATCTGTTTATCTGTTAATTATAGTGATAATGAAGAATTCGATCAACATATGAGGAGATTACCGCAAGAATTAGTAGGTCATATTCTGCAATATACAACAATCCAAGAATTGGTTCTTTTTAGTGAAGACCCATATTATTATGATGTGATTATTAATACTGGAATTGTCTATTCTTTGCCTGCTATTTTATTCGACGGTCCAAATTCCTTCTACGCTGAACAGTTTTTTGAACGATTCCATTTTTTAATAGAAACTGTTGATGTAAGTGAATCGAATTTGGAATTTTTAATCAAGTTGCTAAAACATTCATCCATGCCAAGATTAAGAAAAATTGTTTTTCAAGATTTCTCCAAAAGTCAATTAGTTCTAATAGGAGATCTTCTAATAAAATTATCAAGTGAAATCCAAGTAGGTAAATTGCCAAATTGTCCTATTTTCAATAAGGTAGAAGAAATTATTATCAAAGGGTCCAGACTAAATTATGATATTTTTCTAAGGGATATTAATTTGTTTTTTCCAAATTTAAAAAATTTAAGTCTTCCCTATGAATGTTTTTGTAGTAAAAGTATAAATAACTTAATAATGAAAATGAACAAACTTGTAACATTAAATTTGCCGATTTTATTGATAAAAAGAATGGAACCCTTGAAATCCATAGTTAACTTTACTAATTTAAGAAAATTGGAAATCGCTTTTCATTCTGATAATAAAACCTGGCCATCTTATTTGTCAAAATTAGAAAATTTAGAACATCTACAAATTAGATATAATGGCCCTGAAGAAATTCTCAGGAGTTATTTTGAAATTGCACCATTAGGTAAATTGAAAAAAGTAATGTTAATAGAAATAAAATCCTTTACAAAACAACTAGTTAAAGTGTTTCTTGAAAAAAGGTTACCATTAACAAATTTGAAAATAGAATCATGCGACAATATCCATAGAAATGCCTTGAAAATGCTTAATCAGTTTGAAAATTTAACAGATCTCCGATTAGAATACTGTGATTTATTAAGAAGTAGTTATCTAAAAGATATCCATCAAATAAAAAAATTAAATATTTTATCATTGTTTGCATGTGATAAAATATCCAATAAAGTACTTCCATACATTTTTAAATGTAAAAAATTATATCAATTAATTCTTCCATTGACAAAAATGACACAAGTTAATTCTATAATTAAAATGAACAAATACTTGCGTCTTCATACATTGAACATTTATACAACTGATAAAAATGATGACGATATTGATACAATAAGAGAGGAAGTTGACATTTGTAAAAAATTGTTACCTTGTGCAAGTAATATCGAAATTATTTCAATGTATATGATGGATATTTTATAATAATAATATTTATATAAATTTTTTATTAATTAAAAATACAACTTTAATAAAAAAAACATAAATAAATTCTCATTGTATGGTTGTATTGAAATAAAAAGAGTATAGGTGTACTTATATTAAAATGAATAAAAATAGATTTATGTACTTTTTAATAATTATGTATATAGACAACTTTAATATTAAAAATGTAAAAAATTATCAATGTATGTTGAACTAAAAGTTTAAGAAAATGCTTATTGAATTTTGAATATTATTACGATGTGAAAATATTACTTTCATATAAAAATTAAATAAATTACTCTTATATATTTGTATTTAAATGAAAAATTGATGTTTTATTTAAAAAAGACGATTGTATTTAATATTTTTAATGTATATCTTAATTAATATTAATATTAATTATTAAATATAATAAAAATTCATTAATATTAATAAATATTATAAAATGAAATTTGTGAATTTATTTTGTTTTACTTATTCAATCCCATATCCTTTTCCACATATTCTTTATATCTATATATATATATATATATATATAAAAGGCAATGTCTTAGTGTAGTTAAATCCAAAATTAATTTAATTAGTAATATTTTGGTAAATGTCTATTTATGGTTACCATGGTTACATTGAAAAATTTACAATAAATAAATAAAAATAATTGGAAATCTTAATTTTAATTAAAATTAATTTACAATAAATAAATAAAAATAATTGGAAATCTTAATTTTAATTAAAATTAATTTGATAAATTTTATTAATATTTTTATTTTTTTTTAAACTGTCAAAAATAACATACCCATAATAACAGTTGTAATAAAAATAAAAATATAAATCATAATGTAAGTAAAATATTGAATCGTTTTATTTATATTGTTTCAATTATTGTTTGAATATTTATTAAATTTATATATAGATTTTTTTACATATTTAAATGTATATTTAATAAATTTATTTGTTGATTCTTAATAATAATAATTCAATTTACTTTCTTCAAATTTTTTTTTATTTAAAAGCATATTCAGCATTGAAATTGCCATTAAATATGCAGGTAATTGGAACTCTAACATATAATATTAGCAAATATTCTGGGATGGGAAAAATACTAAGATCATGTCATGTCCTATTAAATATTTTGAATTGTATTTTGAATCATACAATGGTAATGAAATATTGTAGGTAGACTTTTGAGATTAACAATAAGTATCTCTATAATAAGAGAATATACTTATTCTGAAAACTGTTAACTAAAATGTAATATAACTATTAACAATTAATAAAGTAGAAATAATTTTCCAACAAATAAAAATGTAATAATTATTAACAAAAAAAAAAATAAAAAATAAAAATAAATTATTAACAAAATAAGTTGACCGACTGTTTGAAGTAAATTAATTTCCAGCTACAGAAACAATTTCAAATAATTTAATAATAATATATCTATTAATGTAATAAAAAACAGATATGAATATAACAAATATTTTTACCGACCGACGATAGTAAGGTAGGTATTGTTTTCACACCAAATTTCACATGTGGAGATTTTTACATATCTCCACGAATCATGCATTGTCTTAACAGAAAAAAGTATTTTTAGCATGATGTCTGTCCGTCCGTCCGTCCGTCCGTCCGTCCGTATAGATGTGTACAGCTTGAACGGCTCAACGGATTTTGATGAAATTTGGTATATTTACTTAATGCATCAGTATGATGAATGGATCAACTTTTGGTGCAAATCCGGAAACCGGAAGTGGTAGTATTAGCGATCGACCTTAGGAAGGGAAAGGTTATTTTCACCCCAAATTTCACATGAGGATCTTTATTAGTTTTTTCTTAATTTAAAATTATATGACGTCATCCAGCCATTCATGACGTCACAGCCTGGTCTTACATATATATTATAAATAAAATAAAATTAATAAGTTGACCTGTGGCCAGGTCCGAATCGACCGACGGTTTGAAGTAAATTAATTTCCAGCTACAGAAACAATTTCAAATAATTTTAATATATCTATTAATGTAATAAAAAACAGATATGGACATAACATAAATATTTTAAATTTCATTTTATTTATAATATATGTATATGTAAGACCAGGCTGTGACGTCATGAATGGCTGGATGACGTCATATAATTTTAAATTAAGAAATATTCGTGGAGATATGTAAAAATCTCCAGATGTGTGTGAAATTTGGTGTGAAAACAATACCTCCCTTACTATCGTCGGTCGGTAAAAAATAATAATAAAAATGTAATAATAAAAAATAAAATTTCAATTATATTCATATGATAAATTATTATTATTATTATTATTATTATTATTTGTAATAATTCCAATAAAAATAAATAAAAATAAAAACCAAAAAAAAGTTCAACTAAAACCAAAATTTCAATTATATTCATTTAATACATTATTATTATTATTATTATTAAGTGTTCAGTTATCACATACGCATATATGTATACAGACAAACATGCAAAAGCGAAGCTTTGCCGGGTCTGCTATATAATATAAAACTATATAAATAGTCATTTAATATATCTATAGAAGAAAAATATTCAGGTATTTGAAAAATCTATGAAATTTTATTTTTAATTTGGTTCCTTGTTCATTAAAAATTGAATTTTGTTTACTTGTAGAAGAAAGAAAAAAAGGTCAAACCAACAAAAAGGACTTTTTCAAACCTTTGAAAATAGATCCACTTTAAAAAAAATATGTTATTATTTGATGAATTTGTAAAGAATTGTGGAAAAATTTGTCTTTATCAATAGAAAATATTTTCTCTCAATCTCTTTGTTCTACTTATTTAATTTATGAGGGTTAGTTATGGTTTTTTTTAGTATGTCTTTCTAGAATTTTCTACATATTTGTGTATTAAAAGCATATTCATCAAAATATTGAAAAAATATAATAGGGAGGTAGAAAAAAGGTTCAAACCCCACTCTTCTTATTTTCACCTAAGGGGTCTTCTGATTGGTTGCCTTTTTGACATTTCTCTTTTTTCGACTTAAACGGCACCCTCAAATTCCTTCAGTTACCATTTGCTCTCTGCATCTCACCAAGTGAACATTATTCGGCTTGCTAACTGAGTGTACTTTTGAATTTGTAGTGTTGTGTTTTTGATTTGATTTTTTGTTTTTTAATCATTCCATCCAAAAAGATGAAAAAAACCAACCATTGTGTTCAGAAAATGACTTCTCAATATCAACAGTAAGTATTGCACATTTTTAAAAGATATTTATGTAGAATAATAATAAAAAAACATTTTTTAATTTTGTAAATCTGTTTATCTGTTAATTATAGTGATAATGAAGAATTCGATCAACATATGAGGAGATTACCGCAAGAATTAGTAGGTCATATTCTGCAATATACAACAATCCAAGAATTGGTTCTTTTTAGTGAAGACCCATATTATTATGATGTGATTATTAATACTGGAATTGTCTATTCTTTGCCTGCTATTTTATTCGACGGTCCAAATTCCTTCTACGCTGAACAGTTTTTTGAACGATTCCATTTTTTAATAGAAACTGTTGATGTAAGTGAATCGAATTTGGAATTTATAATCAAGTTGCTAAAACATTCATCCATGCCAAGATTAAGAAAAATTGTTTTTCAAGATTTCTCCAAAAGTCAATTAGTTCTAATAGGAGATCTTCTAATAAAATTATCAAGTGAAATCCAAGTAGGTAAATTGCCAAATTGTCCTATTTTCAATAAGGTAGAAGAAATTATTATCAAAGGGTCCAGACTAAATTATGATATTTTTCTAAGGGATATTAATTTGTTTTTTCCAAATTTAAAAAATTTAAGTCTTCCCTATGAATGTTTTTGTAGTAAAAGTATAAATAACTTAATAATGAAAATGAACAAACTTGTAACAATAAATTTGCCGATTTTATTGATAAAAAGAATGGAACCCTTGAAATCCATAGTTAACTTTTCTAATTTAAGAAAATTGGAAATCGCTTTTCATTCTGATAATAAAACCTGGCCATCTTATTTGTCAAAATTAGAAAATTTAGAACATCTACAAATTAGATATAATGGCCCTGAAGAAATTCTCAGGAGTTATTTTGAAATTGCACCATTAGGTAAATTGAAAAAAGTAATGTTAATAGAAATAAAATCCTTTACAAAACAACTAGTTAAAGTGTTTCTTGAAAAAAGGTTACCATTAACAAATTTGAAAATAGAATCATGCGACAATATCCATAGAAATGCCTTGAAAATGCTTAATCAGTTTGAAAATTTAACAGATCTCCGATTAGAATACTGTGATTTATTAAGAAGTAGTTATCTAAAAGATATCCATCAAATAAAAAAATTAAATATTTTATCATTGTTTGCATGTGATAAAATATCCAATAAAGTACTTCCATACATTTTTAAATGTAAAAAATTATATCAATTAATTCTTCCATTGACAAAAATGACACAAGTTAATTCTATAATTAAAATGAACAAATACTTGCGTCTTCATACATTGAACATTTATACAACTGATAAAAATGATGGCGATATTGATACAATAAGAGAGGAAGTTGACATTTGTAAAAAATTGTTACCTTGTGCAAGTAATATCGAAATTATTTCAATGTATATGATGGATATTTTATAATAATAATATTTATATAAATTTTTTATTAATTAAAAATACAACTTTAATAAAAAAAAACATAAATAAATTCTCATTGTATGGTTGTATTGAAATAAAAAGAGTATAGGTGTACTTATATTAAAATGAATAAAAATAGATTTATGTACTTTTTAATAATTATGTATATAGACAACTTTAATATTAAAAATGTAAAAAATTATCAATGTATGTTGAACTAAAAGTTTAAGAAAATGCTTATTGAATTTTGAATATTATTACGATGTGAAAATATTACTTTCATATAAAAATTAAATAAATTACTCTTATATATTTGTATTTAAATGAAAAATTGATGTTTTATTTAAAAAAGACGATTGTATTTAATATTTTTAATGTATATCTTAATTAATATTAATATTAATTATTAAATATAATAAAAATTCATTAATATTAATAAATATTATAAAATGAAATTTGTGAATTTATTTTGTTTTACTTATTCAATCCCATATCCTTTTCCACATATTCTTTATATCTATATATATATATATATATATATATAAAAGGCAATGTCTTAGTGTAGTTAAATCCAAAATTAATTTAATTAGTAATATTTTGGTAAATGTCTATTTATGGTTACCATGGTTACATTGAAAAATTTACAATAAATAAATAAAAATAATTGGAAATCTTAATTTTAATTAAAATTAATTTACAATAAATAAATAAAAATAATTGGAAATCTTAATTTTAATTAAAATTAATTTGATAAATTTTATTAATATTTTTATTTTTTTTTAAACTGTCAAAAATAACATACCCATAATAACAGTTGTAATAAAAATAAAAATATAAATCATAATGTAAGTAAAATATTGAATCGTTTTATTTATATTGTTTCAATTATTGTTTGAATATTTATTAAATTTATATATAGATTTTTTTACATATTTAAATGTATATTTAATAAATTTATTTGTTGATTCTTAATAATAATAATTCAATTTACTTTCTTCAAATTTTTTTTTATTTAAAAGCATATTCAGCATTGAAATTGCCATTAAATATGCAGGTAATTGGAACTCTAACATATAATATTAGCAAATATTCTGGGATGGGAAAAATACTAAGATCATGTCATGTCCTATTAAATATTTTGAATTGTATTTTGAATCATACAATGGTAATGAAATATTGTAGGTAGACTTTTGAGATTAACAATAAGTATCTCTATAATAAGAGAATATACTTATTCTGAAAACTGTTAACTAAAATGTAATATAACTATTAACAATTAATAAAGTAGAAATAATTTTCCAACAAATAAAAATGTAATAATTATTAACAAAAAAAAAAATAAAAAATAAAAATAAATTATTAACAAAATAAGTTGACCGACTGTTTGAAGTAAATTAATTTCCAGCTACAGAAACAATTTCAAATAATTTAATAATAATATATCTATTAATGTAATAAAAAACAGATATGAATATAACAAATATTTTTACCGACCGACGATAGTAAGGTAGGTATTGTTTTCACACCAAATTTCACATGTGGAGATTTTTACATATCTCCACGAATCATGCATTGTCTTAACAGAAAAAAGTATTTTTAGCATGATGTCTGTCCGTCCGTCCGTCCGTCCGTCCGTCCGTATAGATGTGTACAGCTTGAACGGCTCAACGGATTTTGATGAAATTTGGTATATTTACTTAATGCATCAGTATGATGAATGGATCAACTTTTGGTGCAAATCCGGAAACCGGAAGTGGTAGTATTAGCGATCGACCTTAGGAAGGGAAAGGTTATTTTCACCCCAAATTTCACATGAGGATCTTTATTAGTTTTTTCTTAATTTAAAATTATATGACGTCATCCAGCCATTCATGACGTCACAGCCTGGTCTTACATATATATTATAAATAAAATAAAATTAATAAGTTGACCTGTGGCCAGGTCCGAATCGACCGACGGTTTGAAGTAAATTAATTTCCAGCTACAGAAACAATTTCAAATAATTTTAATATATCTATTAATGTAATAAAAAACAGATATGGACATAACATAAATATTTTAAATTTCATTTTATTTATAATATATGTATATGTAAGACCAGGCTGTGACGTCATGAATGGCTGGATGACGTCATATAATTTTAAATTAAGAAATATTCGTGGAGATATGTAAAAATCTCCAGATGTGTGTGAAATTTGGTGTGAAAACAATACCTCCCTTACTATCGTCGGTCGGTAAAAAATAATAATAAAAATGTAATAATAAAAAATAAAATTTCAATTATATTCATATGATAAATTATTATTATTATTATTATTATTATTATTTGTAATAATTCCAATAAAAATAAATAAAAATAAAAACCAAAAAAAAGTTCAACTAAAACCAAAATTTCAATTATATTCATTTAATACATTATTATTATTATTATTATTAAGTGTTCAGTTATCACATACGCATATATGTATACAGACAAACATGCAAAAGCGAAGCTTTGCCGGGTCTGCTATATAATATAAAACTATATAAATAGTCATTTAATATATCTATAGAAGAAAAATATTCAGGTATTTGAAAAATCTATGAAATTTTATTTTTAATTTGGTTCCTTGTTCATTAAAAAGTGATTTTTGTTTACTTGTAGAAGAAAGAAAAAAAGGTCAAACCAACAAAAAGGACTTTTTCAAACCTTTGAAAATAGATCCACTTTAAAAAAAATATGTTATTATTTGATGAATTTGTAAAGAATTGTGGAAAAATTTGTCTTTATCAATAGAAAATATTTTCTCTCAATCTCTTTGTTCTACTTATTTAATTTATGAGGGTTAGTTATGGTTTTTTTTAGTATGTCTTTCTAGAATTTTCTACATATTTGTGTATTAAAAGCATATTCATCAAAATATTGAAAAAATATAATAGGGAGGTAGAAAAAAGGTTCAAACCCCACTCTTCTTATTTTCACCTAAGGGGTCTTCTGATTGGTTGCCTTTTTGACATTTCTCTTTTTTCGACTTAAACGGCACCCTCAAATTCCTTCAGTTACCATTTGCTCTCTGCATCTCACCAAGTGAACATTATTCGGCTTGCTAACTGAGTGTACTTTTGAATTTGTAGTGTTGTGTTTTTGATTTGATTTTTTGTTTTTTAATCATTCCATCCAAAAAGATGAAAAAACCCAACCATTGTGTTCAGAAAATGACTTCTCAATATCAACAGTAAGTATTGCACATTTTTAAAAGATATTTATGTAGAATAATAATAAAAAAACATTTTTTAATTTTGTAAATCTGTTTATCTGTTAATTATAGTGATAATGAAGAATTCGATCAACATATGAGGAGATTACCGCAAGAATTAGTAGGTCATATTCTGCAATATACAACAATCCAAGAATTGGTTCTTTTTAGTGAAGACCCATATTATTATGATGTGATTATTAATACTGGAATTGTCTATTCTTTGCCTGCTATTTTATTCGACGGTCCAAATTCCTTCTACGCTGAACAGTTTTTTGAACGATTCCATTTTTTAATAGAAACTGTTGATGTAAGTGAATCGAATTTGGAATTTTTAATCAAGTTGCTAAAACATTCATCCATGCCAAGATTAAGAAAAATTGTTTTTCAAGATTTCTCCAAAAGTCAATTAGTTCTAATAGGAGATCTTCTAATAAAATTATCAAGTGAAATCCAAGTAGGTAAATTGCCAAATTGTCCTATTTTCAATAAGGTAGAAGAAATTATTATCAAAGGGTCCAGACTAAATTATGATATTTTTCTAAGGGATATTAATTTGTTTTTTCCAAATTTAAAAAATTTAAGTCTTCCCTATGAATGTTTTTGTAGTAAAAGTATAAATAACTTAATAATGAAAATGAACAAACTTGTAACATTAAATTTGCCGATTTTATTGATAAAAAGAATGGAACCCTTGAAATCCATAGTTAACTTTACTAATTTAAGAAAATTGGAAATCGCTTTTCATTCTGATAATAAAACCTGGCCATCTTATTTGTCAAAATTAGAAAATTTAGAACATCTACAAATTAGATATAATGGCCCTGAAGAAATTCTCAGGAGTTATTTTGAAATTGCACCATTAGGTAAATTGAAAAAAGTAATGTTAATAGAAATAAAATCCTTTACAAAACAACTAGTTAAAGTGTTTCTTGAAAAAAGGTTACCATTAACAAATTTGAAAATAGAATCATGCGACAATATCCATAGAAATGCCTTGAAAATGCTTAATCAGTTTGAAAATTTAACAGATCTCCGATTAGAATACTGTGATTTATTAAGAAGTAGTTATCTAAAAGATATCCATCAAATAAAAAAATTAAATATTTTATCATTGTTTGCATGTGATAAAATATCCAATAAAGTACTTCCATACATTTTTAAATGTAAAAAATTATATCAATTAATTCTTCCATTGACAAAAATGACACAAGTTAATTCTATAATTAAAATGAACAAATACTTGCGTCTTCATACATTGAACATTTATACAACTGATAAAAATGATGACGATATTGATACAATAAGAGAGGAAGTTGACATTTGTAAAAAATTGTTACCTTGTGCAAGTAATATCGAAATTATTTCAATGTATATGATGGATATTTTATAATAATAATATTTATATAAATTTTTTATTAATTAAAAATACAACTTTAATAAAAAAAACATAAATAAATTCTCATTGTATGGTTGTATTGAAATAAAAAGAGTATAGGTGTACTTATATTAAAATGAATAAAAATAGATTTATGTACTTTTTAATAATTATGTATATAGACAACTTTAATATTAAAAATGTAAAAAATTATCAATGTATGTTGAACTAAAAGTTTAAGAAAATGCTTATTGAATTTTGAATATTATTACGATGTGAAAATATTACTTTCATATAAAAATTAAATAAATTACTCTTATATATTTGTATTTAAATGAAAAATTGATGTTTTATTTAAAAAAGACGATTGTATTTAATATTTTTAATGTATATCTTAATTAATATTAATATTAATTATTAAATATAATAAAAATTCATTAATATTAATAAATATTATAAAATGAAATTTGTGAATTTATTTTGTTTTACTTATTCAATCCCATATCCTTTTCCACATATTCTTTATATCTATATATATATATATATATATATAAAAGGCAATGTCTTAGTGTAGTTAAATCCAAAATTAATTTAATTAGTAATATTTTGGTAAATGTCTATTTATGGTTACCATGGTTACATTGAAAAATTTACAATTAATAAATAAAAATAATTGGAAATCTTAATTTTAATTAAAATTAATTTGATAAATTTTATTAATATTTTTAATTTTTTTTAAACTTTCAAAAATAACATACCCATAATAACAGTTGTAATAAAAATAAAAATATAAATCATAATGTAAGTAAAATATTGAATCGTTTTATTTATATTGTTTCAATTATTGTCTGAATATTTATTAAATTTATATATAGATTTATTTACATATTTAAATGTATATTTAATAAATTTATTTGTTGATTCTTAATAATAATAATTCAATTTACTTTCTTCAAATTTTTTTTTATTTAAAAGCATATTCAGCATTGAAATTGCCATTAAATATGCAGGTAATTGGAACTCTAACATATAATATTAGCAAATATTCTGGGATGGGAAAAATACTAAGATCATGTCATGTCCTATTAAATATTTTGAATTGTATTTTGAATCATACAATGGTAATGAAATATTGTAGGTAGACTTTTGAGATTAACAATAAGTATCTCTATAATAAGAGAATATACTTATTCTGAAAACTGTTAACTAAAATGTAATATAACTATTAACAATTAATAAAGTAGAAATAATTTTCCAACAAATAAAAATGTAATAATTATTAACAAAAAAAAAAAATAAAAAATAAAAATAAATTATTAACAAAATAAGTTGACCGACTGTTTGAAGTAAATTAATTTCCAGCTACAGAAACAATTTCAAATAATTTAATAATAATATATCTATTAATGTAATAAAAAACAGATATGAATATAACAAATATTTTTACCGACCGACGATAGTAAGGTAGGTATTGTTTTCACACCAAATTTCACATGTGGAGATTTTTACATATCTCCACGAATCATGCATTGTCTTAACAGAAAAAAGTATTTTTAGCATGATGTCTGTCCGTCCGTCCGTATAGATGTGTACAGCTTGAACGGCTCAACGGATTTTGATGAAATTTGGTATATTTACTTAATGCATCAGTATGATGAATGGATCAACTTTTGGTGCAAATCCGGAAACCGGAAGTGGTAGTATTAGCGATCGACCTTAGGAAGGGAAAGGTTATTTTCACCCCAAATTTCACATGAGGATCTTTATTAGTTTTTTCTTAATTTAAAATTATATGACGTCATCCAGCCATTCATGACGTCACAGCCTGGTCTTACATATATATTATAAATAAAATAAAATTAATAAGTTGACCTGTGGCCAGGTCCGAACCGACCGACGGTTTGAAGTAAATTAATTTCCAGCTACAGAAACAATTTCAAATAATTTTAATATATCTATTAATGTAATAAAAAACAGATATGGACATAACATAAATATTTTAAATTTCATTTTATTTATAATATATGTATATGTAAGACCAGGCTGTGACGTCATGAATGGCTGGATGACGTCATATAATTTTAAATTAAGAAATATTCGTGGAGATATGTAAAAATCTCCAGATGTGTGTGAAATTTGGTGTGAAAACAATACCTCCCTTACTATCGTCGGTCGGTAAAAAATAATAATAAAAATGTAATAATAAAAAATAAAATTTCAATTATATTCATATAATAAATTATTATTATTATTATTATTATTATTATTTGTAATAATTCCAATAAAAATAAATAAAAATAAAAACCAAAAAAAAGTTCAACTAAAACCAAAATTTCAATTATATTCATTTAATACATTATTATTATTATTATTATTAAGTGTTCAGTTATCACATACGCATATATGTATACAGACACACATGCAAAAGCGAAGCTTTGCCGGGTCTGCTATATAATATAAAACTATATAAATAGTCATTTAATATATCTATAGAAGAAAAATATTCAGGTATTTGAAAAATCTATGAAATTTTATTTTTAATTTGGTTCCTTATTCATTAAAAATTGAATTTTGTTTACTTGTAGAAGAAAGAAAAAAAGGTCAAACCAACAAAAAGGACTTTTTCAAACCTTTGAAAATAGATCCACTATAAAAAAAATATGTTATTATTTGATGAATTTGTAAAGAATTGTGGAAAAATTTGTCTTTATCAATAGAAAATATTTTCTCTCAATCTCTTTGTTCTACTTATTTAATTTATGAGGGTTAGTTATGGTTTTTTTTAGTATGTCTTTCTAGAATTTTCTACATATTTGTGTATTAAAAGCATATTCATCAAAATATTGAAAAAATATAATAGGGAGGTAGAAAAAAGGTTCGAACCCCACTCTTCTTATTTTCACCTAAGGGGTCTTCTGATTGGTTGCCTTTTTGACATTTCTCTTTTTTCGACTTAAACGGCACCCTCAAATTCCTTCAGTTACCATTTGCTCTCTGCATCTCACCAAGTGAACATTATTCGGCTTGCTAACTGAGTGTACTTTTGAATTTGTAGTGTTGTGTTTTTGATTTGATTTTTTGTTTTTTAATCATTCCATCCAAAAAGATGAAAAAACCCAACCATTGTGTTCAGAAAATGACTTCTCAATATCAACAGTAAGTATTGCACATTTTTAAAAGATATTTATGTAGAATAATAATAAAAAAACATTTTTTAATTTTGTAAATCTGTTTATCTGTTAATTATAGTGATAATGAAGAATTCGATCAACATATGAGGAGATTACCGCAAGAATTAGTAGGTCATATTCTGCAATATACAACAATCCAAGAATTGGTTCTTTTTAGTGAAGACCCATATTATTATGATGTGATTATTAATACTGGAATTGTCTATTCTTTGCCTGCTATTTTATTCGACGGTCCAAATTCCTTCTACGCTGAACAGTTTTTTGAACGATTCCATTTTTTAATAGAAACTGTTGATGTAAGTGAATCGAATTTGGAATTTTTAATCAAGTTGCTAAAACATTCATCCATGCCAAGATTAAGAAAAATTGTTTTTCAAGATTTCTCCAAAAGTCAATTAGTTCTAATAGGAGATCTTCTAATAAAATTATCAAGTGAAATCCAAGTAGGTAAATTGCCAAATTGTCCTATTTTCAATAAGGTAGAAGAAATTATTATCAAAGGGTCCAGACTAAATTATGATATTTTTCTAAGGGATATTAATTTGTTTTTTCCAAATTTAAAAAATTTAAGTCTTCCCTATGAATGTTTTTGTAGTAAAAGTATAAATAACTTAATGATGAAAATGAACAAACTTGTAACATTAAATTTGCCGATTTTATTGATAAAAAGAATGGAACCCTTGAAATCCATAGTTAACTTTTCTAATTTAAGGAAATTGGAAATCGCTTTTCATTCTGATAATAAAACCTGGCCATCTTATTTGTCAAAATTAGAAAATTTAGAACATCTACAAATTAGATATAATGGCCCTGAAGAAATTCTCAGGAGTTATTTTGAAATTGCACCATTAGGTAAATTGAAAAAAGTAATGTTAATAGAAATAAAATCCTTTACAAAACAACTAGTTAAAGTGTTTCTTGAAAAAAGGTTACCATTAACAAATTTGAAAATAGAATCATGCGACAATATCCATAGAAATGCCTTGAAAATGCTTAATCAGTTTGAAAATTTAACAGATCTCCGATTAGAATACTGTGATTTATTAAGAAGTAGTTATCTAAAAGATATCCATCAAATAAAAAAATTAAATATTTTATCATTGTTTGCATGTGATAAAATATCCAATAAAGTACTTCCATACATTTTTAAATGTAAAAAATTATATCAATTAATTCTTCCATTGACAAAAATGACACAAGTTAATTCTATAATTAAAATGAACAAATACTTGCGTCTTCATACATTGAACATTTATACAACTGATAAAAATGATGACGATATTGATACAATAAGAGAGGAAGTTGACATTTGTAAAAAATTGTTACCTTGTGCAAGTAATATCGAAATTATTTCAATGTATATGATGGATATTTTATAATAATAATATTTATATAAATTTTTTATTAATTAAAAATACAACTTTAATAAAAAAAACATAAATAAATTCTCATTGTATGGTTGTATTGAAATAAAAAGAGTATAGGTGTACTTATATTAAAATGAATAAAAATAGATTTATGTACTTTTTAATAATTATGTATATAGACAACTTTAATATTAAAAATGTAAAAAATTATCAATGTATGTTGAACTAAAAGTTTAAGAAAATGCTTATTGAATTTTGAATATTATTACGATGTGAAAATATTACTTTCATATAAAAATTAAATAAATTACTCTTATATATTTGTATTTAAATGAAAAATTGATGTTTTATTTAAAAAAGACGATTGTATTTAATATTTTTAATGTATATCTTAATTAATATTAATATTAATTATTAAATATAATAAAAATTCATTAATATTAATAAATATTATAAAATGAAATTTGTGAATTTATTTTGTTTTACTTATTCAATCCCATATCCTTTTCCACATATTCTTTATATCTATATATATATATATATATATAAAAGGCAATGTCTTAGTGTAGTTAAATCCAAAATTAATTTAATTAGTAATATTTTGGTAAATGTCTATTTATGGTTACCATGGTTACATTGAAAAATTTACAATAAATAAATAAAAATAATTGGAAATCTTAATTTTAATTAAAATTAATTTACAATAAATAAATAAAAATAATTGGAAATCTTAATTTTAATTAAAATTAATTTGATAAATTTTATTAATATTTTTAATTTTTTTTAAACTTTCAAAAATAACATACCCATAATAACAGTTGTAATAAAAATAAAAATATAAATCATAATGTAAGTAAAATATTGAATCGTTTTATTTATATTGTTTCAATTATTGTCTGAATATTTATTAAATTTATATATAGATTTTTTTACATATTTAAATGTATATTTAATAAATTTATTTGTTGATTCTTAATAATAATAATTCAATTTACTTTCTTCAAATTTTTTTTTATTTAAAAGCATATTCAGCATTGAAATTGCCATTAAATATGCAGGTAATTGGAACTCTAACATATAATATTAGCAAATATTCTGGGATGGGAAAAATACTAAGATCATGTCATGTCCTATTAAATATTTTGAATTGTATTTTGAATCATACAATGGTAATGAAATATTGTAGGTAGACTTTTGAGATTAACAATAAGTATCTCTATAATAAGAGAATATACTTATTCTGAAAACTGTTAACTAAAATGTAATATAACTATTAACAATTAATAAAGTAGAAATAATTTTCCAACAAATAAAAATGTAATAATTATTAACAAAAAAAAAAAATAAAAAATAAAAATAAATTATTAACAAAATAAGTTGACCGACTGTTTGAAGTAAATTAATTTCCAGCTACAGAAACAATTTCAAATAATTTAATAATAATATATCTATTAATGTAATAAAAAACAGATATGAATATAACAAATATTTTTACCGACCGACGATAGTAAGGTAGGTATTGTTTTCACACCAAATTTCACATGTGGAGATTTTTACATATCTCCACGAATCATGCATTGTCTTAACAGAAAAAAGTATTTTTAGCATGATGTCTGTCCGTCCGTCCGTCCGTCCGTCCGTCCGTATAGATGTGTACAGCTTGAACGGCTCAACGGATTTTGATGAAATTTGGTATATTTACTTAATGCATCAGTATGATGAATGGATCAACTTTTGGTGCAAATCCGGAAACCGGAAGTGGTAGTATTAGCGATCGACCTTAGGAAGGGAAAGGTTATTTTCACCCCAAATTTCACATGAGGATCTTTATTAGTTTTTTCTTAATTTAAAATTATATGACGTCATCCAGCCATTCATGACGTCACAGCCTGGTCTTACATATATATTATAAATAAAATAAAATTAATAAGTTGACCTGTGGCCAGGTCCGAACCGACCGACGGTTTGAAGTAAATTAATTTCCAGCTACAGAAACAATTTCAAATAATTTTAATATATCTATTAATGTAATAAAAAACAGATATGGACATAACATAAATATTTTAAATTTCATTTTATTTATAATATATGTATATGTAAGACCAGGCTGTGACGTCATGAATGGCTGGATGACGTCATATAATTTTAAATTAAGAAATATTCGTGGAGATATGTAAAAATCTCCAGATGTGTGTGAAATTTGGTGTGAAAACAATACCTCCCTTACTATCGTCGGTCGGTAAAAAATAATAATAAAAATGTAATAATAAAAAATAAAATTTCAATTATATTCATATAATAAATTATTATTATTATTATTATTATTATTATTTGTAATAATTCCAATAAAAATAAATAAAAATAAAAACCAAAAAAAAGTTCAACTAAAACCAAAATTTCAATTATATTCATTTAATACATTATTATTATTATTATTATTAAGTGTTCAGTTATCACATACGCATATATGTATACAGACACACATGCAAAAGCGAAGCTTTGCCGGGTCTGCTATATAATATAAAACTATATAAATAGTCATTTAATATATCTATAGAAGAAAAATATTCAGGTATTTGAAAAATCTATGAAATTTTATTTTTAATTTGGTTCCTTGTTCATTAAAAATTGAATTTTGTTTACTTGTAGAAGAAAGAAAAAAAGGTCAAACCAACAAAAAGGACTTTTTCAAACCTTTGAAAATAGATCCACTTTAAAAAAAATATGTTATTATTTGATGAATTTGTAAAGAATTGTGGAAAAATTTGTCTTTATCAATAGAAAATATTTTCTCTCAATCTCTTTGTTCTACTTATTTAATTTATGAGGGTTAGTTATGGTTTTTTTTAGTATGTCTTTCTAGAATTTTCTACATATTTGTGTATTAAAAGCATATTCATCAAAATATTGAAAAAATATAATAGGGAGGTAGAAAAAAGGTTCGAACCCCACTCTTCTTATTTTCACCTAAGGGGTCTTCTGATTGGTTGCCTTTTTGACATTTCTCTTTTTTCGACTTAAACGGCACCCTCAAATTCCTTCAGTTACCATTTGCTCTCTGCATCTCACCAAGTGAACATTATTCGGCTTGCTAACTGAGTGTACTTTTGAATTTGTAGTGTTGTGTTTTTGATTTGATTTTTTGTTTTTTAATCATTCCATCCAAAAAGATGAAAAAAACCAACCATTGTGTTCAGAAAATGACTTCTCAATATCAACAGTAAGTATTGCACATTTTTAAAAGATATTTATGTAGAATAATAATAAAAAAACATTTTTTAATTTTGTAAATCTGTTTATCTGTTAATTATAGTGATAATGAAGAATTCGATCAACATATGAGGAGATTACCGCAAGAATTAGTAGGTCATATTCTGCAATATACAACAATCCAAGAATTGGTTCTTTTTAGTGAAGACCCATATTATTATGATGTGATTATTAATACTGGAATTGTCTATTCTTTGCCTGCTATTTTATTCGACGGTCCAAATTCCTTCTACGCTGAACAGTTTTTTGAACGATTCCATTTTTTAATAGAAACTGTTGATGTAAGTGAATCGAATTTGGAATTTTTAATCAAGTTGCTAAAACATTCATCCATGCCAAGATTAAGAAAAATTGTTTTTCAAGATTTCTCCAAAAGTCAATTAGTTCTAATAGGAGATCTTCTAATAAAATTATCAAGTGAAATCCAAGTAGGTAAATTGCCAAATTGTCCTATTTTCAATAAGGTAGAAGAAATTATTATCAAAGGGTCCAGACTAAATTATGATATTTTTCTAAGGGATATTAATTTGTATTTTCCAAATTTAAAAAATTTAAGTCTTCCCTATGAATGTTTTTGTAGTAAAAGTATAAATAACTTAATAATGAAAATGAACAAACTTGTAACATTAAATTTGCCGATTTTATTGATAAAAAGAATGGAACCCTTGAAATCCATAGTTAACTTTTCTAATTTAAAAAAATTGGAAATCGCTTTTCATTCTGATAATAAAACCTGGCCATCTTATTTGTCAAAATTAGAAAATTTAGAACATCTACAAATTAGATATAATGGCCCTGAAGAAATTCTCAGGAGTTATTTTGAAATTGCACCATTAGGTAAATTGAAAAAAGTAATGTTAATAGAAATAAAATCCTTTACAAAACAACTAGTTAAAGTGTTTCTTGAAAAAAGGTTACCATTAACAAATTTGAAAATAGAATCATGCGACAATATCCATAGAAATGCCTTGAAAATGCTTAATCAGTTTGAAAATTTAACAGATCTCCGATTAGAATACTGTGATTTATTAAGAAGTAGTTATCTAAAAGATATCCATCAAATAAAAAAATTAAATATTTTATCATTGTTTGCATGTGATAAAATATCCAATAAAGTACTTCCATACATTTTTAAATGTAAAAAATTATATCAATTAATTCTTCCATTGACAAAAATGACACAAGTTAATTCTATAATTAAAATGAACAAATACTTGCGTCTTCATACATTGAACATTTATACAACTGATAAAAATGATGACGATATTGATACAATAAGAGAGGAAGTTGACATTTGTAAAAAATTGTTACCTTGTGCAAGTAATATCGAAATTATTTCAATGTATATGATGGATATTTTATAATAATAATATTTATATAAATTTTTTATTAATTAAAAATACAACTTTAATAAAAAAAACATAAATAAATTCTCATTGTATGGTTGTATTGAAATAAAAAGAGTATAGGTGTACTTATATTAAAATGAATAAAAATAGATTTATGTACTTTTTAATAATTATGTATATAGACAACTTTAATATTAAAAATGTAAAAAATTATCAATGTATGTTGAACTAAAAGTTTAAGAAAATGCTTATTGAATTTTGAATATTATTACGATGTGAAAATATTACTTTCATATAAAAATTAAATAAATTACTCTTATATATTTGTATTTAAATGAAAAATTGATGTTTTATTTAAAAAAGACGATTGTATTTAATATTTTTAATGTATATCTTAATTAATATTAATATTAATTATTAAATATAATAAAAATTCATTAATATTAATAAATATTATAAAATGAAATTTGTGAATTTATTTTGTTTTACTTATTCAATCCCATATCCTTTTCCACATATTCTTTATATCTATATATATATATATATATATATAAAAGGCAATGTCTTAGTGTAGTTAAATCCAAAATTAATTTAATTAGTAATATTTTGGTAAATGTCTATTTATGGTTACCATGGTTAAATTGAAAAATTTACAATAAATAAATAAAAATAATTGGAAATCTTAATTTTAATTAAAATTAATTTACAATAAATAAATAAAAATAATTGGAAATCTTAATTTTAATTAAAATTAATTTGATAAATTTTATTAATATTTTTAATTTTTTTTAAACTGTCAAAAATAACATACCCATAATAACAGTTGTAATAAAAATAAAAATATAAATCATAATGTAATTAAAATATTGAATCGTTTTATTTATATTGTTTCAATTATTGTTTGAATATTTATTAAATTTATATATAGATTTTTTTACATATTTAAATGTATATTTAATAAATTTATTTGTTGATTCTTAATAATAATAATTCAATTTACTTTCTTCAAATTTTTTTTTATTTAAAAGCATATTCAGCATTGAAATTGCCATTAAATATGCAGGTAATTGGAACTCTAACATATAATATTAGCAAATATTCTGGGATGGGAAAAATACTAAGATCATGTCATGTCCTATTAAATATTTTGAATTGTATTTTGAATCATACAATGGTAATGAAATATTGTAGGTAGACTTTTGAGATTAACAATAAGTATCTCTATAATAAGAGAATATACTTATTCTGAAAACTGTTAACTAAAATGTAATATAACTATTAACAATTAATAAAGTAGTAATAATTTTCCAACAAATAAAAATGTAATAATTATTAACAAAAAAAAAAATAAAAAATAAAAAAAAATTATTAACAAAATAAGTTGACCGACTGTTTGAAGTAAATTAATTTCCAGCTACAGAAACAATTTCAAATAATTTAATAATAATATATCTATTAATGTAATAAAAAACAGATATGAATATAACAAATATTTTTACCGACCGACGATAGTAAGGTAGGTATTGTTTTCACACCAAATTTCACATGTGGAGATTTTTACATATCTCCACGAATCATGCATTGTCTTAACAGAAAAAAGTATTTTTAGCATGATGTCTGTCCGTCCGTCCGTCCGTCCGTCCGTCCGTATAGATGTGTACAGCTTGAACGGCTCAACGGATTTTGATGAAATTTGGTATATTTACTTAATGCATCAGTATGATGAATGGATCAACTTTTGGTGCAAATCCGGAAACCGGAAGTGGTAGTATTAGCGATCGACCTTAGGAAGGGAAAGGTTATTTTCACCCCAAATTTCACATGAGGATCTTTATTAGTTTTTTCTTAATTTAAAATTATATGACGTCATCCAGCCATTCATGACGTCACAGCCTGGTCTTACATATATATTATAAATAAAATAAAATTAATAAGTTGACCTGTGGCCAGGTCCGAACCGACCGACGGTTTGAAGTAAATTAATTTCCAGCTACAGAAACAATTTCAAATAATTTTAATATATCTATTAATGTAATAAAAAACAGATATGGACATAACATAAATATTTTAAATTTCATTTTATTTATAATATATGTATATGTAAGACCAGGCTGTGACGTCATGAATGGCTGGATGACGTCATATAATTTTAAATTAAGAAATATTCGTGGAGATATGTAAAAATCTCCAGATGTGTGTGAAATTTGGTGTGAAAACAATACCTCCCTTACTATCGTCGGTCGGTAAAAAATAATAATAAAAATGTAATAATAAAAAATAAAATTTCAATTATATTCATATAATAAATTATTATTATTATTATTATTATTATTATTTGTAATAATTCCAATAAAAATAAATAAAAATAAAAACCAAAAAAAAGTTCAACTAAAACCAAAATTTCAATTATATTCATTTAATACATTATTATTATTATTATTATTAAGTGTTCAGTTATCACATACGCATATATGTATACAGACACACATGCAAAAGCGAAGCTTTGCCGGGTCTGCTATATAATATAAAACTATATAAATAGTCATTTAATATATCTATAGAAGAAAAATATTCAGGTATTTGAAAAATCTATGAAATTTTATTTTTAATTTGGTTCCTTGTTCATTAAAAATTGAATTTTGTTTACTTGTAGAAGAAAGAAAAAAAGGTCAAACCAACAAAAAGGACTTTTTCAAACCTTTGAAAATAGATCCACTATAAAAAAAATATGTTATTATTTGATGAATTTGTAAAGAATTGTGGAAAAATTTGTCTTTATCAATAGAAAATATTTTCTCTCAATCTCTTTGTTCTACTTATTTAATTTATGAGGGTTAGTTATGGTTTTTTTTAGTATGTCTTTCTAGAATTTTCTACATATTTGTGTATTAAAAGCATATTCATCAAAATATTGAAAAAATATAATAGGGAGGTAGAAAAAAGGTTCGAACCCCACTCTTCTTATTTTCACCTAAGGGGTCTTCTGATTGGTTGCCTTTTTGACATTTCTCTTTTTTCGACTTAAACGGCACCCTCAAATTCCTTCAGTTACCATTTGCTCTCTGCATCTCACCAAGTGAACATTATTCGGCTTGCTAACTGAGTGTACTTTTGAATTTGTAGTGTTGTGTTTTTGATTTGATTTTTTGTTTTTTAATCATTCCATCCAAAAAGATGAAAAAACCCAACCATTGTGTTCAGAAAATGACTTCTCAATATCAACAGTAAGTATTGCACATTTTTAAAAGATATTTATGTAGAATAATAATAAAAAAACATTTTTTAATTTTGTAAATCTGTTTATCTGTTAATTATAGTGATAATGAAGAATTCGATCAACATATGAGGAGATTACCGCAAGAATTAGTAGGTCATATTCTGCAATATACAACAATCCAAGAATTGGTTCTTTTTAGTGAAGACCCATATTATTATGATGTGATTATTAATACTGGAATTGTCTATTCTTTGCCTGCTATTTTATTCGACGGTCCAAATTCCTTCTACGCTGAACAGTTTTTTGAACGATTCCATTTTTTAATAGAAACTGTTGATGTAAGTGAATCGAATTTGGAATTTTTAATCAAGTTGCTAAAACATTCATCCATGCCAAGATTAAGAAAAATTGTTTTTCAAGATTTCTCCAAAAGTCAATTAGTTCTAATAGGAGATCTTCTAATAAAATTATCAAGTGAAATCCAAGTAGGTAAATTGCCAAATTGTCCTATTTTCAATAAGGTAGAAGAAATTATTATCAAAGGGTCCAGACTAAATTATGATATTTTTCTAAGGGATATTAATTTGTTTTTTCCAAATTTAAAAAATTTAAGTCTTCCCTATGAATGTTTTTGTAGTAAAAGTATAAATAACTTAATAATGAAAATGAACAAACTTGTAACATTAAATTTGCCGATTTTATTGATAAAAAGAATGGAACCCTTGAAATCCATAGTTAACTTTACTAATTTAAGAAAATTGGAAATCGCTTTTCATTCTGATAATAAAACCTGGCCATCTTATTTGTCAAAATTAGAAAATTTAGAACATCTACAAATTAGATATAATGGCCCTGAAGAAATTCTCAGGAGTTATTTTGAAATTGCACCATTAGGTAAATTGAAAAAAGTAATGTTAATAGAAATAAAATCCTTTACAAAACAACTAGTTAAAGTGTTTCTTGAAAAAAGGTTACCATTAACAAATTTGAAAATAGAATCATGCGACAATATCCATAGAAATGCCTTGAAAATGCTTAATCAGTTTGAAAATTTAACAGATCTCCGATTAGAATACTGTGATTTATTAAGAAGTAGTTATCTAAAAGATATCCATCAAATAAAAAAATTAAATATTTTATCATTGTTTGCATGTGATAAAATATCCAATAAAGTACTTCCATACATTTTTAAATGTAAAAAATTATATCAATTAATTCTTCCATTGACAAAAATGACACAAGTTAATTCTATAATTAAAATGAACAAATACTTGCGTCTTCATACATTGAACATTTATACAACTGATAAAAATGATGACGATATTGATACAATAAGAGAGGAAGTTGACATTTGTAAAAAATTGTTACCTTGTGCAAGTAATATCGAAATTATTTCAATGTATATGATGGATATTTTATAATAATAATATTTATATAAATTTTTTATTAATTAAAAATACAACTTTAATAAAAAAAACATAAATAAATTCTCATTGTATGGTTGTATTGAAATAAAAAGAGTATAGGTGTACTTATATTAAAATGAATAAAAATAGATTTATGTACTTTTTAATAATTATGTATATAGACAACTTTAATATTAAAAATGTAAAAAATTATCAATGTATGTTGAACTAAAAGTTTAAGAAAATGCTTATTGAATTTTGAATATTATTACGATGTGAAAATATTACTTTCATATAAAAATTAAATAAATTACTCTTATATATTTGTATTTAAATGAAAAATTGATGTTTTATTTAAAAAAGACGATTGTATTTAATATTTTTAATGTATATCTTAATTAATATTAATATTAATTATTAAATATAATAAAAATTCATTAATATTAATAAATATTATAAAATGAAATTTGTGAATTTATTTTGTTTTACTTATTCAATCCCATATCCTTTTCCACATATTCTTTATATCTATATATATATATATATATATATAAAAGGCAATGTCTTAGTGTAGTTAAATCCAAAATTAATTTAATTAGTAATATTTTGGTAAATGTCTATTTATGGTTACCATGGTTAAATTGAAAAATTTACAATAAATAAATAAAAATAATTGGAAATCTTAATTTTAATTAAAATTAATTTACAATAAATAAATAAAAATAATTGGAAATCTTAATTTTAATTAAAATTAATTTGATAAATTTTATTAATATTTTTAATTTTTTTTAAACTGTCAAAAATAACATACCCATAATAACAGTTGTAATAAAAATAAAAATATAAATCATAATGTAATTAAAATATTGAATCGTTTTATTTATATTGTTTCAATTATTGTTTGAATATTTATTAAATTTATATATAGATTTTTTTACATATTTAAATGTATATTTAATAAATTTATTTGTTGATTCTTAATAATAATAATTCAATTTACTTTCTTCAAATTTTTTTTTATTTAAAAGCATATTCAGCATTGAAATTGCCATTAAATATGCAGGTAATTGGAACTCTAACATATAATATTAGCAAATATTCTGGGATGGGAAAAATACTAAGATCATGTCATGTCCTATTAAATATTTTGAATTGTATTTTGAATCATACAATGGTAATGAAATATTGTAGGTAGACTTTTGAGATTAACAATAAGTATCTCTATAATAAGAGAATATACTTATTCTGAAAACTGTTAACTAAAATGTAATATAACTATTAACAATTAATAAAGTAGTAATAATTTTCCAACAAATAAAAATGTAATAATTATTAACAAAAAAAAAAATAAAAAATAAAAAAAAATTATTAACAAAATAAGTTGACCGACTGTTTGAAGTAAATTAATTTCCAGCTACAGAAACAATTTCAAATAATTTAATAATAATATATCTATTAATGTAATAAAAAACAGATATGAATATAACAAATATTTTTACCGACCGACGATAGTAAGGTAGGTATTGTTTTCACACCAAATTTCACATGTGGAGATTTTTACATATCTCCACGAATCATGCATTGTCTTAACAGAAAAAAGTATTTTTAGCATGATGTCTGTCCGTCCGTCCGTCCGTCCGTCCGTCCGTATAGATGTGTACAGCTTGAACGGCTCAACGGATTTTGATGAAATTTGGTATATTTACTTAATGCATCAGTATGATGAATGGATCAACTTTTGGTGCAAATCCGGAAACCGGAAGTGGTAGTATTAGCGATCGACCTTAGGAAGGGAAAGGTTATTTTCACCCCAAATTTCACATGAGGATCTTTATTAGTTTTTTCTTAATTTAAAATTATATGACGTCATCCAGCCATTCATGACGTCACAGCCTGGTCTTACATATATATTATAAATAAAATAAAATTAATAAGTTGACCTGTGGCCAGGTCCGAACCGACCGACGGTTTGAAGTAAATTAATTTCCAGCTACAGAAACAATTTCAAATAATTTTAATATATCTATTAATGTAATAAAAAACAGATATGGACATAACATAAATATTTTAAATTTCATTTTATTTATAATATATGTATATGTAAGACCAGGCTGTGACGTCATGAATGGCTGGATGACGTCATATAATTTTAAATTAAGAAATATTCGTGGAGATATGTAAAAATCTCCAGATGTGTGTGAAATTTGGTGTGAAAACAATACCTCCCTTACTATCGTCGGTCGGTAAAAAATAATAATAAAAATGTAATAATAAAAAATAAAATTTCAATTATATTCATATAATAAATTATTATTATTATTATTATTATTATTATTTGTAATAATTCCAATAAAAATAAATAAAAATAAAAACCAAAAAAAAGTTCAACTAAAACCAAAATTTCAATTATATTCATTTAATACATTATTATTATTATTATTATTAAGTGTTCAGTTATCACATACGCATATATGTATACAGACACACATGCAAAAGCGAAGCTTTGCCGGGTCTGCTATATAATATAAAACTATATAAATAGTCATTTAATATATCTATAGAAGAAAAATATTCAGGTATTTGAAAAATCTATGAAATTTTATTTTTAATTTGGTTCCTTGTTCATTAAAAATTGAATTTTGTTTACTTGTAGAAGAAAGAAAAAAAGGTCAAACCAACAAAAAGGACTTTTTCAAACCTTTGAAAATAGATCCACTATAAAAAAAATATGTTATTATTTGATGAATTTGTAAAGAATTGTGGAAAAATTTGTCTTTATCAATAGAAAATATTTTCTCTCAATCTCTTTGTTCTACTTATTTAATTTATGAGGGTTAGTTATGGTTTTTTTTAGTATGTCTTTCTAGAATTTTCTACATATTTGTGTATTAAAAGCATATTCATCAAAATATTGAAAAAATATAATAGGGAGGTAGAAAAAAGGTTCGAACCCCACTCTTCTTATTTTCACCTAAGGGGTCTTCTGATTGGTTGCCTTTTTGACATTTCTCTTTTTTCGACTTAAACGGCACCCTCAAATTCCTTCAGTTACCATTTGCTCTCTGCATCTCACCAAGTGAACATTATTCGGCTTGCTAACTGAGTGTACTTTTGAATTTGTAGTGTTGTGTTTTTGATTTCATTTTTTGTTTTTTAATCATTCCATCCAAAAAGATGAAAAAAACCAACCATTGTGTTCAGAAAATGACTTCTCAATATCAACAGTAAGTATTGCACATTTTTAAAAGATATTTATGTAGAATAATAATAAAAAAACATTTTTTAATTTTGTAAATCTGTTTATCTGTTAATTATAGTGATAATGAAGAATTCGATCAACATATGAGGAGATTACCGCAAGAATTAGTAGGTCATATTCTGCAATATACAACAATCCAAGAATTGGTTCTTTTTAGTGAAGACCCATATTATTATGATGTGATTATTAATACTGGAATTGTCTATTCTTTGCCTGCTATTTTATTCGACGGTCCAAATTCCTTCTACGCTGAACAGTTTTTTGAACGATTCCATTTTTTAATAGAAACTGTTGATGTAAGTGAATCGAATTTGGAATTTTTAATCAAGTTGCTAAAACATTCATCCATGCCAAGATTAAGAAAAATTGTTTTTCAAGATTTCTCCAAAAGTCAATTAGTTCTAATAGGAGATCTTCTAATAAAATTATCAAGTGAAATCCAAGTAGGTAAATTGCCAAATTGTCCTATTTTCAATAAGGTAGAAGAAATTATTATCAAAGGGTCCAGACTAAATTATGATATTTTTCTAAGGGATATTAATTTGTTTTTTCCAAATTTAAAAAATTTAAGTCTTCCCTATGAATGTTTTTGTAGTAAAAGTATAAATAACTTAATAATGAAAATGAACAAACTTGTAACATTAAATTTGCCGATTTTATTGATAAAAAGAATGGAACCCTTGAAATCCATAGTTAACTTTTCTAATTTAAGAAAATTGGAAATCGCTTTTCATTCTGATAATAAAACCTGGCCATCTTATTTGTCAAAATTAGAAAATTTAGAACATCTACAAATTAGATATAATGGCCCTGAAGAAATTCTCAGGAGTTATTTTGAAATTGCACCATTAGGTAAATTGAAAAAAGTAATGTTAATAGAAATAAAATCCTTTACAAAACAACTAGTTAAAGTGTTTCTTGAAAAAAGGTTACCATTAACAAATTTGAAAATAGAATCATGCGACAATATCCATAGAAATGCCTTGAAAATGCTTAATCAGTTTGAAAATTTAACAGATCTCCGATTAGAATACTGTGATTTATTAAGAAGTAGTTATCTAAAAGATATCCATCAAATAAAAAAATTAAATATTTTATCATTGTTTGCATGTGATAAAATATCCAATAAAGTACTTCCATACATTTTTAAATGTAAAAAATTATATCAATTAATTCTTCCATTGACAAAAATGACACAAGTTAATTCTATAATTAAAATGAACAAATACTTGCGTCTTCATACATTGAACATTTATACAACTGATAAAAATGATGACGATATTGATACAATAAGAGAGGAAGTTGACATTTGTAAAAAATTGTTACCTTGTGCAAGTAATATCGAAATTATTTCAATGTATATGATGGATATTTTATAATAATAATATTTATATAAATTTTTTATTAATTAAAAATACAACTTTAATAAAAAAAACATAAATAAATTCTCATTGTATGGTTGTATTGAAATAAAAAGAGTATAGGTGTACTTATATTAAAATGAATAAAAATAGATTTATGTACTTTTTAATAATTATGTATATAGACAACTTTAATATTAAAAATGTAAAAAATTATCAATGTATGTTGAACTAAAAGTTTAAGAAAATGCTTATTGAATTTTGAATATTATTACGATGTGAAAATATTACTTTCATATAAAAATTAAATAAATTACTCTTATATATTTGTATTTAAATGAAAAATTGATGTTTTATTTAAAAAAGACGATTGTATTTAATATTTTTAATGTATATCTTAATTAATATTAATATTAATTATTAAATATAATAAAAATTCATTAATATTAATAAATATTATAAAATGAAATTTGTGAATTTATTTTGTTTTACTTATTCAATCCCATATCCTTTTCCACATATTCTTTATATCTATATATATATATATATATATATAAAAGGCAATGTCTTAGTGTAGTTAAATCCAAAATTAATTTAATTAGTAATATTTTGGTAAATGTCTATTTATGGTTACCATGGTTAAATTGAAAAATTTACAATAAATAAATAAAAATAATTGGAAATCTTAATTTTAATTAAAATTAATTTACAATAAATAAATAAAAATAATTGGAAATCTTAATTTTAATTAAAATTAATTTGATAAATTTTATTAATATTTTTAATTTTTTTTAAACTGTCAAAAATAACATACCCATAATAACAGTTGTAATAAAAATAAAAATATAAATCATAATGTAATTAAAATATTGAATCGTTTTATTTATATTGTTTCAATTATTGTTTGAATATTTATTAAATTTATATATAGATTTTTTTACATATTTAAATGTATATTTAATAAATTTATTTGTTGATTCTTAATAATAATAATTCAATTTACTTTCTTCAAATTTTTTTTTATTTAAAAGCATATTCAGCATTGAAATTGCCATTAAATATGCAGGTAATTGGAACTCTAACATATAATATTAGCAAATATTCTGGGATGGGAAAAATACTAAGATCATGTCATGTCCTATTAAATATTTTGAATTGTATTTTGAATCATACAATGGTAATGAAATATTGTAGGTAGACTTTTGAGATTAACAATAAGTATCTCTATAATAAGAGAATATACTTATTCTGAAAACTGTTAACTAAAATGTAATATAACTATTAACAATTAATAAAGTAGTAATAATTTTCCAACAAATAAAAATGTAATAATTATTAACAAAAAAAAAAATAAAAAATAAAAAAAAATTATTAACAAAATAAGTTGACCGACTGTTTGAAGTAAATTAATTTCCAGCTACAGAAACAATTTCAAATAATTTAATAATAATATATCTATTAATGTAATAAAAAACAGATATGAATATAACAAATATTTTTACCGACCGACGATAGTAAGGTAGGTATTGTTTTCACACCAAATTTCACATGTGGAGATTTTTACATATCTCCACGAATCATGCATTGTCTTAACAGAAAAAAGTATTTTTAGCATGATGTCTGTCCGTCCGTCCGTCCGTCCGTCCGTCCGTATAGATGTGTACAGCTTGAACGGCTCAACGGATTTTGATGAAATTTGGTATATTTACTTAATGCATCAGTATGATGAATGGATCAACTTTTGGTGCAAATCCGGAAACCGGAAGTGGTAGTATTAGCGATCGACCTTAGGAAGGGAAAGGTTATTTTCACCCCAAATTTCACATGAGGATCTTTATTAGTTTTTTCTTAATTTAAAATTATATGACGTCATCCAGCCATTCATGACGTCACAGCCTGGTCTTACATATATATTATAAATAAAATAAAATTAATAAGTTGACCTGTGGCCAGGTCCGAACCGACCGACGGTTTGAAGTAAATTAATTTCCAGCTACAGAAACAATTTCAAATAATTTTAATATATCTATTAATGTAATAAAAAACAGATATGGACATAACATAAATATTTTAAATTTCATTTTATTTATAATATATGTATATGTAAGACCAGGCTGTGACGTCATGAATGGCTGGATGACGTCATATAATTTTAAATTAAGAAATATTCGTGGAGATATGTAAAAATCTCCAGATGTGTGTGAAATTTGGTGTGAAAACAATACCTCCCTTACTATCGTCGGTCGGTAAAAAATAATAATAAAAATGTAATAATAAAAAATAAAATTTCAATTATATTCATATAATAAATTATTATTATTATTATTATTATTATTATTTGTAATAATTCCAATAAAAATAAATAAAAATAAAAACCAAAAAAAAGTTCAACTAAAACCAAAATTTCAATTATATTCATTTAATACATTATTATTATTATTATTATTAAGTGTTCAGTTATCACATACGCATATATGTATACAGACACACATGCAAAAGCGAAGCTTTGCCGGGTCTGCTATATAATATAAAACTATATAAATAGTCATTTAATATATCTATAGAAGAAAAATATTCAGGTATTTGAAAAATCTATGAAATTTTATTTTTAATTTGGTTCCTTGTTCATTAAAAATTGAATTTTGTTTACTTGTAGAAGAAAGAAAAAAAGGTCAAACCAACAAAAAGGACTTTTTCAAACCTTTGAAAATAGATCCACTTTAAAAAAAATATGTTATTATTTGATGAATTTGTAAAGAATTGTGGAAAAATTTGTCTTTATCAATAGAAAATATTTTCTCTCAATCTCTTTGTTCTACTTATTTAATTTATGAGGGTTAGTTATGGTTTTTTTTAGTATGTCTTTCTAGAATTTTCTACATATTTGTGTATTAAAAGCATATTCATCAAAATATTGAAAAAATATAATAGGGAGGTAGAAAAAAGGTTCGAACCCCACTCTTCTTATTTTCACCTAAGGGGTCTTCTGATTGGTTGCCTTTTTGACATTTCTCTTTTTTCGACTTAAACGGCACCCTCAAATTCCTTCAGTTACCATTTGCTCTCTGCATCTCACCAAGTGAACATTATTCGGCTTGCTAACTGAGTGTACTTTTGAATTTGTAGTGTTGTGTTTTTGATTTCATTTTTTGTTTTTTAATCATTCCATCCAAAAAGATGAAAAAAACCAACCATTGTGTTCAGAAAATGACTTCTCAATATCAACAGTAAGTATTGCACATTTTTAAAAGATATTTATGTAGAATAATAATAAAAAAACATTTTTTAATTTTGTAAATCTGTTTATCTGTTAATTATAGTGATAATGAAGAATTCGATCAACATATGAGGAGATTACCGCAAGAATTAGTAGGTCATATTCTGCAATATACAACAATCCAAGAATTGGTTCTTTTTAGTGAAGACCCATATTATTATGATGTGATTATTAATACTGGAATTGTCTATTCTTTGCCTGCTATTTTATTCGACGGTCCAAATTCCTTCTACGCTGAACAGTTTTTTGAACGATTCCATTTTTTAATAGAAACTGTTGATGTAAGTGAATCGAATTTGGAATTTTTAATCAAGTTGCTAAAACATTCATCCATGCCAAGATTAAGAAAAATTGTTTTTCAAGATTTCTCCAAAAGTCAATTAGTTCTAATAGGAGATCTTCTAATAAAATTATCAAGTGAAATCCAAGTAGGTAAATTGCCAAATTGTCCTATTTTCAATAAGGTAGAAGAAATTATTATCAAAGGGTCCAGACTAAATTATGATATTTTTCTAAGGGATATTAATTTGTTTTTTCCAAATTTAAAAAATTTAAGTCTTCCCTATGAATGTTTTTGTAGTAAAAGTATAAATAACTTAATAATGAAAATGAACAAACTTGTAACATTAAATTTGCCGATTTTATTGATAAAAAGAATGGAACCCTTGAAATCCATAGTTAACTTTTCTAATTTAAGAAAATTGGAAATCGCTTTTCATTCTGATAATAAAACCTGGCCATCTTATTTGTCAAAATTAGAAAATTTAGAACATCTACAAATTAGATATAATGGCCCTGAAGAAATTCTCAGGAGTTATTTTGAAATTGCACCATTAGGTAAATTGAAAAAAGTAATGTTAATAGAAATAAAATCCTTTACAAAACAACTAGTTAAAGTGTTTCTTGAAAAAAGGTTACCATTAACAAATTTGAAAATAGAATCATGCGACAATATCCATAGAAATGCCTTGAAAATGCTTAATCAGTTTGAAAATTTAACAGATCTCCGATTAGAATACTGTGATTTATTAAGAAGTAGTTATCTAAAAGATATCCATCAAATAAAAAAATTAAATATTTTATCATTGTTTGCATGTGATAAAATATCCAATAAAGTACTTCCATACATTTTTAAATGTAAAAAATTATATCAATTAATTCTTCCATTGACAAAAATGACACAAGTTAATTCTATAATTAAAATGAACAAATACTTGCGTCTTCATACATTGAACATTTATACAACTGATAAAAATGATGACGATATTGATACAATAAGAGAGGAAGTTGACATTTGTAAAAAATTGTTACCTTGTGCAAGTAATATCGAAATTATTTCAATGTATATGATGGATATTTTATAATAATAATATTTATATAAATTTTTTATTAATTAAAAATACAACTTTAATAAAAAAAACATAAATAAATTCTCATTGTATGGTTGTATTGAAATAAAAAGAGTATAGGTGTACTTATATTAAAATGAATAAAAATAGATTTATGTACTTTTTAATAATTATGTATATAGACAACTTTAATATTAAAAATGTAAAAAATTATCAATGTATGTTGAACTAAAAGTTTAAGAAAATGCTTATTGAATTTTGAATATTATTACGATGTGAAAATATTACTTTCATATAAAAATTAAATAAATTACTCTTATATATTTGTATTTAAATGAAAAATTGATGTTTTATTTAAAAAAGACGATTGTATTTAATATTTTTAATGTATATCTTAATTAATATTAATATTAATTATTAAATATAATAAAAATTCATTAATATTAATAAATATTATAAAATGAAATTTGTGAATTTATTTTGTTTTACTTATTCAATCCCATATCCTTTTCCACATATTCTTTATATCTATATATATATATATATATATAAAAGGCAATGTCTTAGTGTAGTTAAATCCAAAATTAATTTAATTAGTAATATTTTGGTAAATGTCTATTTATGGTTACCATGGTTACATTGAAAAATTTACAATAAATAAATAAAAATAATTGGAAATCTTAATTTTAATTAAAATTAATTTACAATAAATAAATAAAAATAGTTGGAAATCTTAATTTTAATTAAAATTAATTTGATAAATTTTATTAATATTTTTAATTTTTTTTAAACTGTCAAAAATAACATACCCATAATAACAGTTGTAATAAAAATAAAAATATAAATCATAATGTAAGTAAAATATTGAATCGTTTTATTTATATTGTTTCAATTATTGTTTGAATATTTATTAAATTTATATATAGATTTTTTTACATATTTAAATGTATATTTAATAAATTTATTTGTTGATTCTTAATAATAATAATTCAATTTACTTTCTTCAAATTTTTTTTTATTTAAAAGCATATTCAGCATTGAAATTGCCATTAAATATGCAGGTAATTGGAACTCTAACATATAATATTAGCAAATATTCTGGGATGGGAAAAATACTAAGATCATGTCATGTCCTATTAAATATTTTGAATTGTATTTTGAATCATACAATGGTAATAAAATATTGTAGGTAGACTTTTGAGATTAACAATAAGTATCTCTATAATAAGAGAATATACTTATTCTGAAAACTGTTAACTAAAATGTAATATAACTATTAACAATTAAGTACCGGGACCCCGAGCCTCGGCTCGGTACTTAAGTTAAAAAAAATGATTCATTATTATTGGATTTGGCTGGTAATATTAATACCTGGGACACCGAGCTCTCGCTCTACCCTTTAAAAAATATTGATACACAATTCTTTAATTATTTATTACAATTATTAAATGTTACACATTTGCATCAATCTGATTAAAATTAATGAACTTGTGCTCCTCAATAATACATAAATATATAATATATAGGTACATATATTTTTTTTCTATAGTGTTTTTTTGAAAAACTGTTTAGCGCCCCAAGTGGTTATAAAACAAACTAAAGACAAAAAAACGTGCTTTGCAGCTTTTCGGAATTAAAAAAGCAAAATTGGCAGTCGTGGGACTGGCCGACAGAAGTGAAAACTTCTGCGTAAGAAATTTTAAAACAGACGAAATTCGCGCTATTTCACGAGAAAGATGAATTTCATATGCATGTATATATATATAACTTATATATTATTTTAAACATATATTTTAAACAAATTTGTAACTTATATTTATATATATATAAATACACAACTTTGTTTAAAATATTGCAATACGAACTGTTTTATAATTCTTATCTCTAACATAAAATATATATTTATTATGTGAAGTTCATTTCGTATAATTTTGATTATATATGTATATATGAAATGAACTTTACATAATAAATATATATTTATATGTTAGAGATAATTTATAAAACAGTTCTAATGACAATTCAAATTTCGCGCTCTGTTATAAGAAATTTGAAAGCAGATGGTTTCATGGTGTTGGTCACGATCACGCGAGTTCTATACTTTTTCCCCATCCCGCAAAAGTGCTCAACGCCGCTAAAGAAGTTTTCACTTCAAAAATTATTTAATATTTGGAAATATATCTGACTTATAGAAAAAATGAATATTAATTAAAGAAAGAAATAGTTTTTAAAATATCCTGTATAATATGTAACAATTTTCAAGATAGAAATTTATTACAATATTACAATTATTAACTGTTGCATCATTGCATCAATCTGATTAAAATGAATGGAACTTCGGGTACTCAATAATAATAAATAAAATAATATTAATAAATATATTGAATAATATTTTATTGAAAAAATATTAAAACTTATAAAACTATCTAAAACTTTATTAATAAAAGAACAATGAATAAATAAATATAGAATAGTAATTTATTAAAAAGTAAACAATAGATAAAAAGAAAAAAAAATAACAAAATCATTATTTTCATTTTTAAATAACGATTCACCCGGCGAGTTTCGAACCGACGAAATCCACTCGTTAAAACATCAGTCCAACCGCTGGACTATATGTATTTAGATAAAAAATTGTCATTTTTTTACTGTCTTAGCAGGCAGTATTAAAAATTTTGACGTTTTCCATATATAATTTTCAATTAAGAAATTAATAATGAAGCTGTATGTTTCAAGAGATATCATCAATAAAACTTAATTTTTCTTTATAAATACTATATCTAGTGTGAATTTGAAAAAAATCGTTAGAGCGGTTTTTGAGAACCAATATATATAGATAAATACATATATACAATTTTAGCTAGCATAATAAGATAAGATAAAGTAGTAATAATTTTCCAACAAATAAAAATGTAATAATTATTAACAAAAAAAAAAATAAAAAATAAAAAAAAATTATTAACAAAATAAGTTGACCGACTGTTTGAAGTAAATTAATTTCCAGCTACAGAAACAATTTCAAATAATTTAATAATAATATATCTATTAATGTAATAAAAAACAGATATGAATATAACAAATATTTTTACCGACCGACGATAGTAAGGTAGGTATTGTTTTCACACCAAATTTCACATGTGGAGATTTTTACATATCTCCACGAATCATGCATTGTCTTAACAGAAAAAAGTATTTTTAGCATGATGTCTGTCCGTCCGTCCGTCCGTCCGTCCGTCCGTATAGATGTGTACAGCTTGAACGGCTCAACGGATTTTGATGAAATTTGGTATATTTACTTAATGCATCAGTATGATGAATGGATCAACTTTTGGTGCAAATCCGGAAACCGGAAGTGGTAGTATTAGCGATCGACCTTAGGAAGGGAAAGGTTATTTTCACCCCAAATTTCACATGAGGATCTTTATTAGTTTTTTCTTAATTTAAAATTATATGACGTCATCCAGCCATTCATGACGTCACAGCCTGGTCTTACATATATATTATAAATAAAATAAAATTAATAAGTTGACCTGTGGCCAGGTCCGAACCGACCGACGGTTTGAAGTAAATTAATTTCCAGCTACAGAAACAATTTCAAATAATTTTAATATATCTATTAATGTAATAAAAAACAGATATGGACATAACATAAATATTTTAAATTTCATTTTATTTATAATATATGTATATGTAAGACCAGGCTGTGACGTCATGAATGGCTGGATGACGTCATATAATTTTAAATTAAGAAATATTCGTGGAGATATGTAAAAATCTCCAGATGTGTGTGAAATTTGGTGTGAAAACAATACCTCCCTTACTATCGTCGGTCGGTAAAAAATAATAATAAAAATGTAATAATAAAAAATAAAATTTCAATTATATTCATATAATAAATTATTATTATTATTATTATTTGTAATAATTCCAATAAAAATAAATAAAAATAAAAACCAAAAAAAAGTTCAACTAAAACCAAAATTTCAATTATATTCATTTAATACATTATTATTATTATTATTATTAAGTGTTCAGTTATCACATACGCATATATGTATACAGACACACATGCAAAAGCGAAGCTTTGCCGGGTCTGCTATATAATATAAAACTATATAAATAGTCATTTAATATATCTATAGAAGAAAAATATTCAGGTATTTGAAAAATCTATGAAATTTTATTTTTAATTTGGTTCCTTGTTCATTAAAAATTGAATTTTGTTTACTTGTAGAAGAAAGAAAAAAAGGTCAAACCAACAAAAAGGACTTTTTCAAACCTTTGAAAATAGATCCACTTTAAAAAAAATATGTTATTATTTGATGAATTTGTAAAGAATTGTGGAAAAATTTGTCTTTATCAATAGAAAATATTTTCTCTCAATCTCTTTGTTCTACTTATTTAATTTATGAGGGTTAGTTATGGTTTTTTTTAGTATGTCTTTCTAGAATTTTCTACATATTTGTGTATTAAAAGCATATTCATCAAAATATTGAAAAAATATAATAGGGAGGTAGAAAAAAGGTTCGAACCCCACTCTTCTTATTTTCACCTAAGGGGTCTTCTGATTGGTTGCCTTTTTGACATTTCTCTTTTTTCGACTTAAACGGCACCCTCAAATTCCTTCAGTTACCATTTGCTCTCTGCATCTCACCAAGTGAACATTATTCGGCTTGCTAACTGAGTGTACTTTTGAATTTGTAGTGTTGTGTTTTTGATTTGATTTTTTGTTTTTTAATCATTCCATCCAAAAAGATGAAAAAAACCAACCATTGTGTTCAGAAAATGACTTCTCAATATCAACAGTAAGTATTGCACATTTTTAAAAGATATTTATGTAGAATAATAATAAAAAAACATTTTTTAATTTTGTAAATCTGTTTATCTGTTAATTATAGTGATAATGAAGAATTCGATCAACATATGAGGAGATTACCGCAAGAATTAGTAGGTCATATTCTGCAATATACAACAATCCAAGAATTGGTTCTTTTTAGTGAAGACCCATATTATTATGATGTGATTATTAATACTGGAATTGTCTATTCTTTGCCTGCTATTTTATTCGACGGTCCAAATTCCTTCTACGCTGAACAGTTTTTTGAACGATTCCATTTTTTAATAGAAACTGTTGATGTAAGTGAATCGAATTTGGAATTTTTAATCAAGTTGCTAAAACATTCATCCATGCCAAGATTAAGAAAAATTGTTTTTCAAGATTTCTCCAAAAGTCAATTAGTTCTAATAGGAGATCTTCTAATAAAATTATCAAGTGAAATCCAAGTAGGTAAATTGCCAAATTGTCCTATTTTCAATAAGGTAGAAGAAATTATTATCAAAGGGTCCAGACTAAATTATGATATTTTTCTAAGGGATATTAATTTGTTTTTTCCAAATTTAAAAAATTTAAGTCTTCCCTATGAATGTTTTTGTAGTAAAAGTATAAATAACTTAATAATGAAAATGAACAAACTTGTAACATTAAATTTGCCGATTTTATTGATAAAAAGAATGGAACCCTTGAAATCCATAGTTAACTTTACTAATTTAAGAAAATTGGAAATCGCTTTTCATTCTGATAATAAAACCTGGCCATCTTATTTGTCAAAATTAGAAAATTTAGAACATCTACAAATTAGATATAATGGCCCTGAAGAAATTCTCAGGAGTTATTTTGAAATTGCACCATTAGGTAAATTGAAAAAAGTAATGTTAATAGAAATAAAATCCTTTACAAAACAACTAGTTAAAGTGTTTCTTGAAAAAAGGTTACCATTAACAAATTTGAAAATAGAATCATGCGACAATATCCATAGAAATGCCTTGAAAATGCTTAATCAGTTTGAAAATTTAACAGATCTCCGATTAGAATACTGTGATTTATTAAGAAGTAGTTATCTAAAAGATATCCATCAAATAAAAAAATTAAATATTTTATCATTGTTTGCATGTGATAAAATATCCAATAAAGTACTTCCATACATTTTTAAATGTAAAAAATTATATCAATTAATTCTTCCATTGACAAAAATGACACAAGTTAATTCTATAATTAAAATGAACAAATACTTGCGTCTTCATACATTGAACATTTATACAACTGATAAAAATGATGACGATATTGATACAATAAGAGAGGAAGTTGACATTTGTAAAAAATTGTTACCTTGTGCAAGTAATATCGAAATTATTTCAATGTATATGATGGATATTTTATAATAATAATATTTATATAAATTTTTTATTAATTAAAAATACAACTTTAATAAAAAAAACATAAATAAATTCTCATTGTATGGTTGTATTGAAATAAAAAGAGTATAGGTGTACTTATATTAAAATGAATAAAAATAGATTTATGTACTTTTTAATAATTATGTATATAGACAACTTTAATATTAAAAATGTAAAAAATTATCAATGTATGTTGAACTAAAAGTTTAAGAAAATGCTTATTGAATTTTGAATATTATTACGATGTGAAAATATTACTTTCATATAAAAATTAAATAAATTACTCTTATATATTTGTATTTAAATGAAAAATTGATGTTTTATTTAAAAAAGACGATTGTATTTAATATTTTTAATGTATATCTTAATTAATATTAATATTAATTATTAAATATAATAAAAATTCATTAATATTAATAAATATTATAAAATAAAATTTGTGAATTTATTTTGTTTTACTTATTCAATCCCATATCCTTTTCCACATATTCTTTATATCTATATATATATATATATATATAAAAGGCAATGTCTTAGTGTAGTTAAATCCAAAATTAATTTAATTAGTAATATTTTGGTAAATGTCTATTTATGGTTACCATGGTTACATTGAAAAATTTACAATAAATAAATAAAAATAATTGGAAATCTTAATTTTAATTAAAATTAATTTACAATAAATAAATAAAAATAGTTGGAAATCTTAATTTTAATTAAAATTAATTTGATAAATTTTATTAATATTTTTAATTTTTTTTAAACTGTCAAAAATAACATACCCATAATAACAGTTGTAATAAAAATAAAAATATAAATCATAATGTAAGTAAAATATTGAATCGTTTTATTTATATTGTTTCAATTATTGTTTGAATATTTATTAAATTTATATATAGATTTTTTTACATATTTAAATGTATATTTAATAAATTTATTTGTTGATTCTTAATAATAATAATTCAATTTACTTTCTTCAAATTTTTTTTTATTTAAAAGCATATTCAGCATTGAAATTGCCATTAAATATGCAGGTAATTGGAACTCTAACATATAATATTAGCAAATATTCTGGGATGGGAAAAATACTAAGATCATGTCATGTCCTATTAAATATTTTGAATTGTATTTTGAATCATACAATGGTAATAAAATATTGTAGGTAGACTTTTGAGATTAACAATAAGTATCTCTATAATAAGAGAATATACTTATTCTGAAAACTGTTAACTAAAATGTAATATAACTATTAACAATTAATAAAGTAGAAATAATTTTCCAACAAATAAAAATGTAATAATTATTAACAAAAAAAAAAATAAAAAATAAAAATAAATTATTAACAAAATAAGTTGACCGACTGTTTGAAGTAAATTAATTTCCAGCTACAGAAACAATTTCAAATAATTTAATAATAATATATCTATTAATGTAATAAAAAACAGATATGAATATAACAAATATTTTTACCGACCGACGATAGTAAGGTAGGTATTGTTTTCACACCAAATTTCACATGTGGAGATTTTTACATATCTCCACGAATCATGCATTGTCTTAACAGAAAAAAGTATTTTTAGCATGATGTCTGTCCGTCCGTCCGTCCGTCCGTCCGTCCGTATAGATGTGTACAGCTTGAACGGCTCAACGGATTTTGATGAAATTTGGTATATTTACTTAATGCATCAGTATGATGAATGGATCAACTTTTGGTGCAAATCCGGAAACCGGAAGTGGTAGTATTAGCGATCGACCTTAGGAAGGGAAAGGTTATTTTCACCCCAAATTTCACATGAGGATCTTTATTAGTTTTTTCTTAATTTAAAATTATATGACGTCATCCAGCCATTCATGACGTCACAGCCTGGTCTTACATATATATTATAAATAAAATAAAATTAATAAGTTGACCTGTGGCCAGGTCCGAACCGACCGACGGTTTGAAGTAAATTAATTTCCAGCTACAGAAACAATTTCAAATAATTTTAATATATCTATTAATGTAATAAAAAACAGATATGGACATAACATAAATATTTTAAATTTCATTTTATTTATAATATATGTATATGTAAGACCAGGCTGTGACGTCATGAATGGCTGGATGACGTCATATAATTTTAAATTAAGAAATATTCGTGGAGATATGTAAAAATCTCCAGATGTGTGTGAAATTTGGTGTGAAAACAATACCTCCCTTACTATCGTCGGTCGGTAAAAAATAATAATAAAAATGTAATAATAAAAAATAAAATTTCAATTATATTCATATAATAAATTATTATTATTATTATTATTTGTAATAATTCCAATAAAAATAAATAAAAATAAAAACCAAAAAAAAGTTCAACTAAAACCAAAATTTCAATTATATTCATTTAATACATTATTATTATTATTATTATTAAGTGTTCAGTTATCACATACGCATATATGTATACAGACACACATGCAAAAGCGAAGCTTTGCCGGGTCTGCTATATAATATAAAACTATATAAATAGTCATTTAATATATCTATAGAAGAAAAATATTCAGGTATTTGAAAAATCTATGAAATTTTATTTTTAATTTGGTTCCTTGTTCATTAAAAATTGAATTTTGTTTACTTGTAGAAGAAAGAAAAAAAGGTCAAACCAACAAAAAGGACTTTTTCAAACCTTTGAAAATAGATCCACTTTAAAAAAAATATGTTATTATTTGATGAATTTGTAAAGAATTGTGGAAAAATTTGTCTTTATCAATAGAAAATATTTTCTCTCAATCTCTTTGTTCTACTTATTTAATTTATGAGGGTTAGTTATGGTTTTTTTTAGTATGTCTTTCTAGAATTTTCTACATATTTGTGTATTAAAAGCATATTCATCAAAATATTGAAAAAATATAATAGGGAGGTAGAAAAAAGGTTCGAACCCCACTCTTCTTATTTTCACCTAAGGGGTCTTCTGATTGGTTGCCTTTTTGACATTTCTCTTTTTTCGACTTAAACGGCACCCTCAAATTCCTTCAGTTACCATTTGCTCTCTGCATCTCACCAAGTGAACATTATTCGGCTTGCTAACTGAGTGTACTTTTGAATTTGTAGTGTTGTGTTTTTGATTTGATTTTTTGTTTTTTAATCATTCCATCCAAAAAGATGAAAAAAACCAACCATTGTGTTCAGAAAATGACTTCTCAATATCAACAGTAAGTATTGCACATTTTTAAAAGATATTTATGTAGAATAATAATAAAAAAACATTTTTTAATTTTGTAAATCTGTTTATCTGTTAATTATAGTGATAATGAAGAATTCGATCAACATATGAGGAGATTACCGCAAGAATTAGTAGGTCATATTCTGCAATATACAACAATCCAAGAATTGGTTCTTTTTAGTGAAGACCCATATTATTATGATGTGATTATTAATACTGGAATTGTCTATTCTTTGCCTGCTATTTTATTCGACGGTCCAAATTCCTTCTACGCTGAACAGTTTTTTGAACGATTCCATTTTTTAATAGAAACTGTTGATGTAAGTGAATCGAATTTGGAATTTTTAATCAAGTTGCTAAAACATTCATCCATGCCAAGATTAAGAAAAATTGTTTTTCAAGATTTCTCCAAAAGTCAATTAGTTCTAATAGGAGATCTTCTAATAAAATTATCAAGTGAAATCCAAGTAGGTAAATTGCCAAATTGTCCTATTTTCAATAAGGTAGAAGAAATTATTATCAAAGGGTCCAGACTAAATTATGATATTTTTCTAAGGGATATTAATTTGTTTTTTCCAAATTTAAAAAATTTAAGTCTTCCCTATGAATGTTTTTGTAGTAAAAGTATAAATAACTTAATAATGAAAATGAACAAACTTGTAACATTAAATTTGCCGATTTTATTGATAAAAAGAATGGAACCCTTGAAATCCATAGTTAACTTTACTAATTTAAGAAAATTGGAAATCGCTTTTCATTCTGATAATAAAACCTGGCCATCTTATTTGTCAAAATTAGAAAATTTAGAACATCTACAAATTAGATATAATGGCCCTGAAGAAATTCTCAGGAGTTATTTTGAAATTGCACCATTAGGTAAATTGAAAAAAGTAATGTTAATAGAAATAAAATCCTTTACAAAACAACTAGTTAAAGTGTTTCTTGAAAAAAGGTTACCATTAACAAATTTGAAAATAGAATCATGCGACAATATCCATAGAAATGCCTTGAAAATGCTTAATCAGTTTGAAAATTTAACAGATCTCCGATTAGAATACTGTGATTTATTAAGAAGTAGTTATCTAAAAGATATCCATCAAATAAAAAAATTAAATATTTTATCATTGTTTGCATGTGATAAAATATCCAATAAAGTACTTCCATACATTTTTAAATGTAAAAAATTATATCAATTAATTCTTCCATTGACAAAAATGACACAAGTTAATTCTATAATTAAAATGAACAAATACTTGCGTCTTCATACATTGAACATTTATACAACTGATAAAAATGATGACGATATTGATACAATAAGAGAGGAAGTTGACATTTGTAAAAAATTGTTACCTTGTGCAAGTAATATCGAAATTATTTCAATGTATATGATGGATATTTTATAATAATAATATTTATATAAATTTTTTATTAATTAAAAATACAACTTTAATAAAAAAAACATAAATAAATTCTCATTGTATGGTTGTATTGAAATAAAAAGAGTATAGGTGTACTTATATTAAAATGAATAAAAATAGATTTATGTACTTTTTAATAATTATGTATATAGACAACTTTAATATTAAAAATGTAAAAAATTATCAATGTATGTTGAACTAAAAGTTTAAGAAAATGCTTATTGAATTTTGAATATTATTACGATGTGAAAATATTACTTTCATATAAAAATTAAATAAATTACTCTTATATATTTGTATTTAAATGAAAAATTGATGTTTTATTTAAAAAAGACGATTGTATTTAATATTTTTAATGTATATCTTAATTAATATTAATATTAATTATTAAATATAATAAAAATTCATTAATATTAATAAATATTATAAAATGAAATTTGTGAATTTATTTTGTTTTACTTATTCAATCCCATATCCTTTTCCACATATTCTTTATATCTATATATATATATATATATATATATAAAAGGCAATGTCTTAGTGTAGTTAAATCCAAAATTAATTTAATTAGTAATATTTTGGTAAATGTCTATTTATGGTTACCATGGTTAAATTGAAAAATTTACAATAAATAAATAAAAATAATTGGAAATCTTAATTTTAATTAAAATTAATTTACAATAAATAAATAAAAATAATTGGAAATCTTAATTTTAATTAAAATTAATTTGATAAATTTTATTAATATTTTTAATTTTTTTTAAACTGTCAAAAATAACATACCCATAATAACAGTTGTAATAAAAATAAAAATATAAATCATAATGTAAGTAAAATATTGAATCGTTTTATTTATATTGTTTCAATTATTGTTTGAATATTTATTAAATTTATATATAGATTTTTTTACATATTTAAATGTATATTTAATAAATTTATTTGTTGATTCTTAATAATAATAATTCAATTTACTTTCTTCAAATTTTTTTTTATTTAAAAGCATATTCAGCATTGAAATTGCCATTAAATATGCAGGTAATTGGAACTCTAACATATAATATTAGCAAATATTCTGGGATGGGAAAAATACTAAGATCATGTCATGTCCTATTAAATATTTTGAATTGTATTTTGAATCATACAATGGTAATGAAATATTGTAGGTAGACTTTTGAGATTAACAATAAGTATCTCTATAATAAGAGAATATACTTATTCTGAAAACTGTTAACTAAAATGTAATATAACTATTAACAATTAATAAAGTAGTAATAATTTTCCAACAAATAAAAATGTAATAATTATTAACAAAAAAAAAAATAAAAAATAAAAAAAAATTATTAACAAAATAAGTTGACCGACTGTTTGAAGTAAATTAATTTCCAGCTACAGAAACAATTTCAAATAATTTAATAATAATATATCTATTAATGTAATAAAAAACAGATATGAATATAACAAATATTTTTACCGACCGACGATAGTAAGGTAGGTATTGTTTTCACACCAAATTTCACATGTGGAGATTTTTACATATCTCCACGAATCATGCATTGTCTTAACAGAAAAAAGTATTTTTAGCATGATGTCTGTCCGTCCGTCCGTCCGTCCGTCCGTCCGTATAGATGTGTACAGCTTGAACGGCTCAACGGATTTTGATGAAATTTGGTATATTTACTTAATGCATCAGTATGATGAATGGATCAACTTTTGGTGCAAATCCGGAAACCGGAAGTGGTAGTATTAGCGATCGACCTTAGGAAGGGAAAGGTTATTTTCACCCCAAATTTCACATGAGGATCTTTATTAGTTTTTTCTTAATTTAAAATTATATGACGTCATCCAGCCATTCATGACGTCACAGCCTGGTCTTACATATATATTATAAATAAAATAAAATTAATAAGTTGACCTGTGGCCAGGTCCGAACCGACCGACGGTTTGAAGTAAATTAATTTCCAGCTACAGAAACAATTTCAAATAATTTTAATATATCTATTAATGTAATAAAAAACAGATATGGACATAACATAAATATTTTAAATTTCATTTTATTTATAATATATGTATATGTAAGACCAGGCTGTGACGTCATGAATGGCTGGATGACGTCATATAATTTTAAATTAAGAAATATTCGTGGAGATATGTAAAAATCTCCAGATGTGTGTGAAATTTGGTGTGAAAACAATACCTCCCTTACTATCGTCGGTCGGTAAAAAATAATAATAAAAATGTAATAATAAAAAATAAAATTTCAATTATATTCATATAATAAATTATTATTATTATTATTATTATTATTATTTGTAATAATTCCAATAAAAATAAATAAAAATAAAAACCAAAAAAAAGTTCAACTAAAACCAAAATTTCAATTATATTCATTTAATACATTATTATTATTATTATTATTAAGTGTTCAGTTATCACATACGCATATATGTATACAGACACACATGCAAAAGCGAAGCTTTGCCGGGTCTGCTATATAATATAAAACTATATAAATAGTCATTTAATATATCTATAGAAGAAAAATATTCAGGTATTTGAAAAATCTATGAAATTTTATTTTTAATTTGGTTCCTTGTTCATTAAAAATTGAATTTTGTTTACTTGTAGAAGAAAGAAAAAAAGGTCAAACCAACAAAAAGGACTTTTTCAAACCTTTGAAAATAGATCCACTTTAAAAAAAATATGTTATTATTTGATGAATTTGTAAAGAATTGTGGAAAAATTTGTCTTTATCAATAGAAAATATTTTCTCTCAATCTCTTTGTTCTACTTATTTAATTTATGAGGGTTAGTTATGGTTTTTTTTAGTATGTCTTTCTAGAATTTTCTACATATTTGTGTATTAAAAGCATATTCATCAAAATATTGAAAAAATATAATAGGGAGGTAGAAAAAAGGTTCGAACCCCACTCTTCTTATTTTCACCTAAGGGGTCTTCTGATTGGTTGCCTTTTTGACATTTCTCTTTTTTCGACTTAAACGGCACCCTCAAATTCCTTCAGTTACCATTTGCTCTCTGCATCTCACCAAGTGAACATTATTCGGCTTGCTAACTGAGTGTACTTTTGAATTTGTAGTGTTGTGTTTTTGATTTGATTTTTTGTTTTTTAATCATTCCATCCAAAAAGATGAAAAAAACCAACCATTGTGTTCAGAAAATGACTTCTCAATATCAACAGTAAGTATTGCACATTTTTAAAAGATATTTATGTAGAATAATAATAAAAAAACATTTTTTAATTTTGTAAATCTGTTTATCTGTTAATTATAGTGATAATGAAGAATTCGATCAACATATGAGGAGATTACCGCAAGAATTAGTAGGTCATATTCTGCAATATACAACAATCCAAGAATTGGTTCTTTTTAGTGAAGACCCATATTATTATGATGTGATTATTAATACTGGAATTGTCTATTCTTTGCCTGCTATTTTATTCGACGGTCCAAATTCCTTCTACGCTGAACAGTTTTTTGAACGATTCCATTTTTTAATAGAAACTGTTGATGTAAGTGAATCGAATTTGGAATTTTTAATCAAGTTGCTAAAACATTCATCCATGCCAAGATTAAGAAAAATTGTTTTTCAAGATTTCTCCAAAAGTCAATTAGTTCTAATAGGAGATCTTCTAATAAAATTATCAAGTGAAATCCAAGTAGGTAAATTGCCAAATTGTCCTATTTTCAATAAGGTAGAAGAAATTATTATCAAAGGGTCCAGACTAAATTATGATATTTTTCTAAGGGATATTAATTTGTTTTTTCCAAATTTAAAAAATTTAAGTCTTCCCTATGAATGTTTTTGTAGTAAAAGTATAAATAACTTAATAATGAAAATGAACAAACTTGTAACATTAAATTTGCCGATTTTATTGATAAAAAGAATGGAACCCTTGAAATCCATAGTTAACTTTTCTAATTTAAAAAAATTGGAAATCGCTTTTCATTCTGATAATAAAACCTGGCCATCTTATTTGTCAAAATTAGAAAATTTAGACATCTACAAATTAGATATAATGGCCCTGAAGAAATTCTCAGGAGTTATTTTGAAATTGCACCATTAGGTAAATTGAAAAAAGTAATGTTAATAGAAATAAAATCCTTTACAAAACAACTAGTTAAAGTGTTTCTTGAAAAAAGGTTACCATTAACAAATTTGAAAATAGAATCATGCGACAATATCCATAGAAATGCCTTGAAAATGCTTAATCAGTTTGAAAATTTAACAGATCTCCGATTAGAATACTGTGATTTATTAAGAAGTAGTTATCTAAAAGATATCCATCAAATAAAAAAATTAAATATTTTATCATTGTTTGCATGTGATAAAATATCCAATAAAGTACTTCCATACATTTTTAAATGTAAAAAATTATATCAATTAATTCTTCCATTGACAAAAATGACACAAGTTAATTCTATAATTAAAATGAACAAATACTTGCGTCTTCATACATTGAACATTTATACAACTGATAAAAATGATGACGATATTGATACAATAAGAGAGGAAGTTGACATTTGTAAAAAATTGTTACCTTGTGCAAGTAATATCGAAATTATTTCAATGTATATGATGGATATTTTATAATAATAATATTTATATAAATTTTTTATTAATTAAAAATACAACTTTAATAAAAAAAACATAAATAAATTCTCATTGTATGGTTGTATTGAAATAAAAAGAGTATAGGTGTACTTATATTAAAATGAATAAAAATAGATTTATGTACTTTTTAATAATTATGTATATAGACAACTTTAATATTAAAAATGTAAAAAATTATCAATGTATGTTGAACTAAAAGTTTAAGAAAATGCTTATTGAATTTTGAATATTATTACGATGTGAAAATATTACTTTCATATAAAAATTAAATAAATTACTCTTATATATTTGTATTTAAATGAAAAATTGATGTTTTATTTAAAAAAGACGATTGTATTTAATATTTTTAATGTATATCTTAATTAATATTAATATTAATTATTAAATATAATAAAAATTCATTAATATTAATAAATATTATAAAATGAAATTTGTGAATTTATTTTGTTTTACTTATTCAATCCCATATCCTTTTCCACATATTCTTTATATCTATATATATATATATATATATATAAAAGGCAATGTCTTAGTGTAGTTAAATCCAAAATTAATTTAATTAGTAATATTTTGGTAAATGTCTATTTATGGTTACCATGGTTAAATTGAAAAATTTACAATAAATAAATAAAAATAATTGGAAATCTTAATTTTAATTAAAATTAATTTACAATAAATAAATAAAAATAATTGGAAATCTTAATTTTAATTAAAATTAATTTGATAAATTTTATTAATATTTTTAATTTTTTTTAAACTGTCAAAAATAACATACCCATAATAACAGTTGTAATAAAAATAAAAATATAAATCATAATGTAAGTAAAATATTGAATCGTTTTATTTATATTGTTTCAATTATTGTTTGAATATTTATTAAATTTATATATAGATTTTTTTACATATTTAAATGTATATTTAATAAATTTATTTGTTGATTCTTAATAATAATAATTCAATTTACTTTCTTCAAATTTTTTTTTATTTAAAAGCATATTCAGCATTGAAATTGCCATTAAATATGCAGGTAATTGGAACTCTAACATATAATATTAGCAAATATTCTGGGATGGGAAAAATACTAAGATCATGTCATGTCCTATTAAATATTTTGAATTGTATTTTGAATCATACAATGGTAATGAAATATTGTAGGTAGACTTTTGAGATTAACAATAAGTATCTCTATAATAAGAGAATATACTTATTCTGAAAACTGTTAACTAAAATGTAATATAACTATTAACAATTAATAAAGTAGTAATAATTTTCCAACAAATAAAAATGTAATAATTATTAACAAAAAAAAAAATAAAAAATAAAAAAAAATTATTAACAAAATAAGTTGACCGACTGTTTGAAGTAAATTAATTTCCAGCTACAGAAACAATTTCAAATAATTTAATAATAATATATCTATTAATGTAATAAAAAACAGATATGAATATAACAAATATTTTTACCGACCGACGATAGTAAGGTAGGTATTGTTTTCACACCAAATTTCACATGTGGAGATTTTTACATATCTCCACGAATCATGCATTGTCTTAACAGAAAAAAGTATTTTTAGCATGATGTCTGTCCGTCCGTCCGTCCGTCCGTCCGTCCGTATAGATGTGTACAGCTTGAACGGCTCAACGGATTTTGATGAAATTTGGTATATTTACTTAATGCATCAGTATGATGAATGGATCAACTTTTGGTGCAAATCCGGAAACCGGAAGTGGTAGTATTAGCGATCGACCTTAGGAAGGGAAAGGTTATTTTCACCCCAAATTTCACATGAGGATCTTTATTAGTTTTTTCTTAATTTAAAATTATATGACGTCATCCAGCCATTCATGACGTCACAGCCTGGTCTTACATATATATTATAAATAAAATAAAATTAATAAGTTGACCTGTGGCCAGGTCCGAACCGACCGACGGTTTGAAGTAAATTAATTTCCAGCTACAGAAACAATTTCAAATAATTTTAATATATCTATTAATGTAATAAAAAACAGATATGGACATAACATAAATATTTTAAATTTCATTTTATTTATAATATATGTATATGTAAGACCAGGCTGTGACGTCATGAATGGCTGGATGACGTCATATAATTTTAAATTAAGAAATATTCGTGGAGATATGTAAAAATCTCCAGATGTGTGTGAAATTTGGTGTGAAAACAATACCTCCCTTACTATCGTCGGTCGGTAAAAAATAATAATAAAAATGTAATAATAAAAAATAAAATTTCAATTATATTCATATAATAAATTATTATTATTATTATTATTATTATTATTTGTAATAATTCCAATAAAAATAAATAAAAATAAAAACCAAAAAAAAGTTCAACTAAAACCAAAATTTCAATTATATTCATTTAATACATTATTATTATTATTATTATTAAGTGTTCAGTTATCACATACGCATATATGTATACAGACACACATGCAAAAGCGAAGCTTTGCCGGGTCTGCTATATAATATAAAACTATATAAATAGTCATTTAATATATCTATAGAAGAAAAATATTCAGGTATTTGAAAAATCTATGAAATTTTATTTTTAATTTGGTTCCTTGTTCATTAAAAATTGAATTTTGTTTACTTGTAGAAGAAAGAAAAAAAGGTCAAACCAACAAAAAGGACTTTTTCAAACCTTTGAAAATAGATCCACTTTAAAAAAAATATGTTATTATTTGATGAATTTGTAAAGAATTGTGGAAAAATTTGTCTTTATCAATAGAAAATATTTTCTCTCAATCTCTTTGTTCTACTTATTTAATTTATGAGGGTTAGTTATGGTTTTTTTTAGTATGTCTTTCTAGAATTTTCTACATATTTGTGTATTAAAAGCATATTCATCAAAATATTGAAAAAATATAATAGGGAGGTAGAAAAAAGGTTCGAACCCCACTCTTCTTATTTTCACCTAAGGGGTCTTCTGATTGGTTGCCTTTTTGACATTTCTCTTTTTTCGACTTAAACGGCACCCTCAAATTCCTTCAGTTACCATTTGCTCTCTGCATCTCACCAAGTGAACATTATTCGGCTTGCTAACTGAGTGTACTTTTGAATTTGTAGTGTTGTGTTTTTGATTTGATTTTTTGTTTTTTAATCATTCCATCCAAAAAGATGAAAAAAACCAACCATTGTGTTCAGAAAATGACTTCTCAATATCAACAGTAAGTATTGCACATTTTTAAAAGATATTTATGTAGAATAATAATAAAAAAACATTTTTTAATTTTGTAAATCTGTTTATCTGTTAATTATAGTGATAATGAAGAATTCGATCAACATATGAGGAGATTACCGCAAGAATTAGTAGGTCATATTCTGCAATATACAACAATCCAAGAATTGGTTCTTTTTAGTGAAGACCCATATTATTATGATGTGATTATTAATACTGGAATTGTCTATTCTTTGCCTGCTATTTTATTCGACGGTCCAAATTCCTTCTACGCTGAACAGTTTTTTGAACGATTCCATTTTTTAATAGAAACTGTTGATGTAAGTGAATCGAATTTGGAATTTTTAATCAAGTTGCTAAAACATTCATCCATGCCAAGATTAAGAAAAATTGTTTTTCAAGATTTCTCCAAAAGTCAATTAGTTCTAATAGGAGATCTTCTAATAAAATTATCAAGTGAAATCCAAGTAGGTAAATTGCCAAATTGTCCTATTTTCAATAAGGTAGAAGAAATTATTATCAAAGGGTCCAGACTAAATTATGATATTTTTCTAAGGGATATTAATTTGTTTTTTCCAAATTTAAAAAATTTAAGTCTTCCCTATGAATGTTTTTGTAGTAAAAGTATAAATAACTTAATAATGAAAATGAACAAACTTGTAACATTAAATTTGCCGATTTTATTGATAAAAAGAATGGAACCCTTGAAATCCATAGTTAACTTTTCTAATTTAAAAAAATTGGAAATCGCTTTTCATTCTGATAATAAAACCTGGCCATCTTATTTGTCAAAATTAGAAAATTTAGACATCTACAAATTAGATATAATGGCCCTGAAGAAATTCTCAGGAGTTATTTTGAAATTGCACCATTAGGTAAATTGAAAAAAGTAATGTTAATAGAAATAAAATCCTTTACAAAACAACTAGTTAAAGTGTTTCTTGAAAAAAGGTTACCATTAACAAATTTGAAAATAGAATCATGCGACAATATCCATAGAAATGCCTTGAAAATGCTTAATCAGTTTGAAAATTTAACAGATCTCCGATTAGAATACTGTGATTTATTAAGAAGTAGTTATCTAAAAGATATCCATCAAATAAAAAAATTAAATATTTTATCATTGTTTGCATGTGATAAAATATCCAATAAAGTACTTCCATACATTTTTAAATGTAAAAAATTATATCAATTAATTCTTCCATTGACAAAAATGACACAAGTTAATTCTATAATTAAAATGAACAAATACTTGCGTCTTCATACATTGAACATTTATACAACTGATAAAAATGATGACGATATTGATACAATAAGAGAGGAAGTTGACATTTGTAAAAAATTGTTACCTTGTGCAAGTAATATCGAAATTATTTCAATGTATATGATGGATATTTTATAATAATAATATTTATATAAATTTTTTATTAATTAAAAATACAACTTTAATAAAAAAAACATAAATAAATTCTCATTGTATGGTTGTATTGAAATAAAAAGAGTATAGGTGTACTTATATTAAAATGAATAAAAATAGATTTATGTACTTTTTAATAATTATGTATATAGACAACTTTAATATTAAAAATGTAAAAAATTATCAATGTATGTTGAACTAAAAGTTTAAGAAAATGCTTATTGAATTTTGAATATTATTACGATGTGAAAATATTACTTTCATATAAAAATTAAATAAATTACTCTTATATATTTGTATTTAAATGAAAAATTGATGTTTTATTTAAAAAAGACGATTGTATTTAATATTTTTAATGTATATCTTAATTAATATTAATATTAATTATTAAATATAATAAAAATTCATTAATATTAATAAATATTATAAAATGAAATTTGTGAATTTATTTTGTTTTACTTATTCAATCCCATATCCTTTTCCACATATTCTTTATATCTATATATATATATATATATATATATAAAAGGCAATGTCTTAGTGTAGTTAAATCCAAAATTAATTTAATTAGTAATATTTTGGTAAATGTCTATTTATGGTTACCATGGTTACATTGAAAAATTTACAATTAATAAATAAAAATAATTGGAAATCTTAATTTTAATTAAAATTAATTTACAATAAATAAATAAAAATAATTGGAAATCTTAATTTTAATTAAAATTAATTTGATAAATTTTATTAATATTTTTAATTTTTTTTAAACTGTCAAAAATAACATACCCATAATAACAGTTGTAATAAAAATAAAAATATAAATCATAATGTAAGTAAAATATTGAATCGTTTTATTTATATTGTTTCAATTATTGTTTGAATATTTATTAAATTTATATATAGATTTTTTTACATATTTAAATGTATATTTAATAAATTTATTTGTTGATTCTTAATAATAATAATTCAATTTACTTTCTTCAAATTTTTTTTTATTTAAAAGCATATTCAGCATTGAAATTGCCATTAAATATGCAGGTAATTGGAACTCTAACATATAATATTAGCAAATATTCTGGGATGGGAAAAATACTAAGATCATGTCATGTCCTATTAAATATTTTGAATTGTATTTTGAATCATACAATGGTAATGAAATATTGTAGGTAGACTTTTGAGATTAACAATAAGTATCTCTATAATAAGAGAATATACTTATTCTGAAAACTGTTAACTAAAATGTAATATAACTATTAACAATTAATAAAGTAGTAATAATTTTCCAACAAATAAAAATGTAATAATTATTAACAAAAAAAAAAAATAAAAAATAAAAAAAAATTATTAACAAAATAAGTTGACCGACTGTTTGAAGTAAATTAATTTCCAGCTACAGAAACAATTTCAAATAATTTAATAATAATATATCTATTAATGTAATAAAAAACAGATATGAATATAACAAATATTTTTACCGACCGACGATAGTAAGGTAGGTATTGTTTTCACACCAAATTTCACATGTGGAGATTTTTACATATCTCCACGAATCATGCATTGTCTTAACAGAAAAAAGTATTTTTAGCATGATGTCTGTCCGTCCGTCCGTCCGTCCGTCCGTCCGTATAGATGTGTACAGCTTGAACGGCTCAACGGATTTTGATGAAATTTGGTATATTTACTTAATGCATCAGTATGATGAATGGATCAACTTTTGGTGCAAATCCGGAAACCGGAAGTGGTAGTATTAGCGATCGACCTTAGGAAGGGAAAGGTTATTTTCACCCCAAATTTCACATGAGGATCTTTATTAGTTTTTTCTTAATTTAAAATTATATGACGTCATCCAGCCATTCATGACGTCACATATATATTATAAATAAAATAAAATTAATAAGTTGACCTGTGGCCAGGTCCGAACCGACCGACGGTTTGAACTAAATTAATTTCCAGCTACAAAAACAATTTCAAATAATTTTAATATATCTATTAATGTAATAAAAAACAGATATGGACATAACATAAATATTTTAAATTTAATTTTATTTATAATATATATATATGTAAGACCAGGCTGTGACGTCATGAATGGCTGGATGACGTCATATAATTTTAAATTAAGAAATATTCGTGGAGATATGTAAAAATCTCCAGATGTGTGTGAAATTTGGTGTGAAAACAATACCTACCTTACTATCGTCGGTCGGTAAAAAATAATAATAAAAATGTAATAATAAAAAATAAAATTTCAATTATATTCATATAATAAATTATTATTATTATTATTATTTGTAATAATTCCAATAAAAATAAATAAAAATAAAAACCAAAAAAAAGTTCAACTAAAACCAAAATTTCAATTATATTCATTTAATACATTATTATTATTATTATTATTAAGTGTTCAGTTATCACATACGCATATATGTATACAGACACACATGCAAAAGCGAAGCTTTGCCGGGTCTGCTATATAATATAAAACTATATAAATAGTCATTTAATATATCTATAGAAGAAAAATATTCAGGTATTTGAAAAATCTATGAAATTTTATTTTTAATTTGGTTCCTTGTTCATTAAAAATTGAATTTTGTTTACTTGTAGAAGAAAGAAAAAAAGGTCAAACCAACAAAAAGGACTTTTTCAAACCTTTGAAAATAGATCCACTTTAAAAAAAATATGTTATTATTTGATGAATTTGTAAAGAATTGTGGAAAAATTTGTCTTTATCAATAGAAAATATTTTCTCTCAATCTCTTTGTTCTACTTATTTAATTTATGAGGGTTAGTTATGGTTTTTTTTAGTATGTCTTTCTAGAATTTTCTACATATTTGTGTATTAAAAGCATATTCATCAAAATATTGAAAAAATATAATAGGGAGGTAGAAAAAAGGTTCGAACCCCACTCTTCTTATTTTCACCTAAGGGGTCTTCTGATTGGTTGCCTTTTTGACATTTCTCTTTTTTCGACTTAAACGGCACCCTCAAATTCCTTCAGTTACCATTTGCTCTCTGCATCTCACCAAGTGAACATTATTCGGCTTGCTAACTGAGTGTACTTTTGAATTTGTAGTGTTGTGTTTTTGATTTGATTTTTTGTTTTTTAATCATTCCATCCAAAAAGATGAAAAAAACCAACCATTGTGTTCAGAAAATGACTTCTCAATATCAACAGTAAGTATTGCACATTTTTAAAAGATATTTATGTAGAATAATAATAAAAAAACATTTTTTAATTTTGTAAATCTGTTTATCTGTTAATTATAGTGATAATGAAGAATTCGATCAACATATGAGGAGATTACCGCAAGAATTAGTAGGTCATATTCTGCAATATACAACAATCCAAGAATTGGTTCTTTTTAGTGAAGACCCATATTATTATGATGTGATTATTAATACTGGAATTGTCTATTCTTTGCCTGCTATTTTATTCGACGGTCCAAATTCCTTCTACGCTGAACAGTTTTTTGAACGATTCCATTTTTTAATAGAAACTGTTGATGTAAGTGAATCGAATTTGGAATTTTTAATCAAGTTGCTAAAACATTCATCCATGCCAAGATTAAGAAAAATTGTTTTTCAAGATTTCTCCAAAAGTCAATTAGTTCTAATAGGAGATCTTCTAATAAAATTATCAAGTGAAATCCAAGTAGGTAAATTGCCAAATTGTCCTATTTTCAATAAGGTAGAAGAAATTATTATCAAAGGGTCCAGACTAAATTATGATATTTTTCTAAGGGATATTAATTTGTTTTTTCCAAATTTAAAAAATTTAAGTCTTCCCTATGAATGTTTTTGTAGTAAAAGTATAAATAACTTAATAATGAAAATGAACAAACTTGTAACATTAAATTTGCCGATTTTATTGATAAAAAGAATGGAACCCTTGAAATCCATAGTTAACTTTTCTAATTTAAGAAAATTGGAAATCGCTTTTCATTCTGATAATAAAACCTGGCCATCTTATTTGTCAAAATTAGAAAATTTAGAACATCTACAAATTAGATATAATGGCCCTGAAGAAATTCTCAGGAGTTATTTTGAAATTGCACCATTAGGTAAATTGAAAAAAGTAATGTTAATAGAAATAAAATCCTTTACAAAACAACTAGTTAAAGTGTTTCTTGAAAAAAGGTTACCATTAACAAATTTGAAAATAGAATCATGCGACGATATTCATAGAAATGCCTTGAAAATGCTTAATCAGTTTGAAAATTTAACAGATCTCCGATTAGAATACTGTGATTTATTAAGAAGTAGTTATCTAAAAGATATCCATCAAATAAAAAAATTAAATATTTTATCATTGTTTGCATGTGATAAAATATCCAATAAAGTACTTCCATACATTTTTAAATGTAAAAAATTATATCAATTAATTCTTCCATTGACAAAAATGACACAAGTTAATTCTATAATTAAAATGAACAAATACTTGCGTCTTCATACATTGAACATTTATACAACTGATAAAAATGATGACGATATTGATACAATAAGAGAGGAAGTTGACATTTGTAAAAAATTGTTACCTTGTGCAAGTAATATCGAAATTATTTCAATGTATATGATGGATATTTTATAATAATAATATTTATATAAATTTTTTATTAATTAAAAATACAACTTTAATAAAAAAAACATAAATAAATTCTCATTGAATGGTTGTATTGAAATAAAAAGAGTATAGGTGTACTTATATTAAAATGAATAAAAATAGATTTATGTACTTTTTAATCATTATGTATATAGACAACTTTAATATTAAAAATGTAAAAAATTATCAATGTATGTTGAACTAAAAGTTTAAGAAAATGCTTATTGAATTTTGAATATTATTACGATGTGAAAATATTACTTTCATATAAAAATTAAATAAATTACTCTTATATATTTGTATTTAAATGAAAAATTGATGTTTTATTTAAAAAAGACGATTGTATTTAATATTTTTAATGTATATCTTAATTAATATATAGTGTACAAATTCATAAAATAATAAATGGGGTGTTGGTTGTTCATAAGAATAAAATAATCACTTAAAAAGAAACAGATAATATAACATTTATTCACTTAAGGCATTAATTACATAAGATGGACGAAGCGTAATACAAATCATGTATATCAACACCACGTAAGAGACTATCGACTCTCATCTTTTTCACAATCCATCCACACCAGCGTGAACCTATCACAGAACAGTCATTCATTTCCGCTCAAATTTAAATTTACACTACAGCTCGGCCAACCTGACCTTTTTGGCTTGCCCTCAAGCCACTTTTTTTTTTTTTTTTTTATTTATTGCATAATAAGAACACAATCTTACATAAATTGTATCATAAGTTTAGCATAACATAAGTTTTCTTTTATAATAACATAAATTTTATCATAAGTTTAGCATAACATAAGTTTTTATAATAACATAAATTTTATCATAAGTTTAGCATAACATAAGTTTTTATAATAACATAAATTTTTATCATAATTTTAGGATAACATCAATTTTATAACATAAATTTTATCATAATTTTAGCATAACATAAGTTTTTTAGCATAACATAGGTTTTGTTCTTAAACGGATTTTACAGACCGCCACATACGCATGTTTTCAGGAGAAATAATGCCTTCATAAGGTATTTGGGTTAATTGTTCGCCTTCGGGATCTTTGACTACATATCTATCTAAATCTAATTTTTTACAAATCACATAGGGTCCTCTATATTTTGGGATCAATTTCTTATTTACTCCAGGAGTCACATCTACATTTTTTATCATTACATAATCTCCCACATTATAATTATGAGGAACTTTATGTCTCTTATTATAATAATTTTTATTATATTCAGCCGTCATTTTAATTTTTGAACATGCTACCTCTCTACTTTCTTCCAAATCACGATCATTAAACATCATTTCATTAAATAATTGTCTTAATTCATCGGTGACTTCACCCTTCTGTTCTATTCCAAACAATAATTTAGAGGGAGTTTCACCCGTCGCTCTATTTACAGAATTATTAAAAGAAAATTCTACTTCTTTTAATTTTTTATCCCAACTAGCAGGGGTTTCGGCTAACTTTGCCAGCATTGGTGTAAGAGATCTGTTTATTCTTTCTATTTGACCATTAGCATGCGGGGTTGCAGAGGCTATCAAGATATGCTGAATGTTTTGTTCATTCATAAAGTCTTTAAATTTACTAGAGGTGAAGGCTGTACCTCTATCTGAAATTATTCTTGTCGGAATACTATAATAGGTAAAATAACTTTTTAAATGCTTAATGACTTCTTCAGTTTTTGTACTTGTTGTGGCATAAAGTTTTACAAATTTTGAAAATGAGTCAATTATTTCAAATATATATTTATGTTTATTGTTTGTTCTCTCTAAAGGACCATAATGATCTATGTGAATGGTATGAAACGGGACATTTCCTTTATCATGAGAATGCAATGTGCCTTCAATTTTATTTGATAACGATGAATAAGTAATACACTTAAAGCAATTTTCAATAAATTTTTTGATTTTTTCTTTAACATTCGGAAACCAATATATTCTTAATAAATAATCAGCTGTTTTATTTATCCCTTGATGTCCAATTTGCTCATGACAGGACTTTATAACATTATTTTCCATTGAATCAGGTACATAAAATAACGCTTTGTTATTATACTTTCTATAAACGAGACCATTATTTAATTCAAATAATTTATCTTGTCTTTTTTCTAATTGAGCCTTTATATTTGCAATGCGTTGATCTAAATTTTGTAGAATTGCTAAATTTCGTTCAAAGCTATTTTCAGTTATTATTAAAATTTGAGACTTACGGCTTAGGGCATCAGCATGTTTCATTTGCTCCGAAGCCCTGTGTTCCAATGTATAATTATAATTCCTTAGAATTAGAGACCATCTTAAAATACGAGGATTTATTTCTTTACGTTCCAATGTTTGTTTTAAACTATTACAATCCGTTACTATTTTAAATTGAATACCTTGTAAATATATTCTAAATCGCTCTAACGCATAAACAATTGCTAATGCTTCTAATTCAAAACTGTGGTATTTTGATTCTTGAGGGGTTGTTCTTTTACTAAAGTAACAAATAGGATGAAATTTTCCATCGGGTTGTTTTTGAACTAAAACGGATCCAAATCCATGGGAACTTGCATCACAATGTAATTCAGTTTCTGCTTTGGGGGAGTATATAGCTAATATAGGAGATTGTATTAATTTTTGCTTTAAATTTTCAAAACAAATAGTTTCTTTTTCTGTCCAATTAAATTCATCTAATTTTAATAAATTATATAGGGGTTTTGCTATTATTGCAAAATTTGGTATAAATTTCCGAAAATAGGAAATTAGACCTAAAAAGCTATGCAATTCTTTAGAATTTCTCGGAATAGAATAATCTTTAACAGCATTAATATTTTCACTATTGGGACTAATGCCCTCCTCATTAATCACATATCCTAAATAATTAATTTGAGTCGAAAGAAATTCACACTTAGCAGATTTTAATTCTAAATTATTTACATTAATTATATTTAGTACTTCTTTTAAAATTTCCAGATTTTCTTCAATTGTTTCTGTTGCAATTAAAATATCATCTAAGTATATTTGAATATTTTGTTGATCAATCAACTTTCTAAATGCTTGAGTAATAAAACGCATGAAAAATGAACTTCCATTAGATAATCCAAATGGCATTTTTATATATTCATATTGCCCTAAGTAAGTTATAAAAGAAGTATATTTTGTCGACTCTTCATTTAATTTTATATTATGAAATGCATCTTTTAAATCTAGTCGCGTAAAATATTTTTTTCCTTTTAAATTATCAATTTGGTCTTCAATATGAGGAATTGGAAATACATCTCGGCTTGTTATTTTATTTAATTCCCTATAATCTATCGCCATTCTAAATTTACCATCTTTCTTTTTCACTAAGACAATTGGACTACTATATTGAGAATTACTAGGCTTAATTATTCTCCGTTCCAATAAATCATCAATAATTAATTTTACAGATTCTTTTTCATCTATTGATAATCTCCTAGGCCTTGCATAAAATATTTTATGATTAGGATTTATTTGTAATTTTAATTCTAATTTTGTCTCGGGCTCATTCGGCTTTTCTTTTTGAAAATAATCTTTTTCCATTATAGACTTAACTTTATTTTTAACTTTCCATTCTAAATTTGGATTTATATTTAAATCGCTTAATTCATTTGAATTTATTTCTGAAATATTTAAAATTTCTTCAAATGGAAATTTAAAATTTAAAGCTTCATCTTTACATTTAATTTGTACAGAGTCACCAAAAGTTATCATTAAATTTTCATTTGACATAAAATCTCTGCCTAATAAACAAAAATTTGAGATTGTATCTTTTGGCACAACATAAAATTTTATTCTTACATAAAATTGATCATTTATTCTTAAATTTTTATACAATGTGCCTAATATTGAAATTTTAGATCCATTAATACCTTGAAATTGATTTATTTCCTCATAAGGTGCTAATTTATAATTACTAGGTAAAGCTTGTTCATTTAATAAGGAAATTGGGCTACCTGTGTCCAAAATTGCCAAATGTTCACCACAGTCCATGTCCACCTTCACGACGTATTCGGGTACTCGTTTCACTTGGTCTTTTATCAGATGAGTCGTTGTTGAAGAATATGGCGTTGCCGATGAAGTCGTTGACGTCGATGCGACTTTTGGGCAATCCTTCTTCTGATGACGCATTGAGCCACAGAGATAACAGGAACCACGATCACGTTTGGGTTTAGGACAATTTGCAGCAATATGACCTCGTTCGTTGCAATTATAACAGCCCTTGGGTGTATCTATTTTTTGAACAGATAAAGGAGTTTTACTATTAAAAGTTTTACTCACCGGGGTTGATGGAATTTTTCGCTTTTGCTTGTCATAAATTTCTAATTTCTCTTTTAATTGTTTAAGATTTTTAGATTCATATAAGAATAGCTTATTATTAAACTCTTCTGCTATTCCATCAACAATGTATTGGATCAGTGCACCCACTTCCACTTTGCCCTTCGCAGCCAAATCTTTCATCATGTACATATACTCTAAAGAAGATTCTTCTTTTTTTTTTTTTTTTTTAGAAAGTTCTTTGTGTATGTCGGCACTGTTCACTTTTACACCAAATTCAGATTTTAATTTACTTTTTAAACTTGTCCATGTGTTTATTCCTCTTTCACCATTGATATACAATTTGGCTATTCCTTTTAATGATTTCTTCGCAAAAACTAATTTTTCAACGTCATTAAATTTCATAATTAACGCTAATTCTTCAAAATCGTTAATCCAGTTTTCTATAGCATAAGAATCTTCACCATTGAACGATCGAATTGACTCTTCAATGTCCTTAAAATTCATTGTATATCGGGGCGAATTTTTATTTTTTAATAAGGTAATTTTTTCTTTCTTCTTTTGGTCATTATCTATCTCTTCTTGAACATCTTCGTACTCACTTTCTTCTTCTTCTATCTCTTCATCTTCTTGATCTTCTTGTAATTTTTTATTTAAGTTTTCTATATTGTTTAACGCAGCACAAATGAGTTCCGCCATTTTGACTTCACTGCCAGTACACTCTTGTCTTAAAATTATACATGTGTCTCTTAGTTTTTCTAAATTAAATGCGAGAATTTCGGCTTTTTTACTTTTAAATTGTTCAGAATTTTCATCCAAGTTAAATCCAGAAAATTTTAAAATTTTTGATCTATTCAACCTTGACTCGTCGTCAAATAATATTATATATAAAGTTTTTACAGATTTCGCTAATGCGTTTTTTACCGTTTCGCGAATTTGGGGAATATCTCCCAAAGACATCATGTTTTTTTTTTTTTTTTTTATGAAAATTTGAATAACACAATTAATTACGATTAATTTAGTTCAAATTTTTCCAACCGGTAATCGTTAATTATCGAATCAAGTATCAATCCATCGGTTATCCATCGAATCAATCGGTTATTATCGGTCAATCAATCGTACTATCCCACTTCTGATATTATAGTGTACAAATTCATAAAATAATAAATGGGGTGTTGGTTGTTCATAAGAATAAAATAATCACTTAAAAAGAAACAGATAATATAACATTTATTCACTTAAGGCATTAATTACATAAGATGGACGAAGCGTATTACAAATCATGTATATCAACACCACGTAAGAGACTATCGACTCTCATCTTTTTCACAATCCATCCACACCAGCGTGAACCTATCACAGAACAGTCATTCATTTCCGCTCAAATTTAAATTTACACTACAAATATTAATATTAATTATTAAATATAATAAAAATTCATTAATATTAATAAATATTATAAAATGAAATTTGTGAATTTATTTTGTTTTACTTATTCAATCCCATATCCTTTTCCACATATTCTTTATATCTATATATATATATATATAAAAGGCAATGTCTTAGTGTAGTTAAATAAAAAATTAATTTAATTAGTAATATTTTGGTAAATGTCTATTTATGGTTACCATGGTTACATTGAAAAATTTACAATAAATAAATAAAAATAATTGGAAATCTTAATTTTAATTAAAATTAATTTACAATAAATAAATAAAAATAATTGGAAATCTTAATTTTAATTAAAATTAATTTGATAAATTTTATTAATATTTTTAATTTTTTTTAAACTGTCAAAAATAACATACCCATAATAACAGTTGTAATAAAAATAAAAATATAAATCATAATGTAAGTAAAATATTGAATCGTTTTATTTATATTGTTTCAATTATTGTTTGAATATTTATTAAATTTATATATAGATTTTTTTACATATTTAAATGTATATTTAATAAATTTATTTGTTGATTCTTAATAATAATAATTCAATTTACTTTCTTCAAATTTTTTTTATTTAAAAGCATATTCAGCATTGAAATTGCCATTAAATATGCAGGTAATTGGAACTCTAACATATAATATTAGCAAATATTCTGGGATGGGAAAAATACTAAGATCATGTCATGTCCTATTAAATATTTTGAATTGTATTTTGAATCATACAATGGTAATGAAATATTGTAGGTAGACTTTTGAGATTAACAATAAGTATCTCTATAATAAGAGAATATACTTATTCTGAAAACTGTTAACTAAAATGTAATATAACTATTAACAATTAATAAAGTAGAAATAATTTTCCAACAAATAAAAATGTAATAATTATTAACAAAAAAAAAAATAAAAAATAAAAATAAATTATTAACAAAATAAGTTGACCGACTGTTTGAAGTAAATTAATTTCCAGCTACAGAAACAATTTCAAATAATTTAATAATAATATATCTATTAATGTAATAAAAAACAGATATGAATATAACAAATATTTTTACCGACCGACGATAGTAAGGTAGGTATTGTTTTCACACCAAATTTCACATGTGGAGATTTTTACATATCTCCACGAATCATGCATTGTCTTAACAGAAAAAAGTATTTTTAGCATGATGTCTGTCCGTCCGTCCGTCCGTCCGTCCGTCCGTATAGATGTGTACAGCTTGAACGGCTCAACGGATTTTGATGAAATTTGGTATATTTACTTAATGCATCAGTATGATGAATGGATCAACTTTTGGTGCAAATCCGGAAACCGGAAGTGGTAGTATTAGCGATCGACCTTAGGAAGGGAAAGGTTATTTTCACCCCAAATTTCACATAAGGATCTGTATTAGTTTTTTCTTAATTTAAAATTATATGACGTCATCCAGCCATTCATGACGTCACAGCCTGGTCTTACATATATATTATAAATAAAATAAAATTAATAAGTTGACCTGTGGCCAGGTCCGAACCGACCGACGGTTTGAAGTAAATTAATTTCCAGCTACAGAAACAATTTCAAATAATTTTAATATATCTATTAATGTAATAAAAAACAGATATGGACATAACATAAATATTTTAAATTTCATTTTATTTATAATATATGTATATGTAAGACCAGGCTGTGACGTCATGAATGGCTGGATGACGTCATATAATTTTAAATTAAGAAATATTCGTGGAGATATGTAAAAATCTCCAGATGTGTGTGAAATTTGGTGTGAAAACAATACCTCCCTTACTATCGTCGGTCGGTAAAAAATAATAATAAAAATGTAATAATAAAAAATAAAATTTCAATTATATTCATATAATAAATTATTATTATTATTATTATTTGTAATAATTCCAATAAAAATAAATAAAAATAAAAACCAAAAAAAAGTTCAACTAAAACCAAAATTTCAATTATATTCATTTAATACATTATTATTATTATTATTATTAAGTGTTCAGTTATCACATACGCATATATGTATACAGACACACATGCAAAAGCGAAGCTTTGCCGGGTCTGCTATATAATATAAAACTATATAAATAGTCATTTAATATATCTATAGAAGAAAAATATTCAGGTATTTGAAAAATCTATGAAATTTTATTTTTAATTTGATTCCTTGTTCATTAAAAATTGAATTTTGTTTACTTGTAGAAGAAAGAAAAAAAGGTCAAACCAACAAAAAGGACTTTTTCAAACCTTTGAAAATAGATCCACTTTAAAAAAAATATGTTATTATTTGATGAATTTGTAAAGAATTGTGGAAAAATTTGTCTTTATCAATAGAAAATATTTTCTCTCAATCTCTTTGTTCTACTTATTTAATTTATGAGGGTTAGTTATGGTTTTTTTTAGTATGTCTTTCTAGAATTTTCTACATATTTGTGTATTAAAAGCATATTCATCAAAATATTGAAAAAATATAATAGGGAGGTAGAAAAAAGGTTCGAACCCCACTCTTCTTATTTTCACCTAAGGGGTCTTCTGATTGGTTGCCTTTTTGACATTTCTCTTTTTTCGACTTAAACGGCACCCTCAAATTCCTTCAGTTACCATTTGCTCTCTGCATCTCACCAAGTGAACATTATTCGGCTTGCTAACTGAGTGTACTTTTGAATTTGTAGTGTTGTGTTTTTGATTTGATTTTTTGTTTTTTAATCATTCCATCCAAAAAGATGAAAAAAACAAACCATTGTGTTCAGAAAATAACTTCTCAATATCAACAGTAAGTATTGCACATTTTTAAAAGATATTTATGTAGAATAATAATAAAAAAACATTTTTTAATTTTGTAAATCTGTTTATCTGTTAATTATAGTGATAATGAAGAATTCGATCAACATATGAGGAGATTACCGCAAGAATTAGTAGGTCATATTCTGCAATATACAACAATCCAAGAATTGGTTCTTTTTAGTGAAGACCCATATTATTATGATGTGATTATTAATACTGGAATTGTCTATTCTTTGCCTGCTATTTTATTCGACGGTCCAAATTCCTTCTACGCTGAACAGTTTTTTGAACGATTCCATTTTTTAATAGAAACTGTTGATGTAAGTGAATCGAATTTGGAATTTTTAATCAAGTTGCTAAAACATTCATCCATGCCAAGATTAAGAAAAATTGTTTTTCAAGATTTCTCCAAAAGTCAATTAGTTCTAATAGGAGATCTTCTAATAAAATTATCAAGTGAAATCCAAGTAGGTAAATTGCCAAATTGTCCTATTTTCAATAAGGTAGAAGAAATTATTATCAAAGGGTCCAGACTAAATTATGATATTTTTCTAAGGGATATTAATTTGTTTTTTCCAAATTTAAAAAATTTAAGTCTTCCCTATGAATGTTTTTGTAGTAAAAGTATAAATAACTTAATAATGAAAATGAACAAACTTGTAACATTAAATTTGCCGATTTTATTGATAAAAAGAATGGAACCCTTGAAATCCATAGTTAACTTTTCTAATTTAAGAAAATTGGAAATCGCTTTTCATTCTGATAATAAAACCTGGCCATCTTATTTGTCAAAATTAGAAAATTTAGAACATCTACAAATTAGATATAATGGCCCTGAAGAAATTCTCAGGAGTTATTTTGAAATTGCACCATTAGGTAAATTGAAAAAAGTAATGTTAATAGAAATAAAATCCTTTACAAAACAACTAGTTAAAGTGTTTCTTGAAAAAAGGTTACCATTAACAAATTTGAAAATAGAATCATGCGACAATATCCATAGAAATGCCTTGAAAATGCTTAATCAGTTTGAAAATTTAACAGATCTCCGATTAGAATACTGTGATTTATTAAGAAGTAGTTATCTAAAAGATATCCATCAAATAAAAAAATTAAATATTTTATCATTGTTTGCATGTGATAAAATATCCAATAAAGTACTTCCATACATTTTTAAATGTAAAAAATTATATCAATTAATTCTTCCATTGACAAAAATGACACAAGTTAATTCTATAATTAAAATGAACAAATACTTGCGTCTTCATACATTGAACATTTATACAACTGATAAAAATGATGACGATATTGATACAATAAGAGAGGAAGTTGACATTTGTAAAAAATTGTTACCTTGTGCAAGTAATATCGAAATTATTTCAATGTATATGATGGATATTTTATAATAATAATATTTATATAAATTTTTTATTAATTAAAAATACAACTTTAATAAAAAAAACATAAATAAATTCTCATTGTATGGTTGTATTGAAATAAAAAGAGTATAGGTGTACTTATATTAAAATGAATAAAAATAGATTTATGTACTTTTTAATAATTATGTATATAGACAACTTTAATATTAAAAATGTAAAAAATTATCAATGTATGTTGAACTAAAAGTTTAAGAAAATGCTTATTGAATTTTGAATATTATTACGATGTGAAAATATTACTTTCATATAAAAATTAAATAAATTACTCTTATATATTTGTATTTAAATGAAAAATTGATGTTTTATTTAAAAAAGACGATTGTATTTAATATTTTTAATGTATATCTTAATTAATATTAATATTAATTATTAAATATAATAAAAATTCATTAATATTAATAAATATTATAAAATGAAATTTGTGAATTTATTTTGTTTTACTTATTCAATCCCATATCCTTTTCCACATATTCTTTATATCTATATATATATATATATATAAAAGGCAATGTCTTAGTGTAGTTAAATCCAAAATTAATTTAATTAGTAATATTTTGGTAAATGTCTATTTATGGTTACCATGGTTACATTGAAAAATTTACAATAAATAAATAAAAATAATTGGAAATCTTAATTTTAATTAAAATTAATTTACAATAAATAAATAAAAATAGTTGGAAATCTTAATTTTAATTAAAATTAATTTGATAAATTTTATTAATATTTTTAATTTTTTTTAAACTGTCAAAAATAACATACCCATAATAACAGTTGTAATAAAAATAAAAATATAAATCATAATGTAAGTAAAATATTGAATCGTTTTATTTATATTGTTTCAATTATTGTTTGAATATTTATTAAATTTATATATAGATTTTTTTACATATTTAAATGTATATTTAATAAATTTATTTGTTGATTCTTAATAATAATAATTCAATTTACTTTCTTCAAATTTTTTTTTATTTAAAAGCATATTCAGCATTGAAATTGCCATTAAATATGCAGGTAATTGGAACTCTAACATATAATATTAGCAAATATTCTGGGATGGGAAAAATACTAAGATCATGTCATGTCCTATTAAATATTTTGAATTGTATTTTGAATCATACAATGGTAATGAAATATTGTAGGTAGACTTTTGAGATTAACAATAAGTATCTCTATAATAAGAGAATATACTTATTCTGAAAACTGTTAACTAAAATGTAATATAACTATTAACAATTAATAAAGTAGAAATAATTTTCCAACAAATAAAAATGTAATAATTATTAACAAAAAAAAAAATAAAAAATAAAAATAAATTATTAACAAAATAAGTTGACCGACTGTTTGAAGTAAATTAATTTCCAGCTACAGAAACAATTTCAAATAATTTAATAATAATATATCTATTAATGTAATAAAAAACAGATATGAATATAACAAATATTTTTACCGACCGACGATAGTAAGGTAGGTATTGTTTTCACACCAAATTTCACATGTGGAGATTTTTACATATCTCCACGAATCATGCATTGTCTTAACAGAAAAAAGTATTTTTAGCATGATGTCTGTCCGTCCGTCCGTCCGTCCGTCCGTCCGTATAGATGTGTACAGCTTGAACGGCTCAACGGATTTTGATGAAATTTGGTATATTTACTTAATGCATCAGTATGATGAATGGATCAACTTTTGGTGCAAATCCGGAAACCGGAAGTGGTAGTATTAGCGATCGACCTTAGGAAGGGAAAGGTTATTTTCACCCCAAATTTCACATGAGGATCTTTATTAGTTTTTTCTTAATTTAAAATTATATGACGTCATCCAGCCATTCATGACGTCACATATATATTATAAATAAAATAAAATTAATAAGTTGACCTGTGGCCAGGTCCGAACCGACCGACGGTTTGAACTAAATTAATTTCCAGCTACAAAAACAATTTCAAATAATTTTAATATATCTATTAATGTAATAAAAAACAGATATGGACATAACATAAATATTTTAAATTTAATTTTATTTATAATATATATATATGTAAGACCAGGCTGTGACGTCATGAATGGCTGGATGACGTCATATAATTTTAAATTAAGAAATATTCGTGGAGATATGTAAAAATCTCCAGATGTGTGTGAAATTTGGTGTGAAAACAATACCTACCTTACTATCGTCGGTCGGTAAAAAATAATAATAAAAATGTAATAATAAAAAATAAAATTTCAATTATATTCATATAATAAATTATTATTATTATTATTATTATTATTATTTGTAATAATTCCAATAAAAATAAATAAAAATAAAAACCAAAAAAAAGTTCAACTAAAACCAAAATTTCAATTATATTCATTTAATACATTATTATTATTATTATTATTAAGTGTTCAGTTATCACATACGCATATATGTATACAGACACACATGCAAAAGCGAAGCTTTGCCGGGTCTGCTATATAATATAAAACTATATAAATAGTCATTTAATATATCTATAGAAGAAAAATATTCAGGTATTTGAAAAATCTATGAAATTTTATTTTTAATTTGGTTCCTTGTTCATTAAAAATTGAATTTTGTTTACTTGTAGAAGAAAGAAAAAAAGGTCAAACCAACAAAAAGGACTTTTTCAAACCTTTGAAAATAGATCCACTTTAAAAAAAATATGTTATTATTTGATGAATTTGTAAAGAATTGTGGAAAAATTTGTCTTTATCAATAGAAAATATTTTCTCTCAATCTCTTTGTTCTACTTATTTAATTTATGAGGGTTAGTTATGGTTTTTTTTAGTATGTCTTTCTAGAATTTTCTACATATTTGTGTATTAAAAGCATATTCATCAAAATATTGAAAAAATATAATAGGGAGGTAGAAAAAAGGTTCGAACCCCACTCTTCTTATTTTCACCTAAGGGGTCTTCTGATTGGTTGCCTTTTTGACATTTCTCTTTTTTCGACTTAAACGGCACCCTCAAATTCCTTCAGTTACCATTTGCTCTCTGCATCTCACCAAGTGAACATTATTCGGCTTGCTAACTGAGTGTACTTTTGAATTTGTAGTGTTGTGTTTTTGATTTGATTTTTTGTTTTTTAATCATTCCATCCAAAAAGATGAAAAAAACCAACCATTGTGTTCAGAAAATGACTTCTCAATATCAACAGTAAGTATTGCACATTTTTAAAAGATATTTATGTAGAATAATAATAAAAAAACATTTTTTAATTTTGTAAATCTGTTTATCTGTTAATTATAGTGATAATGAAGAATTCGATCAACATATGAGGAGATTACCGCAAGAATTAGTAGGTCATATTCTGCAATATACAACAATCCAAGAATTGGTTCTTTTTAGTGAAGACCCATATTATTATGATGTGATTATTAATACTGGAATTGTCTATTCTTTGCCTGCTATTTTATTCGACGGTCCAAATTCCTTCTACGCTGAACAGTTTTTTGAACGATTCCATTTTTTAATAGAAACTGTTGATGTAAGTGAATCGAATTTGGAATTTTTAATCAAGTTGCTAAAACATTCATCCATGCCAAGATTAAGAAAAATTGTTTTTCAAGATTTCTCCAAAAGTCAATTAGTTCTAATAGGAGATCTTCTAATAAAATTATCAAGTGAAATCCAAGTAGGTAAATTGCCAAATTGTCCTATTTTCAATAAGGTAGAAGAAATTATTATCAAAGGGTCCAGACTAAATTATGATATTTTTCTAAGGGATATTAATTTGTTTTTTCCAAATTTAAAAAATTTAAGTCTTCCCTATGAATGTTTTTGTAGTAAAAGTATAAATAACTTAATAATGAAAATGAACAAACTTGTAACATTAAATTTGCCGATTTTATTGATAAAAAGAATGGAACCCTTGAAATCCATAGTTAACTTTTCTAATTTAAAAAAATTGGAAATCGCTTTTCATTCTGATAATAAAACCTGGCCATCTTATTTGTCAAAATTAGAAAATTTAGAACATCTACAAATTAGATATAATGGCCCTGAAGAAATTCTCAGGAGTTATTTTGAAATTGCACCATTAGGTAAATTGAAAAAAGTAATGTTAATAGAAATAAAATCCTTTACAAAACAACTAGTTAAAGTGTTTCTTGAAAAAAGGTTACCATTAACAAATTTGAAAATAGAATCATGCGACAATATCCATAGAAATGCCTTGAAAATGCTTAATCAGTTTGAAAATTTAACAGATCTCCGATTAGAATACTGTGATTTATTAAGAAGTAGTTATCTAAAAGATATCCATCAAATAAAAAAATTAAATATTTTATCATTGTTTGCATGTGATAAAATATCCAATAAAGTACTTCCATACATTTTTAAATGTAAAAAATTATATCAATTAATTCTTCCATTGACAAAAATGACACAAGTTAATTCTATAATTAAAATGAACAAATACTTGCGTCTTCATACATTGAACATTTATACAACTGATAAAAATGATGACGATATTGATACAATAAGAGAGGAAGTTGACATTTGTAAAAAATTGTTACCTTGTGCAATTAATATCGAAATTATTTCAATGTATATGATGGATATTTTATAATAATAATATTTATATAAATTTTTTATTAATTAAAAATACAACTTTAATAAAAAAAACATAAATAAATTCTCATTGTATGGTTGTATTGAAATAAAAAGAGTATAGGTGTACTTATATTAAAATGAATAAAAATAGATTTATGTACTTTTTAATAATTATGTATATAGACAACTTTAATATTAAAAATGTAAAAAATTATCAATGTATGTTGAACTAAAAGTTTAAGAAAATGCTTATTGAATTTTGAATATTATTACGATGTGAAAATATTACTTTCATATAAAAATTAAATAAATTACTCTTATATATTTGTATTTAAATGAAAAATTGATGTTTTATTTAAAAAAGACGATTGTATTTAATATTTTTAATGTATATCTTAATTAATATTAATATTAATTATTAAATATAATAAAAATTCATTAATATTAATAAATATTATAAAATGAAATTTGTGAATTTATTTTGTTTTACTTATTCAATCCCATATCCTTTTCCACATATTCTTTATATCTATATATATATATATATATAAAAGGCAATGTCTTAGTGTAGTTAAATCCAAAATTAATTTAATTAGTAATATTTTGGTAAATGTCTATTTATGGTTACCATGGTTACATTGAAAAATTTACAATAAATAAATAAAAATAATTGGAAATCTTAATTTTAATTAAAATTAATTTACAATAAATAAATAAAAATAGTTGGAAATCTTAATTTTAATTAAAATTAATTTGATAAATTTTATTAATATTTTTAATTTTTTTTAAACTGTCAAAAATAACATACCCATAATAACAGTTGTAATAAAAATAAAAATATAAATCATAATGTAAGTAAAATATTGAATCGTTTTATTTATATTGTTTCAATTATTGTTTGAATATTTATTAAATTTATATATAGATTTTTTTACATATTTAAATGTATATTTAATAAATTTATTTGTTGATTCTTAATAATAATAATTCAATTTACTTTCTTCAAATTTTTTTTTATTTAAAAGCATATTCAGCATTGAAATTGCCATTAAATATGCAGGTAATTGGAACTCTAACATATAATATTAGCAAATATTCTGGGATGGGAAAAATACTAAGATCATGTCATGTCCTATTAAATATTTTGAATTGTATTTTGAATCATACAATGGTAATGAAATATTGTAGGTAGACTTTTGAGATTAACAATAAGTATCTCTATAATAAGAGAATATACTTATTCTGAAAACTGTTAACTAAAATGTAATATAACTATTAACAATTAATAAAGTAGAAATAATTTTCCAACAAATAAAAATGTAATAATTATTAACAAAAAAAAAAATAAAAAATAAAAATAAATTATTAACAAAATAAGTTGACCGACTGTTTGAAGTAAATTAATTTCCAGCTACAGAAACAATTTCAAATAATTTAATAATAATATATCTATTAATGTAATAAAAAACAGATATGAATATAACAAATATTTTTACCGACCGACGATAGTAAGGTAGGTATTGTTTTCACACCAAATTTCACATGTGGAGATTTTTACATATCTCCACGAATCATGCATTGTCTTAACAGAAAAAAGTATTTTTAGCATGATGTCTGTCCGTCCGTCCGTCCGTCCGTCCGTCCGTATAGATGTGTACAGCTTGAACGGCTCAACGGATTTTGATGAAATTTGGTATATTTACTTAATGCATCAGTATGATGAATGGATCAACTTTTGGTGCAAATCCGGAAACCGGAAGTGGTAGTATTAGCGATCGACCTTAGGAAGGGAAAGGTTATTTTCACCCCAAATTTCACATGAGGATCTTTATTAGTTTTTTCTTAATTTAAAATTATATGACGTCATCCAGCCATTCATGACGTCACAGCCTGGTCTTACATATATATTATAAATAAAATAAAATTAATAAGTTGACCTGTGGCCAGGTCCGAACCGACCGACGGTTTGAACTAAATTAATTTCCAGCTACAAAAACAATTTCAAATAATTTTAATATATCTATTAATGTAATAAAAAACAGATATGGACATAACATAAATATTTTAAATTTAATTTTATTTATAATATATGTATATGTAAGACCAGGCTGTGACGTCATGAATGGCTGGATGACGTCATATAATTTTAAATTAAGAAATATTCGTGGAGATATGTAAAAATCTCCAGATGTGTGTGAAATTTGGTGTGAAAACAATACCTACCTTACTATCGTCGGTCGGTAAAAAATAATAATAAAAATGTAATAATAAAAAATAAAATTTCAATTATATTCATATAATAAATTATTATTATTATTATTATTATTATTATTTGTAATAATTCCAATAAAAATAAATAAAAATAAAAACCAAAAAAAAGTTCAACTAAAACCAAAATTTCAATTATATTCATTTAATACATTATTATTATTATTATTATTAAGTGTTCAGTTATCACATACGCATATATGTATACAGACACACATGCAAAAGCGAAGCTTTGCCGGGTCTGCTATATAATATAAAACTATATAAATAGTCATTTAATATATCTATTGAAGAAAAATATTCAGGTATTTGAAAAATCTATGAAATTTTATTTTTAATTTGGTTCCTTGTTCATTAAAAATTGAATTTTGTTTACTTGTAGAAGAAAGAAAAAAAGGTCAAACCAACAAAAAGGACTTTTTCAAACCTTTGAAAATAGATCCACTTTAAAAAAAATATGTTATTATTTGATGAATTTGTAAAGAATTGTGGAAAAATTTGTCTTTATCAATAGAAAATATTTTCTCTCAATCTCTTTGTTCTACTTATTTAATTTATGAGGGTTAGTTATGGTTTTTTTTAGTATGTCTTTCTAGAATTTTCTACATATTTGTGTATTAAAAGCATATTCATCAAAATATTGAAAAAATATAATAGGGAGGTAGAAAAAAGGTTCGAACCCCACTCTTCTTATTTTCACCTAAGGGGTCTTCTGATTGGTTGCCTTTTTGACATTTCTCTTTTTTCGACTTAAACGGCACCCTCAAATTCCTTCAGTTACCATTTGCTCTCTGCATCTCACCAAGTGAACATTATTCGGCTTGCTAACTGAGTGTACTTTTGAATTTGTAGTGTTGTGTTTTTGATTTGATTTTTTGTTTTTTAATCATTCCATCCAAAAAGATGAAAAAAACCAACAATTGTGTTCAGAAAATGACTTCTCAATATCAACAGTAAGTATTGCACATTTTTAAAAGATATTTATGTAGAATAATAATAAAAAAACATTTTTTAATTTTGTAAATCTGTTTATCTGTTAATTATAGTGATAATGAAGAATTCGATCAACATATGAGGAGATTACCGCAAGAATTAGTAGGTCATATTCTGCAATATACAACAATCCAAGAATTGGTTCTTTTTAGTGAAGACCCATATTATTATGATGTGATTATTAATACTGGAATTGTCTATTCTTTGCCTGCTATTTTATTCGACGGTCCAAATTCCTTCTACGCTGAACAGTTTTTTGAACGATTCCATTTTTTAATAGAAACTGTTGATGTAAGTGAATCGAATTTGGAATTTTTAATCAAGTTGCTAAAACATTCATCCATGCCAAGATTAAGAAAAATTGTTTTTCAAGATTTCTCCAAAAGTCAATTAGTTCTAATAGGAGATCTTCTAATAAAATTATCAAGTGAAATCCAAGTAGGTAAATTGCCAAATTGTCCTATTTTCAATAAGGTAGAAGAAATTATTATCAAAGGGTCCAGACTAAATTATGATATTTTTCTAAGGGATATTAATTTGTTTTTTCCAAATTTAAAAAATTTAAGTCTTCCCTATGAATGTTTTTGTAGTAAAAGTATAAATAACTTAATAATGAAAATGAACAAACTTGTAACATTAAATTTGCCGATTTTATTGATAAAAAGAATGGAACCCTTGAAATCCATAGTTAACTTTTCTAATTTAAAAAAATTGGAAATCGCTTTTCATTCTGATAATAAAACCTGGCCATCTTATTTGTCAAAATTAGAAAATTTAGAACATCTACAAATTAGATATAATGGCCCTGAAGAAATTCTCAGGAGTTATTTTGAAATTGCACCATTAGGTAAATTGAAAAAAGTAATGTTAATAGAAATAAAATCCTTTACAAAACAACTAGTTAAAGTGTTTCTTGAAAAAAGGTTACCATTAACAAATTTGAAAATAGAATCATGCGACAATATCCATAGAAATGCCTTGAAAATGCTTAATCAGTTTGAAAATTTAACAGATCTCCGATTAGAATACTGTGATTTATTAAGAAGTAGTTATCTAAAAGATATCCATCAAATAAAAAAATTAAATATTTTATCATTGTTTGCATGTGATAAAATATCCAATAAAGTACTTCCATACATTTTTAAATGTAAAAAATTATATCAATTAATTCTTCCATTGACAAAAATGACACAAGTTAATTCTATAATTAAAATGAACAAATACTTGCGTCTTCATACATTGAACATTTATACAACTGATAAAAATGATGACGATATTGATACAATAAGAGAGGAAGTTGACATTTGTAAAAAATTGTTACCTTGTGCAATTAATATCGAAATTATTTCAATGTATATGATGGATATTTTATAATAATAATATTTATATAAATTTTTTATTAATTAAAAATACAACTTTAATAAAAAAAACATAAATAAATTCTCATTGTATGGTTGTATTGAAATAAAAAGAGTATAGGTGTACTTATATTAAAATGAATAAAAATAGATTTATGTACTTTTTAATAATTATGTATATAGACAACTTTAATATTAAAAATGTAAAAAATTATCAATGTATGTTGAACTAAAAGTTTAAGAAAATGCTTATTGAATTTTGAATATTATTACGATGTGAAAATATTACTTTCATATAAAAATTAAATAAATTACTCTTATATATTTGTATTTAAATGAAAAATTGATGTTTTATTTAAAAAAGACGATTGTATTTAATATTTTTAATGTATATCTTAATTAATATTAATATTAATTATTAAATATAATAAAAATTCATTAATATTAATAAATATTATAAAATGAAATTTGTGAATTTATTTTGTTTTACTTATTCAATCCCATATCCTTTTCCACATATTCTTTATATCTATATATATATATATATATAAAAGGCAATGTCTTAGTGTAGTTAAATCCAAAATTAATTTAATTAGTAATATTTTGGTAAATGTCTATTTATGGTTACCATGGTTACATTGAAAAATTTACAATAAATAAATAAAAATAATTGGAAATCTTAATTTTAATTAAAATTAATTTACAATAAATAAATAAAAATAGTTGGAAATCTTAATTTTAATTAAAATTAATTTGATAAATTTTATTAATATTTTTAATTTTTTTTAAACTGTCAAAAATAACATACCCATAATAACAGTTGTAATAAAAATAAAAATATAAATCATAATGTAAGTAAAATATTGAATCGTTTTATTTATATTGTTTCAATTATTGTTTGAATATTTATTAAATTTATATATAGATTTTTTTACATATTTAAATGTATATTTAATAAATTTATTTGTTGATTCTTAATAATAATAATTCAATTTACTTTCTTCAAATTTTTTTTTATTTAAAAGCATATTCAGCATTGAAATTGCCATTAAATATGCAGGTAATTGGAACTCTAACATATAATATTAGCAAATATTCTGGGATGGGAAAAATACTAAGATCATGTCATGTCCTATTAAATATTTTGAATTGTATTTTGAATCATACAATGGTAATGAAATATTGTAGGTAGACTTTTGAGATTAACAATAAGTATCTCTATAATAAGAGAATATACTTATTCTGAAAACTGTTAACTAAAATGTAATATAACTATTAACAATTAATAAAGTAGAAATAATTTTCCAACAAATAAAAATGTAATAATTATTAACAAAAAAAAAATAAAAAATAAAAATAAATTATTAACAAAATAAGTTGACCGACTGTTTGAAGTAAATTAATTTCCAGCTACAGAAACAATTTCAAATAATTTAATAATAATATATCTATTAATGTAATAAAAAACAGATATGAATATAACAAATATTTTTACCGACCGACGATAGTAAGGTAGGTATTGTTTTCACACCAAATTTCACATGTGGAGATTTTTACATATCTCCACGAATCATGCATTGTCTTAACAGAAAAAAGTATTTTTAGCATGATGTCTGTCCGTCCGTCCGTCCGTCCGTCCGTCCGTATAGATGTGTACAGCTTGAACGGCTCAACGGATTTTGATGAAATTTGGTATATTTACTTAATGCATCAGTATGATGAATGGATCAACTTTTGGTGCAAATCCGGAAACCGGAAGTGGTAGTATTAGCGATCGACCTTAGGAAGGGAAAGGTTATTTTCACCCCAAATTTCACATGAGGATCTTTATTAGTTTTTTCTTAATTTAAAATTATATGACGTCATCCAGCCATTCATGACGTCACATATATATTATAAATAAAATAAAATTAATAAGTTGACCTGTGGCCAGGTCCGAACCGACCGACGGTTTGAACTAAATTAATTTCCAGCTACAAAAACAATTTCAAATAATTTTAATATATCTATTAATGTAATAAAAAACAGATATGGACATAACATAAATATTTTAAATTTAATTTTATTTATAATATATATATATGTAAGACCAGGCTGTGACGTCATGAATGGCTGGATGACGTCATATAATTTTAAATTAAGAAATATTCGTGGAGATATGTAAAAATCTCCAGATGTGTGTGAAATTTGGTGTGAAAACAATACCTACCTTACTATCGTCGGTCGGTAAAAAATAATAATAAAAATGTAATAATAAAAAATAAAATTTCAATTATATTCATATAATAAATTATTATTATTATTATTATTATTATTATTTGTAATAATTCCAATAAAAATAAATAAAAATAAAAACCAAAAAAAAGTTCAACTAAAACCAAAATTTCAATTATATTCATTTAATACATTATTATTATTATTATTATTAAGTGTTCAGTTATCACATACGCATATATGTATACAGACACACATGCAAAAGCGAAGCTTTGCCGGGTCTGCTATATAATATAAAACTATATAAATAGTCATTTAATATATCTATAGAAGAAAAATATTCAGGTATTTGAAAAATCTATGAAATTTTATTTTTAATTTGGTTCCTTGTTCATTAAAAATTGAATTTTGTTTACTTGTAGAAGAAAGAAAAAAAGGTCAAACCAACAAAAAGGACTTTTTCAAACCTTTGAAAATAGATCCACTTTAAAAAAAATATGTTATTATTTGATGAATTTGTAAAGAATTGTGGAAAAATTTGTCTTTATCAATAGAAAATATTTTCTCTCAATCTCTTTGTTCTACTTATTTAATTTATGAGGGTTAGTTATGGTTTTTTTTAGTATGTCTTTCTAGAATTTTCTACATATTTGTGTATTAAAAGCATATTCATCAAAATATTGAAAAAATATAATAGGGAGGTAGAAAAAAGGTTCGAACCCCACTCTTCTTATTTTCACCTAAGGGGTCTTCTGATTGGTTGCCTTTTTGACATTTCTCTTTTTTCGACTTAAACGGCACCCTCAAATTCCTTCAGTTACCATTTGCTCTCTGCATCTCACCAAGTGAACATTATTCGGCTTGCTAACTGAGTGTACTTTTGAATTTGTAGTGTTGTGTTTTTGATTTGATTTTTTGTTTTTTAATCATTCCATCCAAAAAGATGAAAAAAACCAACCATTGTGTTCAGAAAATGACTTCTCAATATCAACAGTAAGTATTGCACATTTTTAAAAGATATTTATGTAGAATAATAATAAAAAAACATTTTTTAATTTTGTAAATCTGTTTATCTGTTAATTATAGTGATAATGAAGAATTCGATCAACATATGAGGAGATTACCGCAAGAATTAGTAGGTCATATTCTGCAATATACAACAATCCAAGAATTGGTTCTTTTTAGTGAAGACCCATATTATTATGATGTGATTATTAATACTGGAATTGTCTATTCTTTGCCTGCTATTTTATTCGACGGTCCAAATTCCTTCTACGCTGAACAGTTTTTTGAACGATTCCATTTTTTAATAGAAACTGTTGATGTAAGTGAATCGAATTTGGAATTTTTAATCAAGTTGCTAAAACATTCATCCATGCCAAGATTAAGAAAAATTGTTTTTCAAGATTTCTCCAAAAGTCAATTAGTTCTAATAGGAGATCTTCTAATAAAATTATCAAGTGAAATCCAAGTAGGTAAATTGCCAAATTGTCCTATTTTCAATAAGGTAGAAGAAATTATTATCAAAGGGTCCAGACTAAATTATGATATTTTTCTAAGGGATATTAATTTGTTTTTTCCAAATTTAAAAAATTTAAGTCTTCCCTATGAATGTTTTTGTAGTAAAAGTATAAATAACTTAATAATGAAAATGAACAAACTTGTAACATTAAATTTGCCGATTTTATTGATAAAAAGAATGGAACCCTTGAAATCCATAGTTAACTTTTCTAATTTAAAAAAATTGGAAATCGCTTTTCATTCTGATAATAAAACCTGGCCATCTTATTTGTCAAAATTAGAAAATTTAGAACATCTACAAATTAGATATAATGGCCCTGAAGAAATTCTCAGGAGTTATTTTGAAATTGCACCATTAGGTAAATTGAAAAAAGTAATGTTAATAGAAATAAAATCCTTTACAAAACAACTAGTTAAAGTGTTTCTTGAAAAAAGGTTACCATTAACAAATTTGAAAATAGAATCATGCGACAATATCCATAGAAATGCCTTGAAAATGCTTAATCAGTTTGAAAATTTAACAGATCTCCGATTAGAATACTGTGATTTATTAAGAAGTAGTTATCTAAAAGATATCCATCAAATAAAAAAATTAAATATTTTATCATTGTTTGCATGTGATAAAATATCCAATAAAGTACTTCCATACATTTTTAAATGTAAAAAATTATATCAATTAATTCTTCCATTGACAAAAATGACACAAGTTAATTCTATAATTAAAATGAACAAATACTTGCGTCTTCATACATTGAACATTTATACAACTGATAAAAATGATGACGATATTGATACAATAAGAGAGGAAGTTGACATTTGTAAAAAATTGTTACCTTGTGCAAGTAATATCGAAATTATTTCAATGTATATGATGGATATTTTATAATAATAATATTTATATAAATTTTTTATTAATTAAAAATACAACTTTAATAAAAAAAACATAAATAAATTCTCATTGTATGGTTGTATTGAAATAAAAAGAGTATAGGTGTACTTATATTAAAATGAATAAAAATAGATTTATGTACTTTTTAATAATTATGTATATAGACAACTTTAATATTAAAAATGTAAAAAATTATCAATGTATGTTGAACTAAAAGTTTAAGAAAATGCTTATTGAATTTTGAATATTATTACGATGTGAAAATATTACTTTCATATAAAAATTAAATAAATTACTCTTATATATTTGTATTTAAATGAAAAATTGATGTTTTATTTAAAAAAGACGATTGTATTTAATATTTTTAATGTATATCTTAATTAATATTAATATTAATTATTAAATATAATAAAAATTCATTAATATTAATAAATATTATAAAATGAAATTTGTGAATTTATTTTGTTTTACTTATTCAATCCCATATCCTTTTCCACATATTCTTTATATCTATATATATATATATATATATAAAAGGCAATGTCTTAGTGTAGTTAAATCCAAAATTAATTTAATTAGTAATATTTTGGTAAATGTCTATTTATGGTTACCATGGTTACATTGAAAAATTTACAATAAATAAATAAAAATAATTGGAAATCTTAATTTTAATTAAAATTAATTTACAATAAATAAATAAAAATAGTTGGAAATCTTAATTTTAATTAAAATTAATTTGATAAATTTTATTAATATTTTTAATTTTTTTTAAACTGTCAAAAATAACATACCCATAATAACAGTTGTAATAAAAATAAAAATATAAATCATAATGTAAGTAAAATATTGAATCGTTTTATTTATATTGTTTCAATTATTGTTTGAATATTTATTAAATTTATATATAGATTTTTTTACATATTTAAATGTATATTTAATAAATTTATTTGTTGATTCTTAATAATAATAATTCAATTTACTTTCTTCAAATTTTTTTTTATTTAAAAGCATATTCAGCATTGAAATTGCCATTAAATATGCAGGTAATTGGAACTCTAACATATAATATTAGCAAATATTATGGGATGGGAAAAATACTAAGATCATGTCATGTCCTATTAAATATTTTGAATTGTATTTTGAATCATACAATGGTAATGAAATATTGTAGGTAGACTTTTGAGATTAACAATAAGTATCTCTATAATAAGAGAATATACTTATTCTGAAAACTGTTAACTAAAATGTAATATAACTATTAACAATTAATAAAGTAGAAATAATTTTCCAACAAATAAAAATGTAATAATTATTAACAAAAAAAAAAAATAAAAAATAAAAATAAATTATTAACAAAATAAGTTGACCGACTGTTTGAAGTAAATTAATTTCCAGCTACAGAAACAATTTCAAATAATTTAATAATAATATATCTATTAATGTAATAAAAAACAGATATGAATATAACAAATATTTTTACCGACCGACGATAGTAAGGTAGGTATTGTTTTCACACCAAATTTCACATGTGGAGATTTTTACATATCTCCACGAATCATGCATTGTCTTAACAGAAAAAAGTATTTTTAGCATGATGTCTGTCCGTCCGTCCGTCCGTCCGTCCGTCCGTATAGATGTGTACAGCTTGAACGGCTCAACGGATTTTGATGAAATTTGGTATATTTACTTAATGCATCAGTATGATGAATGGATCAACTTTTGGTGCAAATCCGGAAACCGGAAGTGGTAGTATTAGCGATCGACCTTAGGAAGGGAAAGGTTATTTTCACCCCAAATTTCACATGAGGATCTTTATTAGTTTTTTCTTAATTTAAAATTATATGACGTCATCCAGCCATTCATGACGTCACAGCCTGGTCTTACATATATATTATAAATAAAATAAAATTAATAAGTTGACCTGTGGCCAGGTCCGAACCGACCGACGGTTTGAACTAAATTAATTTCCAGCTACAAAAACAATTTCAAATAATTTTAATATATCTATTAATGTAATAAAAAACAGATATGGACATAACATAAATATTTTAAATTTAATTTTATTTATAATATATGTATATGTAAGACCAGGCTGTGACGTCATGAATGGCTGGATGACGTCATATAATTTTAAATTAAGAAATATTCGTGGAGATATGTAAAAATCTCCAGATGTGTGTGAAATTTGGTGTGAAAACAATACCTACCTTACTATCGTCGGTCGGTAAAAAATAATAATAAAAATGTAATAATAAAAAATAAAATTTCAATTATATTCATATAATAAATTATTATTATTATTATTATTATTATTATTTGTAATAATTCCAATAAAAATAAATAAAAATAAAAACCAAAAAAAAGTTCAACTAAAACCAAAATTTCAATTATATTCATTTAATACATTATTATTATTATTATTATTAAGTGTTCAGTTATCACATACGCATATATGTATACAGACACACATGCAAAAGCGAAGCTTTGCCGGGTCTGCTATATAATATAAAACTATATAAATAGTCATTTAATATATCTATAGAAGAAAAATATTCAGGTATTTGAAAAATCTATGAAATTTTATTTTTAATTTGGTTCCTTGTTCATTAAAAATTGAATTTTGTTTACTTGTAGAAGAAAGAAAAAAAGGTCAAACCAACAAAAAGGACTTTTTCAAACCTTTGAAAATAGATCCACTTTAAAAAAAATATGTTATTATTTGATGAATTTGTAAAGAATTGTGGAAAAATTTGTCTTTATCAATAGAAAATATTTTCTCTCAATCTCTTTGTTCTACTTATTTAATTTATGAGGGTTAGTTATGGTTTTTTTTAGTATGTCTTTCTAGAATTTTCTACATATTTGTGTATTAAAAGCATATTCATCAAAATATTGAAAAAATATAATAGGGAGGTAGAAAAAAGGTTCGAACCCCACTCTTCTTATTTTCACCTAAGGGGTCTTCTGATTGGTTGCCTTTTTGACATTTCTCTTTTTTCGACTTAAACGGCACCCTCAAATTCCTTCAGTTACCATTTGCTCTCTGCATCTCACCAAGTGAACATTATTCGGCTTGCTAACTGAGTGTACTTTTGAATTTGTAGTGTTGTGTTTTTGATTTGATTTTTTGTTTTTTAATCATTCCATCCAAAAAGATGAAAAAAACCAACCATTGTGTTCAGAAAATGACTTCTCAATATCAACAGTAAGTATTGCACATTTTTAAAAGATATTTATGTAGAATAATAATAAAAAAACATTTTTTAATTTTGTAAATCTGTTTATCTGTTAATTATAGTGATAATGAAGAATTCGATCAACATATGAGGAGATTACCGCAAGAATTAGTAGGTCATATTCTGCAATATACAACAATCCAAGAATTGGTTCTTTTTAGTGAAGACCCATATTATTATGATGTGATTATTAATACTGGAATTGTCTATTCTTTGCCTGCTATTTTATTCGACGGTCCAAATTCCTTCTACGCTGAACAGTTTTTTGAACGATTCCATTTTTTAATAGAAACTGTTGATGTAAGTGAATCGAATTTGGAATTTTTAATCAAGTTGCTAAAACATTCATCCATGCCAAGATTAAGAAAAATTGTTTTTCAAGATTTCTCCAAAAGTCAATTAGTTCTAATAGGAGATCTTCTAATAAAATTATCAAGTGAAATCCAAGTAGGTAAATTGCCAAATTGTCCTATTTTCAATAAGGTAGAAGAAATTATTATCAAAGGGTCCAGACTAAATTATGATATTTTTCTAAGGGATATTAATTTGTTTTTTCCAAATTTAAAAAATTTAAGTCTTCCCTATGAATGTTTTTGTAGTAAAAGTATAAATAACTTAATAATGAAAATGAACAAACTTGTAACATTAAATTTGCCGATTTTATTGATAAAAAGAATGGAACCCTTGAAATCCATAGTTAACTTTTCTAATTTAAAAAAATTGGAAATCGCTTTTCATTCTGATAATAAAACCTGGCCATCTTATTTGTCAAAATTAGAAAATTTAGAACATCTACAAATTAGATATAATGGCCCTGAAGAAATTCTCAGGAGTTATTTTGAAATTGCACCATTAGGTAAATTGAAAAAAGTAATGTTAATAGAAATAAAATCCTTTACAAAACAACTAGTTAAAGTGTTTCTTGAAAAAAGGTTACCATTAACAAATTTGAAAATAGAATCATGCGACAATATCCATAGAAATGCCTTGAAAATGCTTAATCAGTTTGAAAATTTAACAGATCTCCGATTAGAATACTGTGATTTATTAAGAAGTAGTTATCTAAAAGATATCCATCAAATAAAAAAATTAAATATTTTATCATTGTTTGCATGTGATAAAATATCCAATAAAGTACTTCCATACATTTTTAAATGTAAAAAATTATATCAATTAATTCTTCCATTGACAAAAATGACACAAGTTAATTCTATAATTAAAATGAACAAATACTTGCGTCTTCATACATTGAACATTTATACAACTGATAAAAATGATGACGATATTGATACAATAAGAGAGGAAGTTGACATTTGTAAAAAATTGTTACCTTGTGCAAGTAATATCGAAATTATTTCAATGTATATGATGGATATTTTATAATAATAATATTTATATAAATTTTTTATTAATTAAAAATACAACTTTAATAAAAAAAACATAAATAAATTCTCATTGTATGGTTGTATTGAAATAAAAAGAGTATAGGTGTACTTATATTAAAATGAATAAAAATAGATTTATGTACTTTTTAATAATTATGTATATAGACAACTTTAATATTAAAAATGTAAAAAATTATCAATGTATGTTGAACTAAAAGTTTAGGAAAATGCTTATTGAATTTTGAATATTATTACGATGTGAAAATATTACTTTCATATAAAAATTAAATAAATTACTCTTATATATTTGTATTTAAATGAAAAATTGATGTTTTATTTAAAAAAGACGATTGTATTTAATATTTTTAATGTATATCTTAATTAATATTAATATTAATTATTAAATATAATAAAAATTCATTAATATTAATAAATATTATAAAATGAAATTTGTGAATTTATTTTGTTTTACTTATTCAATCCCATATCCTTTTCCACATATTCTTTATATCTATATATATATATATATATATAAAAGGCAATGTCTTAGTGTAGTTAAATCCAAAATTAATTTAATTAGTAATATTTTGGTAAATGTCTATTTATGGTTACCATGGTTACATTGAAAAATTTACAATAAATAAATAAAAATAATTGGAAATCTTAATTTTAATTAAAATTAATTTACAATAAATAAATAAAAATAGTTGGAAATCTTAATTTTAATTAAAATTAATTTGATAAATTTTATTAATATTTTTAATTTTTTTTAAACTGTCAAAAATAACATACCCATAATAACAGTTGTAATAAAAATAAAAATATAAATCATAATGTAAGTAAAATATTGAATCGTTTTATTTATATTGTTTCAATTATTGTTTGAATATTTATTAAATTTATATATAGATTTTTTTACATATTTAAATGTATATTTAATAAATTTATTTGTTGATTCTTAATAATAATAATTCAATTTACTTTCTTCAAATTTTTTTTTATTTAAAAGCATATTCAGCATTGAAATTGCCATTAAATATGCAGGTAATTGGAACTCTAACATATAATATTAGCAAATATTCTGGGATGGGAAAAATACTAAGATCATGTCATGTCCTATTAAATATTTTGAATTGTATTTTGAATCATACAATGGTAATGAAATATTGTAGGTAGACTTTTGAGATTAACAATAAGTATCTCTATAATAAGAGAATATACTTATTCTGAAAACTGTTAACTAAAATGTAATATAACTATTAACAATTAATAAAGTAGAAATAATTTTCCAACAAATAAAAATGTAATAATTATTAACAAAAAAAAAAAATAAAAAATAAAAATAAATTATTAACAAAATAAGTTGACCGACTGTTTGAAGTAAATTAATTTCCAGCTACAGAAACAATTTCAAATAATTTAATAATAATATATCTATTAATGTAATAAAAAACAGATATGAATATAACAAATATTTTTACCGACCGACGATAGTAAGGTAGGTATTGTTTTCACACCAAATTTCACATGTGGAGATTTTTACATATCTCCACGAATCATGCATTGTCTTAACAGAAAAAAGTATTTTTAGCATGATGTCTGTCCGTCCGTCCGTCCGTCCGTCCGTCCGTATAGATGTGTACAGCTTGAACGGCTCAACGGATTTTGATGAAATTTGGTATATTTACTTAATGCATCAGTATGATGAATGGATCAACTTTTGGTGCAAATCCGGAAACCGGAAGTGGTAGTATTAGCGATCGACCTTAGGAAGGGAAAGGTTATTTTCACCCCAAATTTCACATGAGGATCTTTATTAGTTTTTTCTTAATTTAAAATTATATGACGTCATCCAGCCATTCATGACGTCACAGCCTGGTCTTACATATATATTATAAATAAAATAAAATTAATAAGTTGACCTGTGGCCAGGTCCGAACCGACCGACGGTTTGAACTAAATTAATTTCCAGCTACAAAAACAATTTCAAATAATTTTAATATATCTATTAATGTAATAAAAAACAGATATGGACATAACATAAATATTTTAAATTTAATTTTATTTATAATATATGTATATGTAAGACCAGGCTGTGACGTCATGAATGGCTGGATGACGTCATATAATTTTAAATTAAGAAATATTCGTGGAGATATGTAAAAATCTCCAGATGTGTGTGAAATTTGGTGTGAAAACAATACCTACCTTACTATCGTCGGTCGGTAAAAAATAATAATAAAAATGTAATAATAAAAAATAAAATTTCAATTATATTCATATAATAAATTATTATTATTATTATTATTATTATTATTTGTAATAATTCCAATAAAAATAAATAAAAATAAAAACCAAAAAAAAGTTCAACTAAAACCAAAATTTCAATTATATTCATTTAATACATTATTATTATTATTATTATTAAGTGTTCAGTTATCACATACGCATATATGTATACAGACACACATGCAAAAGCGAAGCTTTGCCGGGTCTGCTATATAATATAAAACTATATAAATAGTCATTTAATATATCTATAGAAGAAAAATATTCAGGTATTTGAAAAATCTATGAAATTTTATTTTTAATTTGGTTCCTTGTTCATTAAAAATTGAATTTTGTTTACTTGTAGAAGAAAGAAAAAAAGGTCAAACCAACAAAAAGGACTTTTTCAAACCTTTGAAAATAGATCCACTTTAAAAAAAATATGTTATTATTTGATGAATTTGTAAAGAATTGTGGAAAAATTTGTCTTTATCAATAGAAAATATTTTCTCTCAATCTCTTTGTTCTACTTATTTAATTTATGAGGGTTAGTTATGGTTTTTTTTAGTATGTCTTTCTAGAATTTTCTACATATTTGTGTATTAAAAGCATATTCATCAAAATATTGAAAAAATATAATAGGGAGGTAGAAAAAAGGTTCGAACCCCACTCTTCTTATTTTCACCTAAGGGGTCTTCTGATTGGTTGCCTTTTTGACATTTCTCTTTTTTCGACTTAAACGGCACCCTCAAATTCCTTCAGTTACCATTTGCTCTCTGCATCTCACCAAGTGAACATTATTCGGCTTGCTAACTGAGTGTACTTTTGAATTTGTAGTGTTGTGTTTTTGATTTGATTTTTTGTTTTTTAATCATTCCATCCAAAAAGATGAAAAAAACCAACCATTGTGTTCAGAAAATGACTTCTCAATATCAACAGTAAGTATTGCACATTTTTAAAAGATATTTATGTAGAATAATAATAAAAAAACATTTTTTAATTTTGTAAATCTGTTTATCTGTTAATTATAGTGATAATGAAGAATTCGATCAACATATGAGGAGATTACCGCAAGAATTAGTAGGTCATATTCTGCAATATACAACAATCCAAGAATTGGTTCTTTTTAGTGAAGACCCATATTATTATGATGTGATTATTAATACTGGAATTGTCTATTCTTTGCCTGCTATTTTATTCGACGGTCCAAATTCCTTCTACGCTGAACAGTTTTTTGAACGATTCCATTTTTTAATAGAAACTGTTGATGTAAGTGAATCGAATTTGGAATTTTTAATCAAGTTGCTAAAACATTCATCCATGCCAAGATTAAGAAAAATTGTTTTTCAAGATTTCTCCAAAAGTCAATTAGTTCTAATAGGAGATCTTCTAATAAAATTATCAAGTGAAATCCAAGTAGGTAAATTGCCAAATTGTCCTATTTTCAATAAGGTAGAAGAAATTATTATCAAAGGGTCCAGACTAAATTATGATATTTTTCTAAGGGATATTAATTTGTTTTTTCCAAATTTAAAAAATTTAAGTCTTCCCTATGAATGTTTTTGTAGTAAAAGTATAAATAACTTAATAATGAAAATGAACAAACTTGTAACATTAAATTTGCCGATTTTATTGATAAAAAGAATGGAACCCTTGAAATCCATAGTTAACTTTTCTAATTTAAAAAAATTGGAAATCGCTTTTCATTCTGATAATAAAACCTGGCCATCTTATTTGTCAAAATTAGAAAATTTAGAACATCTACAAATTAGATATAATGGCCCTGAAGAAATTCTCAGGAGTTATTTTGAAATTGCACCATTAGGTAAATTGAAAAAAGTAATGTTAATAGAAATAAAATCCTTTACAAAACAACTAGTTAAAGTGTTTCTTGAAAAAAGGTTACCATTAACAAATTTGAAAATAGAATCATGCGACAATATCCATAGAAATGCCTTGAAAATGCTTAATCAGTTTGAAAATTTAACAGATCTCCGATTAGAATACTGTGATTTATTAAGAAGTAGTTATCTAAAAGATATCCATCAAATAAAAAAATTAAATATTTTATCATTGTTTGCATGTGATAAAATATCCAATAAAGTACTTCCATACATTTTTAAATGTAAAAAATTATATCAATTAATTCTTCCATTGACAAAAATGACACAAGTTAATTCTATAATTAAAATGAACAAATACTTGCGTCTTCATACATTGAACATTTATACAACTGATAAAAATGATGACGATATTGATACAATAAGAGAGGAAGTTGACATTTGTAAAAAATTGTTACCTTGTGCAAGTAATATCGAAATTATTTCAATGTATATGATGGATATTTTATAATAATAATATTTATATAAATTTTTTATTAATTAAAAATACAACTTTAATAAAAAAAACATAAATAAATTCTCATTGTATGGTTGTATTGAAATAAAAAGAGTATAGGTGTACTTATATTAAAATGAATAAAAATAGATTTATGTACTTTTTAATAATTATGTATATAGACAACTTTAATATTAAAAATGTAAATAATTATCAATGTATGTTGAACTAAAAGTTTAAGAAAATGCTTATTGAATTTTGAATATTATTACGATGTGAAAATATTACTTTCATATAAAAATTAAATAAATTACTCTTATATATTTGTATTTAAATGAAAAATTGATGTTTTATTTAAAAAAGACGATTGTATTTAATATTTTTAATGTATATCTTAATTAATATTAATATTAATTATTAAATATAATAAAAATTCATTAATATTAATAAATATTATAAAATGAAATTTGTGAATTTATTTTGTTTTACTTATTCAATCCCATATCCTTTTCCACATATTCTTTATATCTATATATATATATATATATATAAAAGGCAATGTCTTAGTGTAGTTAAATCCAAAATTAATTTAATTAGTAATATTTTGGTAAATGTCTATTTATGGTTACCATGGTTACATTGAAAAATTTACAATAAATAAATAAAAATAATTGGAAATCTTAATTTTAATTAAAATTAATTTACAATAAATAAATAAAAATAGTTGGAAATCTTAATTTTAATTAAAATTAATTTGATAAATTTTATTAATATTTTTAATTTTTTTTAAACTGTCAAAAATAACATACCCATAATAACAGTTGTAATAAAAATAAAAATATAAATCATAATGTAAGTAAAATATTGAATCGTTTTATTTATATTGTTTCAATTATTGTTTGAATATTTATTAAATTTATATATAGATTTTTTTACATATTTAAATGTATATTTAATAAATTTATTTGTTGATTCTTAATAATAATAATTCAATTTACTTTCTTCAAATTTTTTTTTATTTAAAAGCATATTCAGCATTGAAATTGCCATTAAATATGCAGGTAATTGGAACTCTAACATATAATATTAGCAAATATTATGGGATGGGAAAAATACTAAGATCATGTCATGTCCTATTAAATATTTTGAATTGTATTTTGAATCATACAATGGTAATGAAATATTGTAGGTAGACTTTTGAGATTAACAATAAGTATCTCTATAATAAGAGAATATACTTATTCTGAAAACTGTTAACTAAAATGTAATATAACTATTAACAATTAATAAAGTAGAAATAATTTTCCAACAAATAAAAATGTAATAATTATTAACAAAAAAAAAAAATAAAAAATAAAAATAAATTATTAACAAAATAAGTTGACCGACTGTTTGAAGTAAATTAATTTCCAGCTACAGAAACAATTTCAAATAATTTAATAATAATATATCTATTAATGTAATAAAAAACAGATATGAATATAACAAATATTTTTACCGACCGACGATAGTAAGGTAGGTATTGTTTTCACACCAAATTTCACATGTGGAGATTTTTACATATCTCCACGAATCATGCATTGTCTTAACAGAAAAAAGTATTTTTAGCATGATGTCTGTCCGTCCGTCCGTCCGTCCGTCCGTCCGTATAGATGTGTACAGCTTGAACGGCTCAACGGATTTTGATGAAATTTGGTATATTTACTTAATGCATCAGTATGATGAATGGATCAACTTTTGGTGCAAATCCGGAAACCGGAAGTGGTAGTATTAGCGATCGACCTTAGGAAGGGAAAGGTTATTTTCACCCCAAATTTCACATGAGGATCTTTATTAGTTTTTTCTTAATTTAAAATTATATGACGTCATCCAGCCATTCATGACGTCACAGCCTGGTCTTACATATATATTATAAATAAAATAAAATTAATAAGTTGACCTGTGGCCAGGTCCGAACCGACCGACGGTTTGAACTAAATTAATTTCCAGCTACAAAAACAATTTCAAATAATTTTAATATATCTATTAATGTAATAAAAAACAGATATGGACATAACATAAATATTTTAAATTTAATTTTATTTATAATATATGTATATGTAAGACCAGGCTGTGACGTCATGAATGGCTGGATGACGTCATATAATTTTAAATTAAGAAATATTCGTGGAGATATGTAAAAATCTCCAGATGTGTGTGAAATTTGGTGTGAAAACAATACCTACCTTACTATCGTCGGTCGGTAAAAAATAATAATAAAAATGTAATAATAAAAAATAAAATTTCAATTATATTCATATAATAAATTATTATTATTATTATTATTATTATTATTTGTAATAATTCCAATAAAAATAAATAAAAATAAAAACCAAAAAAAAGTTCAACTAAAACCAAAATTTCAATTATATTCATTTAATACATTATTATTATTATTATTATTAAGTGTTCAGTTATCACATACGCATATATGTATACAGACACACATGCAAAAGCGAAGCTTTGCCGGGTCTGCTATATAATATAAAACTATATAAATAGTCATTTAATATATCTATAGAAGAAAAATATTCAGGTATTTGAAAAATCTATGAAATTTTATTTTTAATTTGGTTCCTTGTTCATTAAAAATTGAATTTTGTTTACTTGTAGAAGAAAGAAAAAAAGGTCAAACCAACAAAAAGGACTTTTTCAAACCTTTGAAAATAGATCCACTTTAAAAAAAATATGTTATTATTTGATGAATTTGTAAAGAATTGTGGAAAAATTTGTCTTTATCAATAGAAAATATTTTCTCTCAATCTCTTTGTTCTACTTATTTAATTTATGAGGGTTAGTTATGGTTTTTTTTAGTATGTCTTTCTAGAATTTTCTACATATTTGTGTATTAAAAGCATATTCATCAAAATATTGAAAAAATATAATAGGGAGGTAGAAAAAAGGTTCGAACCCCACTCTTCTTATTTTCACCTAAGGGGTCTTCTGATTGGTTGCCTTTTTGACATTTCTCTTTTTTCGACTTAAACGGCACCCTCAAATTCCTTCAGTTACCATTTGCTCTCTGCATCTCACCAAGTGAACATTATTCGGCTTGCTAACTGAGTGTACTTTTGAATTTGTAGTGTTGTGTTTTTGATTTGATTTTTTGTTTTTTAATCATTCCATCCAAAAAGATGAAAAAAACCAACCATTGTGTTCAGAAAATGACTTCTCAATATCAACAGTAAGTATTGCACATTTTTAAAAGATATTTATGTAGAATAATAATAAAAAAACATTTTTTAATTTTGTAAATCTGTTTATCTGTTAATTATAGTGATAATGAAGAATTCGATCAACATATGAGGAGATTACCGCAAGAATTAGTAGGTCATATTCTGCAATATACAACAATCCAAGAATTGGTTCTTTTTAGTGAAGACCCATATTATTATGATGTGATTATTAATACTGGAATTGTCTATTCTTTGCCTGCTATTTTATTCGACGGTCCAAATTCCTTCTACGCTGAACAGTTTTTTGAACGATTCCATTTTTTAATAGAAACTGTTGATGTAAGTGAATCGAATTTGGAATTTTTAATCAAGTTGCTAAAACATTCATCCATGCCAAGATTAAGAAAAATTGTTTTTCAAGATTTCTCCAAAAGTCAATTAGTTCTAATAGGAGATCTTCTAATAAAATTATCAAGTGAAATCCAAGTAGGTAAATTGCCAAATTGTCCTATTTTCAATAAGGTAGAAGAAATTATTATCAAAGGGTCCAGACTAAATTATGATATTTTTCTAAGGGATATTAATTTGTTTTTTCCAAATTTAAAAAATTTAAGTCTTCCCTATGAATGTTTTTGTAGTAAAAGTATAAATAACTTAATAATGAAAATGAACAAACTTGTAACATTAAATTTGCCGATTTTATTGATAAAAAGAATGGAACCCTTGAAATCCATAGTTAACTTTTCTAATTTAAAAAAATTGGAAATCGCTTTTCATTCTGATAATAAAACCTGGCCATCTTATTTGTCAAAATTAGAAAATTTAGAACATCTACAAATTAGATATAATGGCCCTGAAGAAATTCTCAGGAGTTATTTTGAAATTGCACCATTAGGTAAATTGAAAAAAGTAATGTTAATAGAAATAAAATCCTTTACAAAACAACTAGTTAAAGTGTTTCTTGAAAAAAGGTTACCATTAACAAATTTGAAAATAGAATCATGCGACAATATCCATAGAAATGCCTTGAAAATGCTTAATCAGTTTGAAAATTTAACAGATCTCCGATTAGAATACTGTGATTTATTAAGAAGTAGTTATCTAAAAGATATCCATCAAATAAAAAAATTAAATATTTTATCATTGTTTGCATGTGATAAAATATCCAATAAAGTACTTCCATACATTTTTAAATGTAAAAAATTATATCAATTAATTCTTCCATTGACAAAAATGACACAAGTTAATTCTATAATTAAAATGAACAAATACTTGCGTCTTCATACATTGAACATTTATACAACTGATAAAAATGATGACGATATTGATACAATAAGAGAGGAAGTTGACATTTGTAAAAAATTGTTACCTTGTGCAAGTAATATCGAAATTATTTCAATGTATATGATGGATATTTTATAATAATAATATTTATATAAATTTTTTATTAATTAAAAATACAACTTTAATAAAAAAAACATAAATAAATTCTCATTGTATGGTTGTATTGAAATAAAAAGAGTATAGGTGTACTTATATTAAAATGAATAAAAATAGATTTATGTACTTTTTAATAATTATGTATATAGACAACTTTAATATTAAAAATGTAAAAAATTATCAATGTATGTTGAACTAAAAGTTTAGGAAAATGCTTATTGAATTTTGAATATTATTACGATGTGAAAATATTACTTTCATATAAAAATTAAATAAATTACTCTTATATATTTGTATTTAAATGAAAAATTGATGTTTTATTTAAAAAAGACGATTGTATTTAATATTTTTAATGTATATCTTAATTAATATTAATATTAATTATTAAATATAATAAAAATTCATTAATATTAATAAATATTATAAAATGAAATTTGTGAATTTATTTTGTTTTACTTATTCAATCCCATATCCTTTTCCACATATTCTTTATATCTATATATATATATATATATAAAAGGCAATGTCTTAGTGTAGTTAAATCCAAAATTAATTTAATTAGTAATATTTTGGTAAATGTCTATTTATGGTTACCATGGTTACATTGAAAAATTTACAATAAATAAATAAAAATAATTGGAAATCTTAATTTTAATTAAAATTAATTTACAATAAATAAATAAAAATAGTTGGAAATCTTAATTTTAATTAAAATTAATTTGATAAATTTTATTAATATTTTTAATTTTTTTTAAACTGTCAAAAATAACATACCCATAATAACAGTTGTAATAAAAATAAAAATATAAATCATAATGTAAGTAAAATATTGAATCGTTTTATTTATATTGTTTCAATTATTGTTTGAATATTTATTAAATTTATATATAGATTTTTTTACATATTTAAATGTATATTTAATAAATTTATTTGTTGATTCTTAATAATAATAATTCAATTTACTTTCTTCAAATTTTTTTTTATTTAAAAGCATATTCAGCATTGAAATTGCCATTAAATATGCAGGTAATTGGAACTCTAACATATAATATTAGCAAATACTCTGGGATGGGAAAAATACTAAGATCATGTCATGTCCTATTAAATATTTTGAATTGTATTTTGAATCATACAATGGTAATGAAATATTGTAGGTAGACTTTTGAGATTAACAATAAGTATCTCTATAATAAGAGAATATACTTATTCTGAAAACTGTTAACTAAAATGTAATATAACTATTAACAATTAATAAAGTAGAAATAATTTTCCAACAAATAAAAATGTAATAATTATTAACAAAAAAAAAAATAAAAAATAAAAATAAATTATTAACAAAATAAGTTGACCGACTGTTTGAAGTAAATTAATTTCCAGCTACAGAAACAATTTCAAATAATTTAATAATAATATATCTATTAATGTAATAAAAAACAGATATGAATATAACAAATATTTTTACCGACCGACGATAGTAAGGTAGGTATTGTTTTCACACCAAATTTCACATGTGGAGATTTTTACATATCTCCACGAATCATGCATTGTCTTAACAGAAAAAAGTATTTTTAGCATGATGTCTGTCCGTCCGTCCGTCCGTCCGTCCGTCCGTATAGATGTGTACAGCTTGAACGGCTCAACGGATTTTGATGAAATTTGGTATATTTACTTAATGCATCAGTATGATGAATGGATCAACTTTTGGTGCAAATCCGGAAACCGGAAGTGGTAGTATTAGCGATCGACCTTAGGAAGGGAAAGGTTATTTTCACCCCAAATTTCACATGAGGATCTTTATTAGTTTTTTCTTAATTTAAAATTATATGACGTCATCCAGCCATTCATGACGTCACAGCCTGGTCTTACATATATATTATAAATAAAATAAAATTAATAAGTTGACCTGTGGCCAGGTCCGAACCGACCGACGGTTTGAACTAAATTAATTTCCAGCTACAAAAACAATTTCAAATAATTTTAATATATCTATTAATGTAATAAAAAACAGATATGGACATAACATAAATATTTTAAATTTAATTTTATTTATAATATATGTATATGTAAGACCAGGCTGTGACGTCATGAATGGCTGGATGACGTCATATAATTTTAAATTAAGAAATATTCGTGGAGATATGTAAAAATCTCCAGATGTGTGTGAAATTTGGTGTGAAAACAATACCTACCTTACTATCGTCGGTCGGTAAAAAATAATAATAAAAATGTAATAATAAAAAATAAAATTTCAATTATATTCATATAATAAATTATTATTATTATTATTATTATTATTATTTGTAATAATTCCAATAAAAATAAATAAAAATAAAAACCAAAAAAAAGTTCAACTAAAACCAAAATTTCAATTATATTCATTTAATACATTATTATTATTATTATTATTAAGTGTTCAGTTATCACATACGCATATATGTATACAGACACACATGCAAAAGCGAAGCTTTGCCGGGTCTGCTATATAATATAAAACTATATAAATAGTCATTTAATATATCTATAGAAGAAAAATATTCAGGTATTTGAAAAATCTATGAAATTTTATTTTTAATTTGGTTCCTTGTTCATTAAAAATTGAATTTTGTTTACTTGTAGAAGAAAGAAAAAAAGGTCAAACCAACAAAAAGGACTTTTTCAAACCTTTGAAAATAGATCCACTTTAAAAAAAATATGTTATTATTTGATGAATTTGTAAAGAATTGTGGAAAAATTTGTCTTTATCAATAGAAAATATTTTCTCTCAATCTCTTTGTTCTACTTATTTAATTTATGAGGGTTAGTTATGGTTTTTTTTAGTATGTCTTTCTAGAATTTTCTACATATTTGTGTATTAAAAGCATATTCATCAAAATATTGAAAAAATATAATAGGGAGGTAGAAAAAAGGTTCGAACCCCACTCTTCTTATTTTCACCTAAGGGGTCTTCTGATTGGTTGCCTTTTTGACATTTCTCTTTTTTCGACTTAAACGGCACCCTCAAATTCCTTCAGTTACCATTTGCTCTCTGCATCTCACCAAGTGAACATTATTCGGCTTGCTAACTGAGTGTACTTTTGAATTTGTAGTGTTGTGTTTTTGATTTGATTTTTTGTTTTTTAATCATTCCATCCAAAAAGATGAAAAAAACCAACAATTGTGTTCAGAAAATGACTTCTCAATATCAACAGTAAGTATTGCACATTTTTAAAAGATATTTATGTAGAATAATAATAAAAAAACATTTTTTAATTTTGTAAATCTGTTTATCTGTTAATTATAGTGATAATGAAGAATTCGATCAACATATGAGGAGATTACCGCAAGAATTAGTAGGTCATATTCTGCAATATACAACAATCCAAGAATTGGTTCTTTTTAGTGAAGACCCATATTATTATGATGTGATTATTAATACTGGAATTGTCTATTCTTTGCCTGCTATTTTATTCGACGGTCCAAATTCCTTCTACGCTGAACAGTTTTTTGAACGATTCCATTTTTTAATAGAAACTGTTGATGTAAGTGAATCGAATTTGGAATTTTTAATCAAGTTGCTAAAACATTCATCCATGCCAAGATTAAGAAAAATTGTTTTTCAAGATTTCTCCAAAAGTCAATTAGTTCTAATAGGAGATCTTCTAATAAAATTATCAAGTGAAATCCAAGTAGGTAAATTGCCAAATTGTCCTATTTTCAATAAGGTAGAAGAAATTATTATCAAAGGGTCCAGACTAAATTATGATATTTTTCTAAGGGATATTAATTTGTTTTTTCCAAATTTAAAAAATTTAAGTCTTCCCTATGAATGTTTTTGTAGTAAAAGTATAAATAACTTAATAATGAAAATGAACAAACTTGTAACATTAAATTTGCCGATTTTATTGATAAAAAGAATGGAACCCTTGAAATCCATAGTTAACTTTTCTAATTTAAAAAAATTGGAAATCGCTTTTCATTCTGATAATAAAACCTGGCCATCTTATTTGTCAAAATTAGAAAATTTAGAACATCTACAAATTAGATATAATGGCCCTGAAGAAATTCTCAGGAGTTATTTTGAAATTGCACCATTAGGTAAATTGAAAAAAGTAATGTTAATAGAAATAAAATCCTTTACAAAACAACTAGTTAAAGTGTTTCTTGAAAAAAGGTTACCATTAACAAATTTGAAAATAGAATCATGCGACAATATCCATAGAAATGCCTTGAAAATGCTTAATCAGTTTGAAAATTTAACAGATCTCCGATTAGAATACTGTGATTTATTAAGAAGTAGTTATCTAAAAGATATCCATCAAATAAAAAAATTAAATATTTTATCATTGTTTGCATGTGATAAAATATCCAATAAAGTACTTCCATACATTTTTAAATGTAAAAAATTATATCAATTAATTCTTCCATTGACAAAAATGACACAAGTTAATTCTATAATTAAAATGAACAAATACTTGCGTCTTCATACATTGAACATTTATACAACTGATAAAAATGATGACGATATTGATACAATAAGAGAGGAAGTTGACATTTGTAAAAAATTGTTACCTTGTGCAAGTAATATCGAAATTATTTCAATGTATATGATGGATATTTTATAATAATAATATTTATATAAATTTTTTATTAATTAAAAATACAACTTTAATAAAAAAAACATAAATAAATTCTCATTGTATGGTTGTATTGAAATAAAAAGAGTATAGGTGTACTTATATTAAAATGAATAAAAATAGATTTATGTACTTTTTAATAATTATGTATATAGACAACTTTAATATTAAAAATGTAAAAAATTATCAATGTATGTTGAACTAAAAGTTTAGGAAAATGCTTATTGAATTTTGAATATTATTACGATGTGAAAATATTACTTTCATATAAAAATTAAATAAATTACTCTTATATATTTGTATTTAAATGAAAAATTGATGTTTTATTTAAAAAAGACGATTGTATTTAATATTTTTAATGTATATCTTAATTAATATTAATATTAATTATTAAATATAATAAAAATTCATTAATATTAATAAATATTATAAAATGAAATTTGTGAATTTATTTTGTTTTACTTATTCAATCCCATATCCTTTTCCACATATTCTTTATATCTATATATATATATATATATATAAAAGGCAATGTCTTAGTGTAGTTAAATCCAAAATTAATTTAATTAGTAATATTTTGGTAAATGTCTATTTATGGTTACCATGGTTACATTGAAAAATTTACAATAAATAAATAAAAATAATTGGAAATCTTAATTTTAATTAAAATTAATTTACAATAAATAAATAAAAATAGTTGGAAATCTTAATTTTAATTAAAATTAATTTGATAAATTTTATTAATATTTTTAATTTTTTTTAAACTGTCAAAAATAACATACCCATAATAACAGTTGTAATAAAAATAAAAATATAAATCATAATGTAAGTAAAATATTGAATCGTTTTATTTATATTGTTTCAATTATTGTTTGAATATTTATTAAATTTATATATAGATTTTTTTACATATTTAAATGTATATTTAATAAATTTATTTGTTGATTCTTAATAATAATAATTCAATTTACTTTCTTCAAATTTTTTTTTATTTAAAAGCATATTCAGCATTGAAATTGCCATTAAATATGCAGGTAATTGGAACTCTAACATATAATATTAGCAAATATTCTGGGATGGGAAAAATACTAAGATCATGTCATGTCCTATTAAATATTTTGAATTGTATTTTGAATCATACAATGGTAATGAAATATTGTAGGTAGACTTTTGAGATTAACAATAAGTATCTCTATAATAAGAGAATATACTTATTCTGAAAACTGTTAACTAAAATGTAATATAACTATTAACAATTAATAAAGTAGAAATAATTTTCCAACAAATAAAAATGTAATAATTATTAACAAAAAAAAAAATAAAAAATAAAAATAAATTATTAACAAAATAAGTTGACCGACTGTTTGAAGTAAATTAATTTCCAGCTACAGAAACAATTTCAAATAATTTAATAATAATATATCTATTAATGTAATAAAAAACAGATATGAATATAACAAATATTTTTACCGACCGACGATAGTAAGGTAGGTATTGTTTTCACACCAAATTTCACATGTGGAGATTTTTACATATCTCCACGAATCATGCATTGTCTTAACAGAAAAAAGTATTTTTAGCATGATGTCTGTCCGTCCGTCCGTCCGTCCGTCCGTATAGATGTGTACAGCTTGAACGGCTCAACGGATTTTGATGAAATTTGGTATATTTACTTAATGCATCAGTATGATGAATGGATCAACTTTTGGTGCAAATCCGGAAACCGGAAGTGGTAGTATTAGCGATCGACCTTAGGAAGGGAAAGGTTATTTTCACCCCAAATTTCACATGAGGATCTTTATTAGTTTTTTCTTAATTTAAAATTATATGACGTCATCCAGCCATTCATGACGTCACAGCCTGGTCTTACATATATATTATAAATAAAATAAAATTAATAAGTTGACCTGTGGCCAGGTCCGAACCGACCGACGGTTTGAACTAAATTAATTTCCAGCTACAAAAACAATTTCAAATAAT